>CM077100.1:24866877-24879647 GCA_039619505.1 Cimex hemipterus | reverse complement strand
TGATGAGCAAAAAGGCTCGAAATCCGGATCGTTGCAAAACAACTTACCGTGAGTAGGAACTATCTTTTTAGAAAGTATTGAATACCACACTCACTCCTCATTTATCATTTCTATATATATATATATATATATATATATATATATATATATATATATATATATAATTTCTGCTTCCGCATAATATAATCATATATATATCTCCTGTCATTCCACATGAAAATGAATGAGAGGGGGGAGGTGGACCGGACTCCACCAGCACCACCACCTCCTTGTGTCTCAGAACAACACATTTTATCTACTGGCATGTCGTATTTGGGTGAAGGAAACCTTGGTGTACTACTGCTAAGTACCTTAGGGTAATACTTGGCTGTAAGCTTACTTTCTCCGCCCATGTAAGGGAAAGAGTGAATAACGCAAAGGTGCAATTCGTGTCTTGTTTCCTTGATTGGGCAGGACTCTAAACTGCCCCCAGTAAACCAACATTTCCTCTATAAAGTAGTGGTCAGATCAATGCTCTTGTATACTTGCCTCATAGGATTTGACGTGTAGGATTGTATGCTATGAATAAACTCTATTTATTTGCAATTCCTTATTGACGCATGCATTTTGTAGCTAACGGGAAAAAATGAATTCATTATTTGAAAATTGAAAGTGATTGAGTGATATCCATCCATTATTTTTCTCCTGAATCACCAAGCCATACAATTTTTCATGTAGCATTTACTGACCACATATTTTTTGAATAAAAATCTTAACAAATGCCGCCGTGTTCTGGAATGTCAATCTTTTCGGAAGAGGAAACGAGATTTTTTTCAGGATGTCTTTAACTCTTGATTTATTTGTTGGAGGTAATTTTTCAAACCCCACATGAAACATTCATACAACCATTCTGTGAATAGGGCAGTTGTAACCCCTGTGTTTTTATTTACCTTACAGAACGCTGGCAATTTGGTTTTATCTTTCTCCCTATGAGTCCTTGGATTTAGAAATTTATGAATTACCTTCGGACGAGGCATTTCAAGATCCGTAAACACTAAATTTACTAGAATCGAAAACTGATTTCTGTAATAAACTATAATGGCGAAGTAATTTAAATCATTCGGTTGAATGTGCCTTTTTGCTCAGAGCTATCCGAAATCATGACATACGTGATGCATATTCTATTTCTTTATCTTACAAGTAATAATATAATAATTCAAACAAATATAGATAAATTTCATTAATTAAACCAATTTTCAACATCCTGCCTTATTGTATTGATTTTTTGCTTTTTTACGAGGGTTTGCAACAGTAGAGGTCATATAAACCCTCAGGGTGCCGGTGTTTTTGAAAAAAGCCCATTTATAAGTATCCAGCGGCCCTGCATTCGAACCCGGGACCTTGACCTTACAGTGATGAGCGCCGTGTCAAAGACGAAACCTCGCGGCCACCGACGCCCCCCTATATTGTATTATTATGTGAAACTGGTTTCCTGCCCCTTTTAAATTAAATGAATAAATTAATTCGGACAAGTCTAAACGTGGAAAAATATAAGATATCTGTCTATAAAGCAAAGAAAAATAATAGCGTTTTTCTCGTAGCCAACTAATGTGAATCAACCGATAGACTGAAACTGTCAGGAAATAAGCCAGCGAAGCTTGTCGTTTGATAATATAAAATTGCCTCTAGAGTTCATTTTATAGGTCTACGAACATGAAACCTTATTGACAGGCCTTTTTGGTTTTTAGCCGGAAAATCTCCCAAACCTCCCGACCCCTGCGCGTTTCGAACGGTTGACCTTGATTGTAATTAAGTTGTTCGTGTGTTTGGCGCATTTCCAGGGAGGCGTACGTCCATCCCTTTGTAAAATTCAGGTCATGCTTCGTGCACATGACGTCCCGCGTCAGCGACGCTTAGAGTGCCCATAGTCGCCAAGAATTAATCACGGTTTTGTTCGTAGGAAAATCAAACGTTTGGTATAATTAAATTTACTTTCGCTTACCATAGCATCTTTGAACTTTTGAATTTAATTACAAACTTTGAAATATTCTGTATATTGCAAAATACGAAAAATTGTGCTAGTTTTTTAATCATTGAAATTGAAACGAGAGGAAGACAAAGAGAGAAAGAGTTTTAGCTACCCAGAATTGGTCTCTCCGAACTCTCTTCAATCCAACGTGGGTTAAAATATACATATAAACATAATAATAATATAAAACACATTAAATAATCTGTTTTATGTAAGAATAAAAATTATGCGTTAGTCTAAGTAAGGTAAATTATGCTCTAATAACTAACATTATTATTTACCATCAGAATGTGTTCTAAAACATAAAAAAATAATTGGAGAGATAACATTATTATTATAATCTGGTTAGCTTTTGAGGCACTCAGCAAAAGTTCGCAAGAATATCCGACAGAAGTAATTACTAGATACATAAATAAATAAGAACAACGAACAATGCCAGACTTGCTTGACGATCAGGGACTTACTGTTCACGTGTAGAAATCGCAAGGGGGCCACGAGCCCGCCCAACGGACCCAAGCTGACCCTCTGGGGAGGATCTTGTTCTCAAAACTGTAACGAGATTACTTTTGGAACTCCGTTCCCTAATTTACACGTGTTTCAGGTAGACGTAAAAAAAAAAAAAAACTATCTGCAATGAATGACTACAATATCCATAGAAAGGTTCACACATCCCGGGGCTAACAACTGCCGAAGCGTCGGAAAGCCCGTCCCGGACACGGCCCACGCTCGTACAGCGAACCAACAATCCACTAAATTGGCTTATGACAACATATTTAAGAACCTAGCCGCCGGAATGCTGGTAATTATGGCTAACTCTTTACCTATTTTTTTTCCTGAGGGTTCGCAACAACAGAGGTCATATAAACCCTCGGGGTGGCGGTAGCCCATTTGTAAGTATGCAGGGCCGCTGGATTCGAACCCGGGACCTTTACCTTACAGTGATGAGCGCCGTGTCAAAGGCTGAACCCTGCGGCCACCGACTTATTACCTCTCTCTCTCTCTTTGTACATAATTCAACATATATCCATCTATGAAATGGACGAAATTTTAGATTAGAAATTTGATTTGATTCTCTGTTTATGTTAATTATATAAATAATTAAGTTGTTTTTAAATGTAATTATCTATCATTAAGATTATTTTTTAATTAATTTATCAGATAGTTATGGACATGATTCAATTCTAAATCAAAACTGCCTGTGTGTCAAATATACATCGCTATATTAAGAAGTAAAACCCTGTCAAAAGAACACTTTTTAATTTCAAATCAACATTTTTATGTTCAAATTAACACTTTCTTCAAGTTAACCGTTTTAATTTAGGCTAAATCTTCCCCAATTCAGATTACCACTTTTTAATTTCAAAATAACGTGTCGCCAAAGCCCGCGCAGGTGCCCCTTATGTAGAGAAAGGTTGCTCGATGAGTCCCACATAATAGAGGCGTGTCATTCCTTGGCTCCATACAGAGAGCGTGCAGGCATGCCGCCGGATTTAAGAAGAGTCCTCGAGCACGGTAGCGAGTTTCTGAGTCCCCTGTTCCGCTTTTTAGGGGAAATTATTATTATTATTTTTTTTATTGTATATAGTATGTGTTATGTGTCTTTGTGTTTTGTCTGTGTACAAGTATTTATTGGTGTGAATGGCGAGGGGTGAGGGTGAATAGAACGTCACCATCGCCCCTCGAACGATGAAAGCGAGTGAGTGTGTGCGCGGGGTCGATGGCGGAATATTAATAAAAAGTACCTCATCGACTCCAATCTAGCTTAGTTTAAGTGTAGGTCGGTGGAGGAATATCAAGTACTCCACCGACCAAACGGAATGAGTGTGCTGTGTGAATGTGTTTAATTGTATGAACGTATTTATTCATATGAATGGTGTGTCTGAACGGGTATAGAATATAGACTGAGTGTGGGGCTGAAATGACCTCGATGTCGGAAGCCGCAGCAAATAAAATAAAATAACGTGTCGAGATTAGTGACCGTTAATCGATAATTATTGAGATATCGTGAGATGCGGACTGGTGTGATATAGGTTTCAGAAAAACATTTTCTTTATCGTGCCGACGTTTCGATCTTTATTGAGATCATCTTCAGGGCTCAATGTGTTTGTCTTCTGTGTACGTGTGCCATTCTTGCGTGTCGTGTTGAGGCCGCAGTTCTACCACTGGAGCTATGTGACCCCGATCCATTCGGACATGAGCTTTCTATTTCAACCCCACCTCATGAGTTTTCCCCCCTTTTGCCATTTTTCACATAGCGTATCTAGCCGTAGATCGTGGGTTCGAATCCCGCTCGTGCCATTAACTTTTTCTCATCTCAACTAAAAACCTTAAATAAACTTAATGTATTAATTGTTCAAGCGGACCACGAAATTAGTGAATGTACGAGTAATGTTGTTGAAGATTTGTTTTAGACACCTTTGTAGATTAGTTACATATCCAGAGTTCATTAAAACAAGGGGTTTTGTCTCGCTTTGTTTTGTCTTTGGCCATACCTCAGCGGGTTTTTTTTTGCGTACTTAAAGAATTCGATTACTCCGACTACTACTCTCTGGTCAAGCAAGTAGAGATTACGGGATTCTCAGTCTTTGGCAATGTCTATCTTCCAAAAATTTGAAAACTTAATTACGTAAATTTGTAGACATCTCTTATAATAGGTCAAAAGCTTGGCAGATAATTGAATTCGTTTTTTAATCCAGACCATACAGAAATCCAGATTATTCAGTACAGTTTGTTTGGTCGAATTCTACGAATTCTTTATACAGTAAATTTCCCAACCATCCTTTGCCGATGCCAAAGTTCTTTCTTTTTACGCAGATAAAACTCGTGTTGCTTTGGAACATCTGGAGATAGTCTGAAACATATGTCACGAAAGAAAAAAGGAAATTATGATCAATGAAAACGGTCGTATTTACTTACACTCGCTGTCTACGTGCCCTCCTGATTACCCTTGTATTTGGTTGTATTGGCATCTGATATATTGCCGGAATTTATGGTGATAATGAGAATGATAGCTTTTTTTTGCCTCAACGTAGTTTTCCTATTCGTTAGTTCAGTTCAATTGATCATCTCGTACTTTAAGATATGTCACCATATTTAGAAAAGCATGTGGGTAGAAGTTTTTTATCTCTATTGCATAACCTATAAGTGGGGTCGTCGTTGAATATGACCAATTTGGGTGGATGTTTTCTCACATGCCAATGACCGGTAACTTGTCCTATCACTCTTCTGAATTTATATATTAGATTATACATATTATTATAATTCTCCTACTTTAGCGGTGAGATTGCCAGTATTAGTGAGGTTGTTTTAGTATAAGCTTACTTTTTCACCTCTAGATAGGTTATTCACTTCTCGTTTTGCCTTTTTTGGATATATACTCTAAACGGTTGTTTCGCATTAAAAAATAATATAGGTAGAAGTTTCTCCCATCTGACATAACCTACAAATTGTGGTCATCGTTGAATATTCTTAAGGTGTGTACGTGTTTTATCAGAAGCCAATGACTGTCCGTCACCTCTATAGGTCATCCATTTCTTTTTGAGGACCTTTCTGAGATAATTATATTTAATAGCCGATTAATCTGCCAGCTAGCCAAAATAATAAACGTATGAGAGGTCCATGTTATAGGTTAATAACTTAGGGTACATCATTACAATATAGCCTCTAAGGATGGCTAGAAAACAACGCAATCGTAAAAGACTATTTTTACTTTCTTGTGGCGAGGTAAGGTTTATTAAACGGTGACTTGATGAGTTCAGCTATAGCAATGATTTTGCCAGCTTTGTAAAAAAAAAAAAAAACATTTAAACGTGGGTACGTTTGGCAGCAATAGAGTTCATCCATTTCTCTTTAAAAAAAAAAAAAAAAAAGGCTTTCTCAAGAAAAAACAAACAAAACAACATGTGAATTGCTGACGAAAACAAAAAAAGACGTCAGATAAAATGTGTTTTAATTTTGTTTTAGATTTTTAATTAACATTTCCATATCGTGTATTTCCTCCATGATTCACACGTAATGCCTTAAGTACGTTTCGAAGACGACTCGGCATACTTTATACCAGCCTGGAAATGTCTTTTTGCTGGAGATTAACCCTTTCATCACGAAGAGAACTTTCAAGATCGTGGAGTTTATCAGGAAGTGATGGACGAGCTCTTACTTGTTTTTTGAGGTTATCCCATAAATGATGAATTGGGTTCAAGACTGGAGAAGGGGCTGGCCAGGCTAAGACCTTGATGTAATGTGTCTGAAGGTACGTTTGTACTATGCGAGCGACACGTGGACGGGCATTATCATACATTAGAATAAATAGGGTTGTCGCTGATTTCATCAAACTCTGTGCGACTCTCCATTGAAATCCTCGCCCATACCATCATTGAACTCTTGGCCATAGGATGACCAGAAGATCTTTAACGTCCTTACCTGAGCTATATGGAGCCCCTACCGGACGTAGCCGATTCTCAAAATGAGAGTTGACGCATCTCTGCCTGAGCGTTGATGTAGAGGCTTCGCACCCCTAAGGGCTGTTACCACCTTGCTCTCATCTTGTCTGAATTGGAATGTCCCATGCAAAGGGCTAGTAAGTCGAAATACATCGGCCTGCTCTCCCGCATACTCCATAGATAGAGAAGGGGACTCTCTCTGAGTGTGGAGGCCTCCCCAACGTTGAAACTTTCGGGAACGCCCCGACAACGGTTTCATATTTAAGTGAGATAAGGTCTCACATCGTGCTTAGCCTATACCTGTCATGCACATTCGAGGGACGCCATAGGCCAGCCTAGGTGGTCCGATCCTTCGCTTCCCCAAGGGTACCACGCCGGTCATACGCAAAGCTATGCAAAGCACACACGATCTTAGAGCACCGCCGATTCACTATCCGCACCCAGCGCTCAAAAGTTGGCTTTGGGTAAAACTACAATTTACATGGCTTTCTTTCATTTCGCCTTTTCCACACACTTTCACGCACGTCTGGAGATCCAGAGGACGTATCAACACTCATATGTAAAAGGTACAGTAGACCAATCGTCCAAAGATCAACGGCTGTGTTCTCAAGCAAATGCCGTGTTTACTCTGGTTAATTCTGGTCCTCTCACGTGGTGAAAAGCGTCCATACGGATTTTATCTTCTTCGATCAGTGTGTTCAGAAATTTGGACACCTAGAACTTTCTGGAGCTGGTGAACCGCTTGAACAACGGTGCCGGTTTCGCAAACATTTCAAAGTTAAAAAAGATCCTCCTGCGGTTCTGTTAGGGTGGTCTAGGGTGTTCAGAACCGGGTCTTCTATGGTAGGACCCAGTTTCTCGAAAATAGTTCTAACGGCGTCTTGTACAATTTTGTAGGCAACTCCGATGACAATAGCCGCATACCTGATGGAAAGTCCGTCATCAATAAGTGCCACACCACACACAATATCCTCAGCACGAAGTAGCATTTTTAAGTTTAAAAATTCAAATAAAGAACACAAAAAGGAAAAATAATGAGTTTATTGCTTCAGGATTCAGATTTTTAATTCCGTAAAAAGTAAACACTCAAACATACTTTATCGTTGTTTTGGATTAAGGGTTAAGTGGATTTACCTCTAATTGATATTCCCAATTTAAAACCTAGCATAAACAAATATTGGTATAAAGACAAATAGAGAGCGGGAAGAATTTTCTTTGACTCAGAAAATGAAAAAAACAAATTTTTGGGTCTGGGGTTTGGGGAATTTTTTGCCTGACAGTGTATGTTCTGGGCGTATAGTTAGTGGTCCTGCAGATCATCATATTGGCAACTTGTCTGCCTCTTCAGTAATAAAACAATAAGCATGAGATTACGACGATACAGTTCCATAACGCTGGATACTTCAATACAATATTTTACAACATTCATGTAGTTTGATCAACCCCGATCATCCTGGTAAACCTATTCATAGAACTGTTTTCTGTCAGACGGTTTTCCTTTACCTAAATTTCACCGGTACGCATACATAACTGCCAACATAACAGGTCAAACATTGTACTAATAAAACAATACTAATTAGTTCCGCTCTATTAACTCGATCTCTCTTTGATTCTTTTAAGTAGTAGTTGTCATTGCTGCAATTCTTTACCCCAAGTCTTGGTGCGTTAGGGTTCTCTCCATTGACCAGTTGCTTCTCATCTGAAGATGTGAGTTTTTTCCGCCATATTCCATACAACGAGAGCAAAGTTGAAAAAATTTTTCCAAGTAGATGTTTCCTACGCAACCTGTGACCGTCATCTATCGCGAGCACTTTTTTCTGTATTACCCTATATGTCTGCATTCTTTAATCATTTTTTCTCTGTTTATCATCTCTATATTTCATCATCCGACTTACTATAGGATCTGGGTTAACAGCTGGTCTTGGAGATCTTTCTCTGTCCAGTTCGCCTGCTTATTCATCACATCATCCTTTTTTCACCCCAAACACCCAAGATATTCGTTCGACTATGTTTGCTCAGGTTTTGAAGGTAATGCATTAATTTACTATTTGGGACGTGAACTTTTACCCTGTCTAGCTTAAGCAACGTGTTGGCCAGTTTTGAGTTTCAGATAACCGTTAAATTTTTTAAGTGGAATTAGGCTGGTTGCGGGACGACATAAAATGTTCAAAAAGATTTACCGGCTGGACAGCACGGATAAAGAATGGATCCTATAAAATTTCCAACGTAATGAACGTCCAAACGCAAGATGGGAAAGAGGCTTTAAAATCTTTTTCAAAGTAAGTTCGAGGAAAGGCTTTGGATTGGAAAAGCTGTTCAACTTCGGGAAAATCTTTTGCTCGTTCTTAGCGCTAGCTTCAAACTCTTATACTTAACTCCCTTTATAACCCGCCGTTGCCCAAGGGGATAATAGAAAGTGTTACTTAACACATTATTTTGAGTAGAAATATTGCTATTGCTAGATAGGAGCATGTCCATAAATTAAATAAACACAATTGAATATGTTAACAATACTTGTAGTTTTGTTTTGAATTACAACGTTTTAAATTGTAATTACTGTTGTATTCAGCATAAAATACATTGCAATGCTCTTGGATGTACAATGTTTTTGGTGATTCCATCTAGCTTTTCTTGACCGATAACGCCTTTAAATCGGAATTTTACATACATTTGCATGTTGGGATTAGGCCAGCCAGAATGATCCCACGAAACAGATTTCGTATCGCCCCGTGATACTACTTACAAGAAAATACAATTTAATTATTTAACAAAACTGAGCGCAAGTTGAAAAAGGAGGGTTTCAGCATATACGTGGATGGGATGATAATTGAAACTAGAGAGAGGACGTGTGTGAATTAAACGAATTTTGAAACAATTCTTTTTAAAAAAAACAAACACTTTACTCATGAAGAACAGAACTTGAAATATTTCATTTTAACCGAACATCTCGATGATTTTGAATTTTTTTTATAGCAATAATGTTCCTTTCCACCGAATGAAAATTTACTGTTTTATAACAATTTATTCTTTAATCTTATATAACAATTTTTCAGAATGCTCAATTCTTTCGAAGCTGATGTTCGACATCGTTTCCGAGACTCGTAAGGAGTTAATTACGGAGCTTTCATTGCTTATCGCCCGCCCTTGTGATCCATTCACTTATCCTCTGATGTGGTTTCTTTTGAAACATGTATATTCTAATTATGAAATAGAACGTTATGGGCAAACCGTCCGTTTATTATTTTAACTTGCAGAGATTTAAACTGCAGAAAGCAAACTTATTTCAACTGTGAATACAGCTCAAAATGAAATCTGTCCCATACAATAAATCAGCATTGTAATAATTCATTCAATAACAGTGATAACATTTTAAATTATTTAAATGATATTGCAAAATACGGTTTCCCGCATTTGTTCTGAATTTATTTTAAAGTGATTTTAACCTGGGGGAAGTAAATAATATGCAGGTTTGTATAAAAACATTGAAGAGGAATGATTATTCAGAAATCGTGAGATGCGGTCTGGTGTGATGTAGGAGTCAGAAAAACATTTTTTTGATCCTAACAGCGTTTCGACCTTTATTGAGAAGGTGCTCCTTCAGGGCCTGGGATTTACAAACATTATTTAAATTAAACAAAAACACGTTGGATGTGAGAAAAAAATTGAAGAAGTCGCACCAGAAGGCATCTAACGATCTTCAAAAAATTAAAATGAACACCAAGACCGAACTTAGGTTCGGTTTTTTAGGTTTAACTTAGGGTAAACCTAGGTAAATATTCAACAATTATCCAATCTGAAATCATAGCGACTAACAATGTACAAGAGAAATTAAATGGCTAGGAATACATTCCCGAAAGAAAGCCATTTTCTCATTACTGGAAGGAAACCGCAAGTGAACTAGAATTCTGGTTGGACTGTTGACAGGGTGTGAGCTTCCCACTCGATCGTCCTTAAACGGATAATGAGGATCGTTAATCCGCACCTTGCCGATTAGGCCTTATCGGACGTTTTGATTCTCAAGATGAGGGCTGACGCGCTTCCACATACGACTAATGGGTGTTACAGCCGCTCCAGCCCCGAGGGGCCAAGGCTCTGCGCATGCGATTCCAATTGGTTGGGTCCGCATTGAGCATCAAACCGTATGCAGCGCGCAAAGGAATACTTAGGGCAACATACATCAGCCTGGTTTCCCGAGCACTACCTGGATAGAGAAGGGCACTCTGTCTCCTAGAGTATTGGGGCTCCCCTAGTGTAAGAACTTCCGGATCCGCTCCAACCGGGCGAACCCCCAGGACTTCACAGACTCGCCCTCTCGGGTGCTAATCCCCAAAGGCCGACCATTGCCCACAATGAAGAGTTCACGGGGAGAGGTGCTCAAGCTCTTCCAGTGGGTAACGGGTGTCCCCAAGTTTCGCAGGCTCGCCATTTCGTGTGCACGCTACTCCCCAGAGATCATCCCACCCCAGAGAGTGTTTGCTACGTCTGGTCGGGCAAAGGCTCCCTCAGGCGAACCTTTCAGGTCGTACCCTCTCCACCCCCACGAGTTGCGATCCTCTTTTTGCTCAGCCTTCGAAGGGACCCTGACATTGGCGCCACAAGTAGGCAAAAGGTCTCGGGAACGGTTTAGGTTATTTGTTGCACTTCACCGTCGCCATCCACACTATGAACGTATTCGAGGGACTCCATAAGCATAGTCTCAGCGTTCTCGAAGGTATACCCTTCTGTGGTCCAATCCTTCGTTTCCCGCGAGGCCGGACAAAGGTCATAAGCACAGGCGTAGGTGGATGGCCTCCCTGAACAGCGGGCAGCTGAGAAAAAGGAAGTGAAAATGGACGCAACAAATTCCTGAAATCTCTCTCTTAGGTAAATCCTGGCTCCCAGGGGCGTAGGTTGCTGAAACGATTTAGGCGTTTACACGGCGCTCATCACTGTAAAGTAAAGGTTCCGGGTTTGAATCCAAAAGCCTTGCAATCGAACCGGACGTACTTACAAATGGTCTTTTTAAAGCATCAGCGGAGTTGAAATACCCTCGTATTAAAAAATAAATAAATAAACAAATCCTGACGCCCATTATTCGTTATATGCCCACTTTATGGTCTCTAAACCCGCCCGTTGCTAATAAAAAGAAAATGTGACCGTTTCCTCAAAATCAGTTAACTAATATTCGGTTTTATCGTTAACACATATACTAACACTCATATTTATATATAAATGACATGCATTTATCATGTTACTTAATTTATGAAAATATTTCAAATCAATAGGTTTTTGATTTTGGCAATAGGAAAAGTTTTGTTATGACTAATCCGACCAACTGAAAATGGCTCGTCGAGCCACTCGGTCTGGGGGAATGCTGGACCCTGAAACTGATTTTCCGGTATTCCTCACCAAATTCGCCCAACCATGATATTCTCCTACAGCCGGCTTCTCTATTTTCAAAGCTATTTTTTTCTTTTCGGAGTTTTCTTTTTAAATCGAAAGCATTTTGAAATGTTACGGGAGGATAAAAGCGTTAATTTGTTTTCGGTAATGAAATTGAATTTTAGTTATTAAGTTATTAGTTGAAACGCGAAATCGCTCTATATACAGAGCTAAGGAGTGACATCCTTTCAATACGTTGGACACATCGACCGACGCGTGTCAAGCTTACAAACACCCCCCACAAACATCTACATTAGATAAAATTTTACACCGTCCTTATATAAATATCATCGTAGTTAATCCACGGTCAAGGTTTTTAATTATAAATTATTTACTCATTATTATTTACCACTATGTAAATCGGAGAATGGTAGTAAGAGATGCCCTACAGGTGATCAGACGCCACCATACGCCCCAACTCCCGGGAATTTACGTTAACAGTTTGTATTTAACTAGTATTCACAACTACAACAGCAACAATTACAAAATTAAAAAAAAAAAGAAAAACGATAAATGCTTAAATGAGGCATGTAGAATACAAATTCAGCGATGTTGGTTAACTTTCATACTCTTGTTTATATACTCTTAATTTTTTCCGAACGTACAGGAAGGTCATAGCCGGCTCTCATTCATTTTGTCACTCTTCTGCATATTTTATCTTCTTAGACCTGGGACACTTCCCTAACTCCCTCCACATATTTTACGTTAATTTTTGTATCAATATATCATTAATAACAAAAACAACGAGATGAGGTACTAACCTATATTTCAATGGTAACCGATCATCTTCCACACGAAACCTACAGCCTAAACCATACATACCTATATACCGATCATCATTTTGCAGATTAACACAAATGTTGGGGGGAAGGGCGGATCTTAATTGACCCACAAACTTCCGT
>CM077100.1:24851228-24866867 GCA_039619505.1 Cimex hemipterus | reverse complement strand
TTGGTCAGCCGAAAACAACAAAAATAAAGGCTCCTCGGGCGTCAACAACAAATATTCGTCAATCTTCCACACAAATTGAACTACTTACGATTGACGATTTATAGGGTATGGACGCAATATTCCGCCAATGGCCACTCCTCATTCATACCATACACCTTAGGTAAAATCCCGTCAGTTTATTAGAATACCTCGTCGACAGGACTATTTTTAATCAAATTCATTGAACCAACATTCTCGCTAATAAATACATATATCTTTAATTATATGCGACGAAATATGTGATTAGGCATGTCTCGGACCAAAACGTCCACGACACAAGGAGACCACTAAAGGTGGTTCTGAAGGAAGGAAGGCAGGTGCGCTCAGGTCTTCGTAAACGTTGAATGTGTAAAAGTGAGAAAGAGGGAATCAGGCGAGAGAAATTTTTTAAAAAATAATATTGGTGTAGGACACTCATGTAAAGTGGGTAAAATATATTTATTTGCTTTAAGTTCATTTTTGGTCCGTTACAGTTTGTGGTCCGATTGAACCAATTAACATTTTTCGATTAATTAATATATAATAATCTCGACCAATACCTTTCATAAAAATATTATATTTTTGGTTTTCATTCATTTTATTTTATTTTGTACCCCTTTTTCGCTTCCCCACCGGGATATCAACATCCAGGGGAGAAAGGGTGACAGGCAGATTACATTAATCACTGCAATGCACTATGGCTCTTTTTTCAACTGAGGGTAGGCCAAACCGTTCTGTATGAACTTATAAAGGACGACAGTATACTAATAGGTGACAGATTGTTACCGGCTGTTACATGGCAGCACTGTTGAGGTCGGCCGCCCACCAGATGATACTCTCTACCTAGATACTAGATAAACTCTTAATTAGAGAGATAACAAGTATTATTGCTATCGCTTTAAACATTTTTATGTATTAACGCTCTTAAATCATGCATTATTGTACAATGGGCATCTCTTGAAAGCTTCCATACAGTTTATGACTTTAATGAGCATACATTTTCTATACAAAGAAGTCATCTTTTTTGCATTACGCGTATTTCAAGGTGGTAGCTTTTACACGGTGAAAGCAGGAGTGCATCGAGCGTTTCACATTTTCATATTTGGCGACAAATCCTTTTGTAGAAGAAAGAACGACTTGCCACAAGGTCTTTCATTCCTCAGTAAATATGAAAGATTTTGTTATTTAAACCGACCGTTTTAAACCACACTCAAACGAGCTGTACCATGTAAATTAAAAAAAAATCCCCGTTCCAAAAAATGCAAAAAAAAGTTACCCTCCTTATTTCTATGGCAGCCCCTTTTTTTATCTCTCGATCGATATTGACGGTTGGTTCTTTGGGGGTTAAAGCGTTTGAGGTTTGAGATATTAAATGAGGGCTGTATTTAAAAAAAATCGTTTACCAGACTAGAATGAAATTATTTTATGTGACTCTTCTCGGATAACAAAGATATAATTTTATAAGTAAAAAAATATTTTTTTAAAATTAAACAAACACTCATTCAATAAGAATAAAGTACCATGCTTAAAATTACTTAATTGTTTCAAAATCTGATAAGTGGAGTCTATTGGTTGGTCACAGATTTACATAGACTTGTTTTGTCTCTTGTTCGAGTCATGCTGAATCTGCAGTGGGTTATTTCTTGGGTCCGGATTCACTCGAGGGTTTGAACTATACAAACGTGTTGGGGCAAGGCGCCATCTTCAGTGAGTTACTGTCTACGGCTTTCGTTCGATCTCTTAATTTCCTTCCAGTCTGTCCAATTTTTGTGCTTCCACATTGCCATTTGATGGCTGCTGGCAACTGGCGGCTGTTTGTTTTTAGTATTTTATATGTGTTATTATTGGCCCTTCGTATTGTTTTTACTCCGTGTTTGTTTGTCTGTACGTTTCTTTTCTTGTGTGTGAATTATCGTTTATTGTATGTTGTGTTATTTCGTTATTTGTCGAAGTGCTCCAATTTTGTGTTGTTGAGGGTGGTTGAATTGTGTATATCGTGCATTTGATTTTATTGCTGGTTCTGGTAGCTGTTAATTCCACGAAGTTGATGCTGTCGTTGTTTTCAGTTTCTATGCGGAAAGTAATGTTTTCGTGTACGGAATTAGGTAGAATAAGTACGATTTCCGAAGAGAAGTTGTCTTTTCGTCGACGTATCGATGGAATATTCTGTCCACAGCAATTATTCGTGGGATGTGGTACACTTTGAGGTAATGATGAAATGCCTCTGCAATAATAACTGTTGGGCTCATCCCTCACAGTCTTTTGGGGTGCATATGACATTGTTTAATTTAATGTAATTTTGTTGAGTGGTTATTTTTGTTTGATGATTTAGTTGCAATCCGGCAGCCAAGATATGGAATGGAGCCAACAACGGTAAATCTGGATGCGTCAGCTAGGGAAAGGATACGTCCTGCACCCAGAAAGCAGATTCGAGAGATCCTAACAGTTTGGACGAACAACTTGTGGCAGGAAAGATGGGACAGAAGCACCAAGGGAAGGCTAACCCACGAGTTTCTACCCAGTATTGAGGGCCGAGCAAAAGCAATGTGGTTTCAACCAGATTACTGGATTACCCAAGTAATGACAGGTCTCGGAAATTTTAACGCTTACTTGAGACCGATTCCGTAGAGCTAACAGTCCACTGTGTCCCGTGCGGAGTTGATGACAGTGTCCAACACAGACTATTCAACTGCCTCCTCGTTGAGAGTGCGAGGGGACTTAAAGCTCCTCTTCCGCCACACTTGGCCACCTACCCTCAACGAAGTGGTCAAAGAAAAGAGGACGTTTGAGATCCACAAACCTATTAGCCGAGCTGTAGTGGACAAAGTACCTCATTAGTTTATACCTTCTTTTTCTTCTTATGATGTTACTTGTTATATCTTAGCGTTCCTCTAAAGTTTTAATTCCAGGCTGGTTACTCCTTGTACTCATAATTGTTATTTATTAATTAAAATATTTTATTTATTAGAAAATGTATTCAAAAGGAATAACCAGCAAGGGGGCGACCTATTAGATTAAATAAATTAATAATATTTAAAAAAAATTCCCTTCTTCCTTGGGTCTTCCCTAACAGGGCAAGGTCGAAGGACGATGTTAAGCACAATAAGATCCCCCAAACTTGCATCCCACTTGAATTAGTTTAGTGGCTGTGGTCCGCCGGTATGGGTCTCCCTTAGGTGGATGGGATATAAAAAAAATTTAGTTGTGTCGTGTTATTTTTGTGTACAGTGTTTGCGTTTTTGTCGACAGTCGCTATGACTGGGATGGATGGATATAGGTTTGTTATGTCAAAGGAGAGTAATTTGGAAACTGGGGGAATGTTAAGTTATTTGGGTCTTCAACCCAATAAATGACCCAACTTCAGGATGAGTTTTCCAATACTCAGCATCAACATGTCCGAGTGTTCTTCCTAATGGGCCTTAAGAGCTGAATCATTTTTAATTTGGTTTATGCCTTTGTCGGGCATATATTTACCGGTGGTTATATATCAGTAGATTCGGCTCTTTATCTAATAAAAAAAGGAAAGTAATATGTAGGATCGTATAATATGAGTTTAGATACATCAAAAGTTATAAAACGGAACCAAAATGGAATGAGATTGAAACCGCTCCAGCATTATACAGGAAACAGTGGTTTAGGACCTTATAAACTAATCGTAATTCAACAAACTACGACTCCTTCAATAAAACGAACCGGAGACATAAACTAAAAGTTTGAGCTGTTTCTGTTAATGCCATCCTTATTTTTCTCATTTGTAATGAAAAACAAACCCAAAGGTGTCGACATAAGCTGAAAGAAGAGGGAATCAGCTTTCGAACAATCACAATAATGCCGGATTTGGAAAGAATCCAGAGTATTAATGAATTTTTAAGTGGAACACCGGACACCGGCGAGAAAAAAATTGCTTCGACTCATCCAGCCCCAAAACTCCTATTTTTCCATTACGATCATAATTCGTGTTTTAGGGTTTTAAATGCTCCTTAAAACGTATACGATATTTTAAAACAAAAATCCTCTTTTTTTCTCCCAAAAGAAAATTCACTAGAAGCGTCTTTTGGATTTGTAATCTCTTTCCTTGTGATTAAATTCTTGCTTTTCCCATTTATGATGACGTAAATTCAATTTTATTACGTAGATTAAAAAAAAAGTACACCCTAACCATCCCAGTGTAGTTATTAATTTTTAATTGAAACACCGGACATCGGAGAAAAAAGAGCAAATCCAGGCAAAAACTGATAATTTTTGTTTGCTATAAAAAATGTATTTAAGGGTATCGAAGGGTGTTTAAAATGAATCCGATTTTTTAGGCAAAACTCCTTTTTCCCCTACTTCACTGGTAACTTGTAACTTCATTTCTTTTCTTCCCGACATCAGTGAAAAAACCACCTAATCCAGCAAAGATATTGTATTATTATTATCATTATTGTATTTAACGGCATCGAAAGTTATTTTTTCAACAAAATATTTCTTTAGCACACTTTACTGTACACGTCTTTTAGTTTTATAATTCATTCTTACTTTTCATTTTTGATGGCGTAAATTCAGACCTAGGTAAAAAGAAAATATCATCGGATTCCCAAGGATTATTTAACCCAGTGTAGTTTTGAATTTTTAAATGGGACACAGGGAGGCACAAGACTAACCCCGACTTCAACGTTGTGCCCTCCTGGGAAACATTCCCACAGAGGCAAGCGCATCGTGGCAGGCTAAAAGGGGAAATGGTCACCCTAATCCAAGCTGTTAAGCGACCTGTGGCGACGGATGAATGGCACGGGGGTGATAAAAAATAATGTCACAACGGAGCCCACAGGGAACCGGCCGAGATCCTGCTGTATCTAGGCTTACCTCAGCATGCGGGGCTCTGCTGGGGCTGACACCTTATATCCCTAGCTACTCGTGGGAACCATATGGGACCTAATACAAAAACAAAGAAACAACCACCCGGGTCAGGCCCAAAGGCCACCCATCGAAGCAGCAGTGCCAAACCCAAAATCTGTCCCCTTCAAGGCGAAAAGTCTGGAGTAGAGCGAACAGCCCTTGGTACATTATAATATTATCCGCAAGTCGGGAGCCTCGAGAAATCCAGCTGAAGGAGGGGGTAGAATATATGAAGGCGCGAATCATACACTAATCCGGAACAACTTCAAAAAGGTGACCCTGAAGTCGACAAAGAAATAGAAACAGAAGGAAAAGTCAGCTCATGTGACAAAACCTGCTTCGAAATCTGAGAAGAAAAGGCCAAGGTCGTAAGACAGCACTCCCCCCCAAGCAGGTGCAAAACAAGTCAAGACCTTCAAGAAGTAACTATCCTATAATGGAGCCTTGAAACAAGTAAAAACATGTGGTAGAAAAAGGCTACACAGTAAACCAGATGCTTGCACCACCTACATACCGGATCCCAAAACCAGAAGACTGACGGCAGAGAGAATTTTAGTCAATCCAAAGTCCTCAAACCAGAACATAAACACATAGCTATGGACTATCTGGGGAAAAATGCAACAGGAGAAGGGTTACGTTGTGGATCTCAGGAGACCAGAAAGTGGATATGCACCCCTACCTTGGAATGGGAAGAATTCGATTCCGTCGAAGAGGAAAGTGCCAAAAAGCCGAAGCAGAAAGGCTCAACTCACACTTCCAACCACAGACGAAAAAGTACATTAAGCAAAGGAGGCTGAGGATTTCACAAGCCCGCTCAAAAGGTTACAAGGCCAACGTCAGGTAGAACGAATGGAGGAAGATATCCATCCACTCAGGGATACTCCATCCACTTAGGCCCATTGTAGGACGGACAAAAATAAATAAGGGTATTCCAGGTTAACCTTCAAAATCGGCAAAACCGCAATCGGCCACACTGTGCAGGAGTGCCTGGACGTCGCCCTGGTCCAAGAACCTTGGGCATATAATGGGACTGTGAGAGGAATAAAGGCCCAACAAACATAGGTAATATACTAGAGGTCTTCAGCAAGACCCTGGGCTTGTATAGTGTTCAATACAAGAATTAGTTGTACACTAATACCGGAACTGTGTTCCGGCGACTTTGTTACAGCGATAACCGCAAAGATTGCGAAAGTTTGATCTGAATTCTGCCTCTCTCGTAGAAATAACATACAGGAAACCCAGGAATACCGGTTGGAGAGGCTACAAAAGCACCCTCCAAAATTCTTTACAGGGGCTAAATAAGGAATTCAGAGACAGGGAGGACCTGCAAATATCTGTGTAGGAGGTACCTAACACCATACCAAGTTCATATCCCGAAAAATGCACGGAAAAAAGAAACCAAAATGAACACACAACAGTCTGGTGGAAAAACATCTGGAACGACTGAGACCATGAGTAAGGACTTCATTCAACCGAGCTAAGGCCCATAAAAAGCTAAACGGTACTCGTGGCGGAGATTCACAGACATCACACGGGGAATCTCAGAAGCACGCCAATTTGCCCCCATGCACAGGACCCACAAACGAAGAGCGGAAGGAGGTGGCTGCCATAAACCTAAAGCCACAAGCTGGGCACTCGAAAAGTTAAGCCCATACAAAGCGCCAGGAATAGATGGACTATACCCAGCGCTATTACAATACAAAAGGACAAGAGATTCTCATGCCATACTTAGTAAGAATATTCGGAGTCTATGTAGCGTGGATGTACATTCCCTAAAGATGGCGAGATATACGAACGGTATACATACCAAAAGTAGGACGACCTATCGACTACAAGCTTAACTCGTACAGACGTATCAGTCATACAACACTTAATAGAAATGTGCCAATTTTACATTGGAAATTGGCTAAGATGGTTGTCTGAACTTTTTAGACCTAAAACTGTCCATAATAAACAGCCTAATAGAAATAGATGTATATAGAAAACCCACAACTACAGACACTATGATACCCGCGGATTCTTCCCACCCATGGTCCAAAAAGGCTGCTGGTTTCATTTGGTTCATAGACCGAATGTTGAAACTTCCGCTAACACCTGATAACTATAAAAAAGAATTAAAAATTATTAAAACCTTAGCAAAAAAACAACGGGTATCAAGAAATATTTATTGATAGGTTGCTAGTTAACAGAATAAAAAAATTAACTTTAAACGAAACAACAATAGGACTCAGTTACCCCACTATAAACGAATCATTAGGTTTCCGTTGTTTGCCATACATTGGGGAATTATCAGAAAAAGTTTGCAAAATTTTTTAACAAGAAGGGTTTAGAATAGCTTTTAGAAGTACGGACTTAGAAACATCCTTTCAAGACCTAAAGACAGAGTAGACAATTTGGCAAAAAGCGGGGTTTACCAACTCAATTGTAATGATTGTGATATTAAATACATAGGACAAAGCGGTAGAGAAATAAAAACGAGAGTAAGAGAACACTTGCCTAAATCGAGCAAATTTTCCGAATTTAAGGACCATCTAAAAGAAACAAAACATAAATTCAACCCAAATCTAAATACGAGAGTGTTACAGAGTTTCAACAAAGGGAAAGAACTAGATTGGTTTGAGAAATTTGAAATTTAAAAATGTAAAATTGAACATGGTGATGAATGCATTAATAATATAACAGATTTTGATCTACCTCCCATTTTAAATATGTATATAAATAATATCAAACATCCAAATAATTAAACTAATTATTTTAATTGTTACTATTTTTATTCTAATATTTTTTGTGTTATAAGTTCCGCGTTTCGCACGTTCAAATTGAGCGTCATTAAAAATCAGCTGTTAATTGGAACGTCGCGTTGGCGGAGGTATCAGCGGTTTCACTTTGGCAATGCACGTCGAGAGACGTGGTTGTAGAAGTCCTTCAACCTGATGATGAGCTAAGAGGCTCGAAATCCGGATCGTTGCAGAACAACTTACTGTGAGTAGGAACTATCCTTTTGGAAAGTATACAACACTTATGTTAAAGATACTAGAAAAACTGGTGAAGAACCACTTCGTGAGATAGCGCTAAAGAATAAACCTCTCAGTGAGAGATAATCCGCATATCAACCAGGGAGACCCACAGAGGACCTGTGTAAAGACATGGAGATAGCTGTTACACATTTTATGGATAAAGAGGCTTTCAATAATGCACGGACAGCCTCTCTAAATAGAGCTATTAAAATAGGTAAGTATCGGAGTAGATACGCTGGTCTAAACGGTACTGTGATTCCATTTTCCAAGTAGGCCAAATATCTAGGGATTACACTTGGCAAGCGACTCACGTGGAATTACATCTAACTAAAACTACCCAAAGAGCCTAACGATCTCCAAATAATCATCAACTAATGATCACTAAACACCAAACATTGTATCGTACATTAATTTCAATAATACAGTTAATAAAAAGTAATGTTGTTTCCTCAAATTTGACAAAGGTTCATGATGTAAATCAAACTTTAGGCGTTTTTCCAAATTGACAGTTGGTTTTTAAAAACGAAATAGTGTATATAAAAGATATAAAACTGCGCGGGGTGAAATGAACTTAGCCGTAAAAACGCCCTCGAATTAAAGCTTAGTTGAAAGAAGAAGGTAGTCTACCTCGAACGGTCCAATCTTCTGCCCTTGTTTAACAATTTACCTCAACATTGCAACGTTCTTAAACAATTCAAAAACAATTGTTCATAGGCGAAGTACAAAATTGAATGCATAAATGTTGACAATTAAATCATTTAAATTATTTTAAATATGAGATTTTCACCCTTCTTCGAGGTAAAACTGGATAAATTAAAAAACACACCAAAATGTTTATTTGATTGAAAGAATGAAGTAATTTTTTTTTAATACTAAAATGCATGAAAACTATGAATTTGAAGACGACTTGTCTGACGAGTTTATTTTATTATGTCCATTGTTTGAAAAAGAACGAGAAAAGCAAGTCTTTTATTGGGACAAGATAACAATAGGAATACATTTATTTATTTATTTTAATAACGCCATGAGAATCCTTCAGTTATAAGGTTTCTAACGATTTTTTCTTTATCCATCTGCCATTTATTTTTATGAATGAATACAAATTTGGCTGTTGACGATCTTGACGATCCACTGAATGTTTCAGTTTTTAGTAACTTATTATTTTCCTCTCTCACCTTAGACATTCCCAGCTAGATAATAAATTGAAAAATCCCATAGGAAGATATTACTGTATTATTATTCAGATATCGTGAGATGCGGTCTGGTGTGATGTAGGTATCAGAAAAACATTTTCTTTATCGTGCCAACGTTTCGATCTTTTATTGAGATCATCTTCAGGGCCTGGGATTTACAAACATAATTTACATTTAGAAAATACATATAGGATGTGGACACTGAATTTGTACAATGCAAAATATATTTTATATTTAATACAAAGCATTTCTACTCACTCAAAGTGTTTGTCTTCTGTGTAATTGTGCTATGTCGTGTTGAGAGTGCCAGTGAGATTTTGCTGTTTCATGTTTATATTTGTTTGATTTTGAAGTGGTGGGGAAGGAAGTGGGTTTAGAAGAGACAATTTTGTATAAGTCGTCGGCTTCTTTGAGGTGAAAAGAGCCGACAAAGGGAAACAATGTGTTGGTAATGTTTAGGCCAGTTTATTCTTTCAGGATTATATAGAATGGTAAAAGGAAAATTAGATTGTTGGACAATTAGACTATGCAAAAAATATTTGATGTGTGGAATGTAATGTGATGATATATGTATGTTATCTGTATTGAATTTGATTACTGATGTTGGCGTAGCTGCGACTGAATTTGCATGTATCTGTTCTGTAATTGATGCTGTGTTTATCCTTGTTGATGTAAACCATTTCTAAAAAATTTCGTTTAAATTTGTTTTGTTCTGTATGTAGTATTTTTGGATTTTTGAAGTCAAAATTGTGTTGTTTGTAAATCCCAGGCCCTGAAGATGATCTCAATAAAAGATCGAAACGTTGGCACGATAAAGAAAATGTTTTTCTGATACCTACATCACACCAGACCGCATCTCACGATATCTGAATAATTATCCGTTAACGGTCACTTATCTCTACACATATTACTGTATTTTCCTGTTTACATGTTTTTTCACTCAATTTGTTATCAGTTTGGGTATGGCATGAAAGAAGGTTTGGAGAAGATAATCAAGGAGAAGTGGACGTAGTACAAGCGAAGTGCCAAGCCTTTCTTGGGTGTTGTTCTGTTGTGCACACTTTCTCACCACTCCGGATCGAGCAGGGAGGTGGCTTTGTGGAAGAGAGCAAGGAATAACGGCTCACGGGGTTAACTGAATCAATTGGTTAAACGGAAAACAACAAATGCAATGAAAACAATTGAGTAGGGACAAAGGAGTAAAGTTGATAATGTTTTTTAATGGCCTTTCGATTCTGTTGACAGGAGAAGATGCACGTGAAAAAGTCACAATTGCCGTCCAGTCACCGACACCATTTATGAAGTTTGTACAGTAATTGATTGCCGTATTTGTAATTGGGCGTTCGTGCTTGACGGTCGCCACGGCGTGACACTGACAATTTGCCGTCAGTTTTTACCTCTTCGTCTTCTGTGCCGGCAGGTTAAACCACTCTATTCTTTACTTATGAGATGGAGTCTCTCCGGACAATGGAAGCAAGAATATCGTGAGAGTTAGCTTCGGGTTAGAATCAACCCGAGGAACCCAGGCCGCATAACGTAACCCCATTACACTGACTAAGCCGAGATGGGACCCCGGAATATGTGGAGCAAATACCCTGAAAACAATGAAAAATCCAACCAAAGGCCTCGCCTCTTTTAATAAAGAAACTTTCCCCTGACGGATTCCGACGAAAAATATAAAAACTTTTTATTTGCTGCGGGGGATAAAAGGTTGAAGGGACAACATTTTTGACAATACATAAGCGACAAATCGCTTCCTTTTAGCAAACATCGCATTTAACCTGTTGCTGTCTTGCTGTGCCATTATGCTCCAACTCTATTACTTTTTGTCAGAGTATGATGCAACAAGTCTCTTTTGCAAGAATCAATGGTTTGACCCGTTTTATTTACCTTTAGTAATCTACTTGCATCAATTTTTTACGAAGTCAAGTAAATCGTCTACACTGAAAATTTGGCAAAATTGTAGAGTTAAAGCCTAGCTGCCGTTGTAGTCTGACTTATTTTAGTGCGCTGCGTTTGAGTTTGACTTTTTAGTTGTTTCGGCACTTTGAAACGACTAGCTGCCTAGGGGCTTAGCGTAATTTTATCTCCTTTTTCAGGAAGTGTGACAAGATTTATTTTTTCTGTAAGGTCTAATTAAGCAAGTAAGCCATTTTCCCATTCTCGTAGAGTCTCCGGTGCGTGTTCAAAGGTCCGTTGATAGTCGTGTTTACGGGCCACGGTCATTGCCATCCTTGTTGATTGCTGTTATCGCCCTATCAAGATTTCGAATATAGGCGACTCGTTTACGTGTTGTTCTTAGCACTCATTAATCCATATGCAGCCCAACACCAATAAGACTTCGCCTAGTAAAACTCGCACTCTAGCCAAAAGAGCGAGAAGTTCCCCTGATCCTTTGTCCACGACCAAGATGTCCGTCTCTCAGCCAGAGTTCCACGGTGATGTTCCGTTGTCTACTTTTACGGAGAACATGAAGGCATTAATGAATGATCTTCTGGATGCCCAGCTGGCCTTCCTGACCTCCAAGAATTAAAGCCCTGCATAATGAGGTGGCAGTTAAAGAGGAAAGTCAGGGTTGAGGCGGGAGATTGTTATCCTCCGAGATGAGGATAAAATAAATGGTTTACTTATTGATGCTCTCGACAACAGGAGGCACGGGAGAAATATCGTTGTACGAGGTCAGAAGCTCAATCCTGACGACAAACCATCGCAATTGGTTTGTGATTTCTGTCATCAATTTCTTTAAGTGGATATTAAAGCGAGGAATATTTTCGCCAATTCCCTTGAGCCCAGGGATGATGTTTCTGGTCCACTCCTTGTTTCGTTTGAGCGGCCTACCAACAAGATGGCTGTTCTAAAATCAGCTAGGCGTCTGAAAAACTCAGGTTACTCGATAAAGCAGGATTTTTCCAACAATGTGAGAAGAAAGAGGTCTAAACTTCTGTTAATCTGCCGAGGGATTCTACGACTAAAGAACTCGCTGAAAGTCACTCATGACCATCTTTACGTTCAAGGAATTTGCTACACAATAAACCAAATCGGCGAATTTATAGCTGGTAGTGACAACGGTGTTGCAAAACTGTGTGAGGTACTTGGCACTAGAATTTTTTCGCTGTTTATGTTGGATACCCTTTATATGCATTGCACAACCCACAAATGGGGTCATCGATGAGTATGCCGTTTAGGCCTTTACCAGATGCCAGTGCCTGGTATAAAGTGTTTCATTACTTGATCAGTTCTACCATGCTGGCTGTAGCAATACTTGTGTTTTTTTAACCGTGGGCTTATTGAGTCTTGCACCTCACGTCCTTTTCTCTTTTTTCCCTTGGTCTAGACCCACTTTGAAATAGAGGATAGTATGATTGATATGTTATCTTGAATATACGTTCTGGGCCTCGTCGATCTTCCTCTGGCCAGGTTGTCGGCTTGTTCGTAATCCAAGCAATATGCATAGGACACAATCAAGATACAGATCATGATTTTGGATGGATCAATACAATATTTCACAACAATAATGTAGTTTGAACATCTCCGATTTTCTTGGTATGCTTATTCTATTGGTTTTCCCTGCCAGAACCATTTCCATCGTCATTATGAACAGTACATACAAAAACACTCGACATTATTACACGGACTAAACCCTGTATATAGAACAATATTAGAAAGCGGGATTTTGGAATTGTACAAGCACTCAGTTCACGCAATACTGCCTATAATAAGAATGCCATTGACTGCCATCGCTCCAATTCCTCTTGCTCCTGTACATCTTGATAATTTCGTATATTTCACCATTGTTACTCAAATTGGAAAACAACACGGGTGATAGTTTCTCCCTCCTGAGCATAACGTAAAGTGAGGTTATCATTGAACATATCCATATTTTTTTGAATTTTCTCAGATACTACTGACCACTATAGATATATCATTGCTCCAAGCTTTCCTCCGGTTTGCGGTAGTACCTATCGAGTCTTTGACGCAACATCTGCGATATTTATACTTATCCTATCTGGCTCTACAATTGGCCTACTTTATACCTGATTAGATTTTCTAATTTCTTTAATTATTGATCTCCTTCTACTGTCACATTCCTTGTGTCCAACCCCATTGTTTAACCCTCCCTACGCTTATTCTCTGATTGGGAACACGGGAAGGCAGAAGATTCCCCAAGATTATACAATCCGCTAAGATCTTATTCTCACACTGTGTTTCGACATGGAACCTATGGTTTTAATAGTTGCCATAAGCAATATTTTATTTTTGGTTAATTGGTCGAGATTAATTCTTTGTCTAAAATAATTCGTTGATATTTGACCTCTTAGCATAATGCAGCCGTTTATTTAGTCTGGGCCAAAAGTTGAAAAGGTTTATGCACAAAATGTAACGTCGACAAAACGGGGAATTTTTTTTTGTTATAAATTATTATTCTGGATTGATAACAAGATTGATTTTAATAGTGAGGATACTACAATCAGTGTTTTTACAGAGCATCTAACAGCCCTTTTTAACAACATACTGACTGCTTTACTGGGGTTCTTTTTCACAGTTAAACGCTGTTGTCACTTTGATAAGCTTATGAATTTCCATTGCTTCTATTGTTCTTAAAAGTTGCCCTCAGTCGAAGGGAAAGAGAATTATTTTGTCAGGCCGCCTATAGTCTGGGCAATAAAATATGTATAATTTAAAGAATTCCACGCTAGGATCAATTTTATGAGGTCAATCGAGCACAAAAGGAAAGAAGACCATTCCTTGCGCTTTTATACGTTTAATGTACTTTTTTCTTATTATTTATAATCAGCGTTGATAAAGATAAAAAGATTTTACAGTTTAAATTCCTCCTTTGGATCGATTTTTCTTTATGCCACAGTGAAAGAGACTAGAATTTTATCTCAAGCTGGGTTACCTGAATCAATTTAATTCTCTCATAATTTCTGGAGAGCAAAAAAAAAAAAAATAGTAAAGATGCTCAACTAAATTAACGTTGGTTGTTAACTAAGGTAGGAACATTTTTTATTGGCCTTCTTTTATAAGAAATATTCCACCGTCCGCATATTCACCTTACTACCCTATCACATTTATTTAACAAGAAACAATTACAAATTTGCCCTATTAAATTATTCGGGTGCAAGGTTCGTTTATAGATGTTTATAGTAGCGATAATCTTTAATTAATGTACAAAAAACAAAAGGGCTTTTGACATAGATACATAACAAATTTTCAAAAACGTTCGTATATGTTGTTAAATTAATTTTTTTGAGTAATATATTAGTTATTGTTTTACAAACGTATGATAAATAAAGACATCAGAGTTTAATACCTTTTTTATCTATTAAAAACAACATGTTATCATGTTACTTTCATACTTGTCAAAAAATTAGGGCATTTTTGACACTATATATCTGGATTTTTCCTTGGTAATAAACATAGTAATGAGGACGGAGCTGGTCTAAAGTTCATTTTATAGGATTAGTGGGAATTACCTGTAATGCCAGAGGTGATTTGTCACTTCAAGACGAGGTATTTCTCTTTTAGATTAAAAAAAAAACGCTCATGCGTGAAGTTTACACTTACAGAAAATACATGAACAGACTAATAAATTAAAAATTCTCTCGTGAGGATTTCAATCGTATTATTGTGTGTTTTAATTTTAAGGTTATCATTTTGCACTACGTTTATTAAGGTTGTTCAAATTGAACTGTTATCTATAGATATAATATATCGTTTAGTGACATTAGTCAAAACTTGCAAAAACGACTGCGCTCACATTGCTATTCTGTAATGGAAAGGCGTTAAATTTTAACGTGCCTTGTATTCTAATTCTGTGATACCACTTTATTAGTCGATAGACTTGAACACAACAGAAAAAAAAGATTTGAGAAAGATTGGTAGCCTGATATAAATCCTTTATGAGCTTGTTTCAACTTTGTTTAAACGCGACGCGTTGATATATTCAATGGGACAAGGGATTTCGCAGTACTTCGTCCTATTTAGGCAGCTTTAAATTTGCATACAAACAAATAAATCTGACTGGCTATTTACATATGTCACAATTAGATATCTCTTCCTTTTGATTTCCTTTATGCTCTAACCCGAAACGTGATAAAGTATGGCTATTAAAGCTTTTTAAGATTCATTTATTCTTCAGCGAAATATTCATTTAAAAAAGTCGGAAAGAAGGCAAGCACGTCACCATAACCCTATTTTCCCATCTGCATATACTTGCTTAAATAGTGCTTTAAAATATACAATGTATGGTTGAAAGAATCTAATTTTTTGGTCAATTACATTGTTCAGTGTTAAATAAATAATAGAATTTTAAAGTCAAAAGATTGAAACGTTTACAAAACGCTTAAACAAGTTCAATAAACAAAAATTAATATACCGGAAAATATGCTAATCGTACCTGACCAACGGGGTACTCGATATTTCATGATTGGCCCTCGCTTTAATCAAGCACTCACAACAATTGAATAATTTAAAAAATTACATATTACATAATACATACTTATACAAATATATATATATATATATATATA
>CM077100.1:24809766-24821487 GCA_039619505.1 Cimex hemipterus | reverse complement strand
GTCGTAGGTTCTAGAACATATTTTTCTAAAACCTAAGACTCACAAGACCGCATCTCACGATCTCCTAATAATCGTTGCTCTTTTTCTGTACTATTTCTGAACACATTAAAGTATAAGTGTTGAACCGGCACTGGCTTACTGTATGACAAAAAATTTACTTTAATTAAATTAAATTCAGATGCGGTCCGATGTGACGTAGGTTTTAGAACATATTTTTCTAAAACCTACGACACACAAGACCGCATCTGACGGTTTCTGAATACTCATTGACTGACGGTCACTAAACACACACAGAAAGAGGGCTAAAAAGGCATCCTTGTTAAACTCCCAGTCTGGTTTCAAAGTGACCAGACAATATGTTAACATTAACTATTTATGTCCAAATTTCTTAAAGCATTTACAATAATAGTAAATATATCTAAATCTTCAAGCATGATATACCTGAACTGCGAAGGCAGACGAGGATGAACAAAGGACATACGTTGTCACTAATCCATCATTCAACGATCTAGATCCGTTTAACCATTTCGCATTAGAGAGGAAAGTGACTTGGTTGTGTTTGTGGATGTGGCCAGGCTTATGATAGGTTTTGACACCAAGGCAACCTTTAAATTCTTAAACGATTCCTACCCACCTCGTCTTCCTTTATCCCTGAGTCCTATTTAACTGACCCGTCTTCAAATTGAGGTGGGGAAATAAATACACAAGCCGGAGTTTGTTTTCACAAAAGCACATTCTTAGTTCTATCCGATGTACCAATTACACTGCTGGCTCCTTATTCCAATACTTCTGTGGGGATGAAACTGCAGTTTTTCATACCCGAATCTCATTCCAGCGGCCTCCATCTTCCAAGTACATCTTGAGCTTTTCAAAGGCTGGCACAAGTGCGGGAAAAATGTGCCAAGTGTAATTTGGATGGCGGACAGTTTTCTTAGTTCGACATCCACAATACATCAACAAGTACCTACTGATTTCCACTCAGGAAAAGGGTATTGCATCATTCATCGTCACCTTTGTATAGGCAATATCCACCATTTTATCATTATCCAAAATGATAGGAAATTAAGAGCCGAGCTTTCCCCTGGGATCTTAGCCATACAGCAAAAGCCTGTCCTATGTCTGTAACAAGAAATTACAGTTAGTGCAATTGGAAATTGTTCATAAATCCAAGATAACTTGGATCCGCTTATCCAAAAACTGGTAAGTTATACGTTATCGAGTTATAAGGCGAATGAATTACATGTACACACTACATACATACGTAAATTTACACTAAAAAATTATAAAAAAGTTTGTCCTCCACTGTACAACAGAACTTTAGATTTGAACTCAAGTAACTACAGCTTCTTACATTTCCACGCCAACATCTTCCATCCTAGCACAAAGAAAAGATGCTTCGGAAGATTTATTTTCTATGCAGAAATCGTCTTCGATGAAAGTACTTTTACCAGTGCCCGGTTAAGCCAAACCGAACCCGACCGTGGATGTCAGGCAGTATATATGTCCATTTTGGCCACATGACATTTGGTGCGGGCTACTAAATGGTGACATATAAATTAGCTAGCTCAAGTGCTTAGAGCAGCGACGTATTAGTTGAAGGTCGTGGGTTCGAATCCCGCTTGTGACAATAATTTTTCATCTCCACCAAATACCTTACATAAAAGAATCATTAATATGGCCAATTTTGATCACTAAACAATTATGGGTTATTTTTTGTAAGGGGTGTGTCCAATTCAGCATAATTTGTTCTCCATTGAGTTCAAATTAAACGTAAGATAATACAACATAAAATAAACAAGCGAAGGCGAGAAAGCAGGATTCTTGGTATAACCAAAGTTTACCATAAAGAGTAAGTTGAATGTAAGTATGAATCCTGCGGGAGTTTAAAATACACAAAACTTGTTTGGCCGTGGCGTTTCCTTATTCCGACGGCAGGAAACTTTCTTACGTATTTATTATTACTCAGGCTCTTCAGAAGTGGAATAAGTAAACAACTTTTTAATATATAAGTGACCGGATATCATTATGAAAAGTGTAGAATTGAAGACTCAACAGGCGAAACGATGGGTTCATGCGACTTGGAGACAATTGGAATCGCGTCGGGTCATAACAAGCTGACTCAGTTGGCAAAGTCCTCTGAAAAAAGCCGAAATAAAACACCAAAATAAATTCAAGAACGATGTTTTTTTAAGGAAGTAAATAGTTGATGAATCTTTCATTCATTCCAGTCAAATAATTTTTTTGAGCCAATAATATCGTGACAAATGTTCACTTTGGAAGCCGGAGAAGTGAAGGTCGGCTTGACCCTGTGTCCGTATTTGAAGCTGGCATACTAGCCAGATCGTGTACACACACACACACCTCTACCGAGCTGCGTTCGCAGGTAGAACCGACAAGTGTGTAGCCTGCGCCGTGTATAGCGGAGGTACTACACTTCGTGGCCTTTCCTGCCCCACTTCAGCGTGTACACGGCGGAGCTCTATGCAATCTGGCACGCGATCGGGGTGATTCGATACGATGGAGGATCTGCCTACCTTACCTAAACCGATTCTCCGAAGATTTTGGCTATTCGTAATAGATTTTCGAAGGAACCTCCCGTTCTATTATTAGTGCCTCGGAAAAACTTGCAAGTCGTCTGGGTATCCGAACACATTGGGTTGGAGGGAAACGATAAAACCAAAGAGGCGGCGAAAGCTGGATGTCTTGCCCTCCAGACAGAACCACAATGATCGGGCCCTGTGAGGCAGTACGAGCAGTACAGAACGAACGCAGTAAAGTTGGAAGCGTCGATTTGCCGGATAGTACGAGAACACGACGGATCGATGGCCCACCGAAGGTCTGAAACACAAGGAAGACATCGTTCTTACCCGTTTGTGGATAGGCCATTCTCCATTGACAAACGGAGACCTGCATTTCAGGCAAACACCGCGCAGGTTTCCTGCTTGATAAAGGTCGCTCAGTGTGTCACACTTCTCCGAGGAGTGCCACATATTAGCACCTTAAGCACAACAAAGTGCATTTTTTACACATAATAACCATTTCTACAATGAAATTAAACATGGAGTCCATTGAAGATCAGATGAGTAGAGGGGATCCAAGCTGTCCAAGTTTTCGTGTTGCATTGCCATAAAAAAGGCCCTTTTCGGTTGATTACTAGATTCTGTTCAATTAATTTGTGGTGCAAAAGTATAATTGTTGAAAGTAAGATTCAGAATTAATGCTTTCGCCAGTTTCAAGAGAGCTCTTATGAATTACTCCGTTGACCAACAAGCACATCAATTTTTTTAAGTTAAGCGAAGCTACACGTGCTCAGCTATCAAAATAACCATGCTTGAACGGTTTAGAATAATGATAAAGAATCATTTTTACATTTTCAGACCATGATATACCTAAAACTGAAAAGGGAAATCGCCTCGATCAAGAAAGATACAGTTGGTACATCGATCTAGGAGGCGAGAAGGTTGACGGCCCAGGATGATTTGGCGCATAATCCATAGGTATGTACAGGAGTTATAGTTAGGATAGGCAGAGTTATAGGTGAACTGAGAAGCTGAAGCTCGATCTAGGAAAGGGGCTTTGTGGAGATTATGAAATAAAACATAGTGAGGAGACAATGATACTGTGGACTGAATGGGCACTTGAGAAAGATTGGCATCAACAACCACTGTACGGTCTGATTCTGCGAAGAGGCAGAAGAGACCTCATAGCACCTATCAATAGATTCACAAAAGGAAGGTGCTTTGGGACGTACAACGTAAACATAGAAGAAACATTTTATACCATTCTAAATTAAATTCCGTGGTTCGAACCGAGAACAAGTCAGCTGCCATAATCACCTAATCACCACACTCCTCAATTAAACTCTTTATACATATTTATCTATGACATTTTGCTGATTAATCACAAATAACATCAGCTGGAGAATGATGCTGAAATGACAAACTAAACTTATGTTAGGCGATGCAATATCATCACTTTTTGCCGGGTCATAGAACCCGCAGGACTAGAGAGGACGGAAGAAGCTGATGCTCTTGCAAGGAGAAGGGCTGCTACATAGCTGACAGATCGCTAAGCTTTTTGTCGTCTAATAATTAAATCCCTTGATGAACTCAAATTCACCCGTGCACTAGAATTACAGAATAAGTACTCCCAAAGTACAATTTCTCTGAACTTATATTTAAATCTGCACGGTTTATCACAAGGTAAGATTTCTACATTTTTCAGTTTATTTTCTCAATTGAAGTCAAATGTCTGGAAGTGGGTTAAGAATGCTAACTTATGCTGACATCTACCCTGTTTGTCTTCGGACTACAAAATACCCTTTGATCTGTGATCTCTACTCTACTGTAACGTGCTGCCCAGATAGTAAATTTATTAAACGAGCGATGAGTAGCTCGTTCACATGTTGAACCCTTCCTCCAAGATGAAATAAAGTTCCTGGTAGCCTCAGCTGCACAGCGACCGAGTTTGAGTCAAGGAGTAAAACTGTCAAATGACCGCTGTTCGTGGCACCCATTTAACTGCAATAAAAGTGCTGGATTAAATTCTGTTTCCATTGATAGTAAGTACCTAAACAAACTGTTTTCACAATAGCATAAACAAATGAAACACATTTTTGCATAATTTTGCTCAGCCATTGTTTGCCGATATTCTTACGGAAACCGAGTCTGCACCTGCTCCGCCAGGTCATAACTGTTGACAGCATTAACACTTCCATTGCTAAAATAAAAGAGACTGCCTTCTCACCGAGAAAAGATTTAACGCATTTCTGAGAAATATGATATACCACGGTCCTTTTATCTTGATTCGAAGTACCAAGGCATGTGTGGCATTGAAAAGGTCTCCCTTTTGACGGGAAAAGAGATTTTGAACAGGAAGCATGAAAAGGTTGAAAAACAGAATAGAAACGAACACAAACCTACAATAAAGCACTTCCGGTTCACTAAAGATTTTTTTTCTTTTTTGGATGTCGATGTATTCAGCTTAGGCTTTCAAGTAAAAATGCAACTGCAAATAAGACCTTCATTCAACTTAAAATAATTACAAAACTTAACTTTGAAAAATCCAAGCGCGTTGACCGTGTAGGGAAAATTTATTGTAACCGAAAGGAAACATAATAAGTGATTAGAACAAAGGTTCGACAAGATGATGGATTGGCCGTTGGAAAAAGAGGTTCTTGTGTAAAGTATGAATATACCGCGTGCAAGAGCAAGATTACCGAAGAAATTATGAAACCAAAATAAAAAATATAATGTGTTTAACAATGTTCATAGATGACAAAACATACGTTACATACATTAAATAGTTAAAATCCACAATTTTTGTAACTTAAGTTTCGAATTACCACAGAAGACAATTTCATTCATAAAATCTCTATTGAACAATGACATATTTAAAGCATTAATTAACAATATCCGCCCATCTCACGCAGTGAAATGTTTCCTCCATGCTCAAAACTCCTCTAGGGTTTTGCTCAATAAGGACCTAAATATCAGTCAACCTTTCTTGAACATAGCGCAGGATTCTAAAATTCCGTCCATTCTGCTAGCTGGCTGGTTTTTCAAAATTAGGTGCGAATTATTATACCTTAATTATAACCCCACAAGAGCCAATAGTTCCGATAGGTGCTCCCTCTACACCAGGCAGGCTCGAGAAGACTGTTTTCATTTTCTAACAGAATGCCCAGTTTTAGCGGCGTCCCGAGCACGGCTTGCCCATGTTGACGAGAGAACACCTAATTTCTTTATTAAATAATCCCGAGTCTTTAAATCTGGTAAAGTTTGTGATGGAAGCCTGGAACTACAGGAAAATGCTTGTTTTTTTATTTCAACTATTAAATGTTTACTGAATATATCAGAGACACCCTGGTTATTTATATGTGCCTAAATAGATGTGTTATTATTTTAGTTTATTTATATAGTTTTTTTCCTTTCACTTTTGTTTATTCCTTAAGAAGAAATGTGTTCCTTGTTTACTAAAAATGTATAGACCGACTCCGGCAGACGCTTGATAACCGTTGCGCAAATGTGCTTTTTGATTATGTACAATTTTTTTTTACTCTCTTTTGTTTATCTAATAAAGTACGTTTTCATTCATTCATTTTTAACACGATACAATGACTATTTATTACAGTATAAAAACGTGGAAACATTAAAGATGGATGGCGAGTCAAATTTATAAGAAGGTTTGAATTCTTGTTTGTCCCACGTCCAAATAGGCGATGGCTTAGATCGTGAACTACACCGGCGTGAGTTGGTAAACATTTGCAGAAGGCCGACTCGGAATCATCCATTCTGAATAAACCAAGAATGGCTGTTAACGCGGGTGAGAAAAATTTTCACACGTTTATCATTGAATTCTCTACCTTCGCCTCGGCTCTGATTCTAGACTGGCAAATTGAATCTGGGCGAATTGAATGGGACGTGAGTGAAGCTTCTTTTCACACGGGCAATCGTTATTTGGACAGTGTACGCTATTTATCTCAACTTTCAGTTGAATCCTCTCCGATTCTCAACATTAAGGGTAAAATTGAAATTAAATTTTAAAGAAACAGCAATCGGTCTCGGCCAGCCCACCAAAGATGAACCTTTAGGGTTTTTTTTTTTGCTTATCAGGTGAAATCCTTTAATGAGAAGGTTTTAGAGTAGCATTTAGATAAGATAACGTCCCAAAGCCTAAAGACAGGGTTGACAACTTGGCAAAAATCTGGGTTTACAAACTTAACTGTTACGACTGCGATATTAAATATATAGGACAAAACGGCAGAGAAATGAAAACGAGAGTTAATGAGCACTTGCCCAAATCGGACAATTTATCTGAATTCAAAACCTACTAAACGAATCAAAACACAATTTCAATTTAGATATAAATACAACTGTGTTGCACAGTTCCAACAAATGGAGGGAACTAGATTGATTTGAAAAATTTGAAATGAAAAAAAGGAAAATTAAACCTGGAGATAAATGCATTAATAATATACTAGATTTTGATCTACTTCCTACTTTAAACATGATTCTCTTACATTTTTTTACGAGGGTTTGCAACAAGTGCCGGTGTTTTTGAAAAAAAAAAGAACGTTTGTAAGTATGTCGGTTTCGAATGCAGGGCCGGTGGATTCGAACCCGGGACCTTTCCTTTACAGTGATGAACGCCGTGTCAAAGACTAAACCTTGCGACCACCGACACCCCTCATTATTTATTAAGATTTAGTTGTGTTGAAACCACTTTTTTTCGTTCAAAATTAAAACCAGCTTCTCGTTGAAAGGTCTCGTTGGCTGTGGATCGTTCGCTTACAATTCATGTCGAAAGACAAGTTTGAAACTCCTTCAAGCAGGTGATGCTCGAAAATGCTCTTTGAAAATGCTTTTTAATGCTCGAAATCCGAATGTTGCGTACAATAAACTGTGAGTAATCTTTTTTGGAAATTTTTTTTGTGTTTAGACCTCGTCAGCATACAAAATTTCTACATAAAACTTAACTTAATAATTGTTACGGTTTTTATTTAGACATTATTGAGATTAGATATTTTATTGAGTTCATCTTCAGGGCTCAATAAAAGATCGAATAATCGGCACGATAAAGAAAATGTTTTTCTGATACCTACATCACACCAGACCGCATCTAACGATATCTGAATAATTAAATATTTCCGGTCACTAATCTCTACACATGTTACGGTTTTTATTATTTATACTAAAAATTAAAATTAATGTTTTTAATATTAAAACCTATTTTGGAAAAGCATTACTTACTTAATTCTGGCATATTCGCCAATCATGTGTACATAAAAACTGGTCGTATCAGTGTAAAAAGACTAATAATTTATCATTAAAGATATACCTCAGTAATTAGCATAATTTTAGTATATAAAAGTATAATTATTTTGCCTATGCTATTTGTGAAATTAATTATATATTATGGGTAAATTATTGGCCCGTTATAGAAGCTGAAACTTGAATTTAATTGTTAATGATTTCACCAGGCAGAACAAAGTAACATTTAACATATCTAAAAAAGTTCGCACTTCATTATATACACAAACTGTACAATGGCCGTAAATTCAGACCTGCAGTGTATTCATGATCCCACCCTTCAAATCTTGTACTGTTGACCTACCTATAGATCCAAATAAAATAATCACCACTTACGCCGCCGACACCGCACTTTTGTCCTGTCTTGAATCCTAATCAAGCTCTATCCAACACCCAAGAACACGTTGGTTGACGGAGACTAGTGCAAAAATTGGAGTACAAGAGTAACTGAGAAAAATATACTCAGTGTACGTTCAAATTGAAAAAAAAAAGACGGTTTTTACATCTTTACATTTTTACATCCCCCCATTTTACTTCAACAAAAAAGAGATACCGACTTTCATTCAAGTTAAATAATTAGGACTATACCTAGACAGCAGACTGGCGTGTAATCCTCGCAAGATTAAAGACAGTCAAGTTAAGAAATTTTTGTTGATAAACAACACATGATGAATTAGCAAAGGGACTGTTTTTTATTTCCTGGGATGGTTTTAAGTAATGAAAATGGACTGGCTGCCATAATTGCAGGAACCACGCGCATGTTGATCTCCTCCCTCCGGTAACGACTGATTGGACGAGATTGAAAGGGAGGAAAGCTGTCGAAGGGGCAAGCAAACCTCAGTAATAAACCGCAATTAGTTAATATTTGCTGACTTCAGTCGTCTCTGTGAAACTCCCTGGGGATTTTGGGTTAAAACACATCACTGTCGCCGTATATGACCTGAATTACCCGCATATACTACCCTTTCCGAAACACGAAGTCCACCTGCGGCGAATGAATCCCGCATGAAATTCCTTACTTCCTTTACATATCGTAGTATCTCCCTTTATTGAAAAACGTACCGGGGGGGGGGGGGAAATAGGGCAAACGTTTTAATAACCTTGACTCACAGTAAGCATTATTCGATTATTAACTGACATTCAAGCCAAAATTGGATGATTTCACTTAGAAATTGACGTACCATCAGGATTAATCTATTACGGGCTTTTTTATTACTTCCCAAGAAAACGACAGAATATTAGATTAATGTTTATAAAAAGATAGTTGTAATCACAGTTTTGTTTTCAACGACCGGATTTCAAGGTTACAGCTCATCATCAGGATGAAGGAATTTACGACCACGTCTCACGATATGAATTGTAAAGTGCGCCGATACGACGCAAACGTGATGTTCCAATGAGAAACTGATTTCTAATGATGCTCAATTTTGAACGTGCGAAAAGCAGGAATTATAACGCAATATTATATTAATAAATACTGTAATAAAATAATTATAAATTAGTGATTAATATGCATCTTTTTTATTTGAGCGGGAGGTCAACAGCGCGACGGGCATATCTATTCTCAGGACCAGTTTCGGGGTACATATACTAAAATTGGAACGATACAGAGAAGATTAGCATGGCCCCTGCGCAAGGTCCCCTGTTCGTCTTTTTTAATGGAATAGGGATTTTTAAAAGTTTATAGCCTCAAAATATCTGTTTCTGTGTTTTGTATGACTGAGTGTATTTATTAGAGTGAATGAGGAGAATTTGATGGAGGATGGTAGCCCATCGTCCCACGAGTTGTTTGCGTGACTTGGGCCATTGGTGGAATGTAGGTATAGGTTGATGTGTGCAGGTTATTGAGTATTCCTACAAAGTAGAGTGAATGGATTGTGTATAGGTGTGAATGTTTTTATAAGTGCGCATTGAGGGTGTGTTGCTGAATTTTAATTAACCTTTTATTTTTTAAAAAAGATTAAAACATCAATGATAAAATTAAATAATAAAAATGGTATTAATTAATTGGACTAACTTTGTCAATCAATATTATTTAGGTACGTGCCTAAAATGGGATGTTAATCAGAATCTATTATATTATTAACGCATTCATCCCTATGTTAATTTTTACGTTTATTTATTGGAAGTTTCTCTCAAAATCTAGTTCCCTCCATTTCCTGAAACTGTAACACTATTTCAATTCAGATTGAAATTGTGTTCTGTTTCAAATCGATGTTCCTCATTTCCCGAACATTTGTTCGATTAGGCAAGCGTTCTTTAATTCTCGTTTTAATTTCTCTACTGCTAATTATTCAGAAATCGTGAGGTGCAGTGTGGTGTGATGTAGGTTTCAGAAAAACATTTTCTTTATCATGCCAACGTTTCGATCTTTATTGAGATCATCTTCAGGGCTCATGATAAGAAAATGTTTTTCTGAAACCTACATCACACCGATGTATGGCAAACGATGAAACCTAAGGATTCATTCTTGCTTTTGCTTGCTCGAACGTGGAGATAAACTCATTAATATTAGAAATATTATTAATCGTACAAATTAGTCAAATTAATTGTTTATGTATTATTTCAACTTTAATTTGTATTAATTAAGAAATAAATAACAAACAAATTAATAATTAATTTATAATAATTTTTTTACAGTATTTATTAATGTTATATTTCCCGCTTTTTGCACGTTCACAATTGAGTTCGCGGGGGATCGGCGCGCGTTCACTTTTGCAATTAATGTCGAGAGACGTGGCTGTAAATTCCATCAGACTGATGTTAAGCTTGAAGCTTGAAAACTGAATTTTAGAAAACAAGTAATTATGAGAACGAACTATCTTTTTATAAAGACTGAACAACATACTCACTCCACTATTTATCATTTCTATGAGTGTTAATTTTACAACGAAAACAACAAGCAAATTATTAGCACTGTATAATAAGGCATCGTATTGTTTTTTGGTTTGCTTTGTTTAAATATTTTTGGATTAAAAACGTATTAATTATCACGTTTGAGATGGTATGAGGTCTTAAAAGTCTATTTTCTCCCTGATATCACTAGCCCTAAACGAGCCGTGAAATTATTGCGACATCTCTGGGCAAAAGGCGACTATTAGTGTAATTAGCGGTAGATGTAATTTCTCCCTTTTCACTGTCACTGCCAGCACTTGTTCTTCATATTTTTTTTTAATGTTCACTTTGCCCGTATTTGTCCGCAAAAATACTGCGAATAAAAGAAAAGTATTCTGTGAAATTAGTTGCTAATTAGGCTGAAAACCTGAAAGCGAAATCTATAAGCAAGGATACACAGGTAATATTGTTACACTGATCGGGGGAAAATTCTCCTCAATATTAAAAGAGTTCACCCAAAGAGCACTAAACATTGTGGAACAAGGTTCACAACGGGGACTAAAAACGAACCTCTCTAAAACTACAGTAAGCATTTACCAAGAAAAGATTCACAAATACAGGGCATATAGTTCTATAATGAAACGTTGCAATAAAAAACAATGTTGTTCTAACTCAAAAGTAAAATGTCACTATTGACCACAAGACCCAAAAGCAAATGGAAAAACGCAACCACACTGGCCAGAAGATCTATAAGACCATGTATTGGCACTGAACCTATTATTTAATATTGCTTTTCTTACAAAAAACAAACACTGAATCTAACTAATTGACGAAACGTACGTAAACGTTTGCTAAAACAACCCGCACCAAGACTAGCAAACTACTACTGTTAGAAAAAGGGGGGTGAACTCGGAGGAATGATAGGACTATTTACCGGTCACTGGCACCTGAGCAAACATCTACACAGCATGGGCATATTCAATAACAAACCCATCTGCAGAATGTATTGGGTTGTCCGGAAAATAATGCAGGATTTTGGTATTAAACAAAAAAAAAGAAACTAGTTACTTTAAAG
>CM077100.1:24722186-24804766 GCA_039619505.1 Cimex hemipterus | reverse complement strand
ATATATATATATATATATATATATAATTCAGTTATTCAACTGTAAGACCCTGAGTTCTTGGGTTCGATTCGGATGTCGCCCCTTGTATTTCTGACCTCTGAAATATATTCACCAAATTATCCTTTTTTTTTTTTTTTTGCTTCAGATTAATCCCGTCTAGTTGAAATAAATCATTTTTCGCACGAAATCATTTCTTTTTAACTTAAGATAATCTTTTTAACCCGTTATAATTTAAAATTAAATCTTAATTGATTCCCCCCCCCTCAGAACCACAGTGACTCGGCTCGAAGACCCCCGTGATCTTGTGTTCGATTCCCACTGAAACTTTGGATCCACTTAACGATAGGTTAATAGAAATGTTAAATGATCGGGTGAGTGTGGTGTTCAATACTTTCCAAAAGGATAGTTCCTGCTCACAGTAAGTTGTTCTGCAACGATCCGGATTTCGAGCCTCTTAGCTCATCATCAGGTTGAAGGACTTCTACAACCACGTCTCTCGACGTGCATTGCCAAAGTGAAACCGCCGATACCTCCGCCTGCGCGACGTTCCAATTAACAGCTGATTTTTAATGACGCTCAATTTGAACGTGCGAAACGCGGAAATTATAACACAAAAAATATTAGAATAAAAATAATAACAATTAAAATAATTAGTTTCATTATTTGGATGTTTGATATTATTTATATACATATTTAATATGGGAGGTAGATCAAAATCTGTTATATTATCGTATTAATGCATTTATCACCATGTTCAATTTTACATTTTTTAATTTCAAATTTCTCAAACAAATTTAAATATGTATATAAATAATATCAAACACCCAAATAATTAAACTAATTATTTTAATTGTTATTACTTTTTATTCTAATATTTTTTTGTGTTTCGCACGTTCAAATTGAGCGTCATTAAAAATCAGCTGTTAATTGGAACGTCGCGTTGGCGGAGGTATCGGCGGTTTCACTTTGGCAATGCACGTCGAGAGACGTGGTTGTAGAAGTCCTTCAACCTGATGATGAGCTAAGAGGCTCGAAATCCGGATCGTTGCAGAACAACTTACTGTGAGTAGGAACTATCCTTTTGGAAAGTATTTAACGATAGGTTTTTCAATCAGATATTTTTTTATATTAACTGAACCCTTTTTAAGTATAAATCACCCGTTTTTTTAATTTCAAATTAATTTTAAAGAATTAAAAAAAAAACTTTTGAGATGAAATATAAGCATGCAATGTTTTTTAATATATTTTTTTAGAACAATATACGAAAATTAATTACAATTGCCAATAAAAGTGATAAAATAAAAACGAATGATTCTTCCATTAATTGAGATTTTTTAAAATGTACAATAAAACTATACATGCATTCTTTAAAAACCATATGAAACTAAATTATTATTGAAAATTCTTACCCTGACGTTTCGGAGGATCTGGAAAAGACTGCACTCACACAAACAGGATTTATCGAAGTAAGGAAGGGGTTTCTACGCCTAAAGGCGTTTGTAATATAAAATATAAAAACAACTAAATGTATTTGTAAGTTCTAGGTCTTCTATACCTCGAGAAAGGAGGCATATACTGCGAAACGTCGGGGAAATAAACGTAAGTGAAAAGAGTGGTGTCACTTTTTGACTGAAAATCCCCCACCCCCAAAAACCAACAAAGCCATTATAATTGAACAGTCACCATATTCATCGATATTGAACATTTTATAAAATAAATAAATAATAAATAATAAAAATGCACTATTCTTCTTGCAAATTGAAAGATGTGAGAAATTGAGGTTTTAACGTATCCAATTATTTTAGAATTAGAGCAATTTTAAATTACGAGAAAAGCATTTGTTTATATATTTATTATTTGATTTTTATTTTTAATTGAAATTAATTTTCTTATGATCGTCTATGAGCTCAATTTTTTATTTATTTTACCTGTTTACATGCTATACCAATTTTCTAGATTTTTTGCTGATTTAAAAAATGAGATGCGATCTAGTGTGGTGTAGGTTTAGAAAAACATTTTCTAGAGTATCCGTCAGTATCACAAGTATCTGAAATCCGTGAATTTACCATAAAAAAACAAACGGACTTATTTTACGACCCGATATTTCCAAATGGGCTCAATGAAAAACGTCAGAGCCGCTAGGTCGATATGAGCACTGCAGTTACGAACCCCTGGTAAAAAAAAATCTCATTACTAAAAAATAAATGGTGGTGGTGAACATTCCAGATTCTGAAAAATTATTCTATCTGAAAAAGTCTTTCTTTTTGTATCTGAATGGGATTCGAGTAGATCTCCTTTCTTCACGCACTCGATATTCACGAAAGGGTGTAATTTGCAACCCGTTGAAATGGCACCCAAATTCTCCGCCGCGACAACTTTCCTTATCTCATGCACTCAATTCACTTTCGAGATTTCAATTTTCTATCAGCGCGTTTTAAGATTTTATATTTTTGTTCGTTGTTGTCCAGTACATGCAAAGACTTGCCAAATGCGAGAATTTACGAGCGCATTAAGAAATCATGAGATGGGCTTTCCAGGGGAATCAATCTTTACAAAATGTCGGAAAAAAAAGTGCAGATGGCCATGATGCTCAATGGATTCCGCACGAGTAAGCAATTTATAACGGCTATCAACCCGAAATCATCGATTGCAAAAGGACAGCTAGCGACAATAACGAAAACGCATTTACATTTACGTTTATTATTGTTTCGAACGCATGTTACGGACGTGTTGTCGTGGTAAAGTGTGCGAAACACGCAGGCTAATTATCTCTGTCAATCCCTGGTATGACATTCCTTTTGTCAATTCCAAATGTCGAGTGTCCTTGCCAACGTCCTTCTATTTTCTGAGAGAACTAAAGGAGGGCTGCCATGCAAACTGAAAATTACAAGCTTAGTTGTTTTCTGTGTTCCGTTTATATTTAGAAACACTCCAGGTGTGCACCTTGGTGGAAATTTTATTAAGAACATTGAGAGTACATTCGTTCGTTGTCTGTTAAAATTTTTTGCTTTTGCAAAATATGGTGTGAATGTGATGTGAAAATAGAAAGAGAGAGACTAAGGATAGGGGGATAATTCAATATGGGGCGAGAGAGGGAAGGAGAAAGAAAGAGAGAGAAAGTGAACACGGGAGACTTAAATACGAAAAAAAATTGAAGTATTAGGAATGTGTGAATAATATTATTATTATAAATATAGTGAATGTAAATAACTATATTTTTGTTTCATTAAGAAAATACCGCTAAAAATAAGAAATTATTGCTTCTAATGGTTATTACAACACTATCACCTTTTTTTCTAACGATAGTTTCATATTTTTATTAAACCATAGGAGCTTAGAATTTTTATCTTTCAGAATGATTTTCGCGTCTCTTAACAGTTTACGGTTAGTACAGGTGATATTGCTATTTATAACAATTCTCTGATCTATTTCGCTATTTATATGAATGTAATAATAATAATAATAATAATAATAATAATAATAGTACAAAATGTGGTATTTGTTTGGGTTCCTAGCCATGTCGGCATTTCTGGAAATGAAAAAGCAGATCAACAGGCAAGAAACTCTGCAAACCATCCACAAAGAGCGGATCGATTTCTTCTCCGTCCAGACGATATAGTCGCTTATGTTAAAAACATTATCAAACGAAAGTGGGCTGCAAGATGGAATGTCTATAGAGATAGTATGAAAGAAATTAAGCCAGCTGTACATAAATGGCCAACTGAAGAACTTGAGAGAAAAGAACTTGTAATTCTCTCTAGATTACGAATAGGTCATATCAGGTTAACCCATAATAGACTTTTAATAGGCAACAACCTTCCAACTTGCCCTCGATGTACGCGAAGTGGAGAACGCATCATTTTGACAGTGAAACATATTTTGGTCGACTGAGCCTATAATCATGCTGAGACTGTTGCTAGTCTGACTCCATTATTATTATTAGCCATATAAGCCTACGGAAAAATTTTTAAATTATGTTAAAAACTCACAATTTTAATTAAAAAAAAAAAGAAACAGAAATAAATGTTATAATTTTATTAAATTTTATGGCTCGGGGGCTATGTATGGTCTTGTTGATCCTCCTCTGGCCAGTCTGTCTGCTTCTTCATTCCCCAAAATTCCCCTGTGCCCTGGCACCCAGGATACCGTTACCTTGTTGTGTTTTCCCAGGTTTTGGAGATTTTGGATGCATTCACTGACTAATTTTGATGTAATCCTTGTACATGCCAGTGTTTTGATAGCTGCTAGGCTGTCTGATCTTATGAGGGTTTTTTGTCAGTGTAACCTCTTTTAAGGTTTTCCAGGGCACAAGCATTGATAGCAAGTATTTCTGCTTGAAAGACCGAGGTGTACTTCCCTAGTGAGTTTGATTGCTTATGTTTTGGGCTTGTGCAGAAAACACCTGATCCGGTTCCTTCATTTGTTTTGGAGCCATCCGTACATTGTATCCGATGTTCTCCTGTGTTCTTCCTCTCCTTTGTAGTCTGTTGTTCCGAATTAAAAATTTTAAAAAGAAAATTAAAGCTTGGATGGCAGTAGGATAAATTAGATTACGAGTGAATGTTTGGAGTCAGTGCTCACAAGAGATATAACTAACCTAAAAGAGAACGTTTGCATGTTAGGGCGTGAAATGACCTTAGCCGTTAAAACGCCCTTAAACATTAATAATAATAATAATAATAGTTTTAGTATATGTACCGCCGAAGCGAGTACATAATAATAGTTCAATACTCGACTAATTTGGTTCAATCTTTTTCTCGTTGGTTGGCACGAGTCGACCTAGGTGCCCAGCATGCCAAGTAGAGAGCCTCACCGTGCCGCACGTGTTGGAGGGTTGTCGCAGCTTGGCGCTGTATAGGGACCGTAATCGAATACCGCCTGGTTATACGAGAATGCTCGAGCATGACAGCGAATTCAAGGACAAACTTTTTCGGGATTATGGGTTCTATATAGAGGGGTATTAAGTTTATAGGTAAAGGTTTGTATTTGGTTTCTGGTAGAATAGAAGTTCGTTGGCGGCGGTGCAGCATATTATTTCTAAGCTCCACCGCTGCTCCGTTAAACCGGGCCGGAGCGGAATATCGAGTACAATCCGACCCGGACTCTAGATAGAGGACAGGCATGTGTGATTGGATTCGAACATAGTGGTATGTATGTATTTATTATATGACTGAGCGTGTGAATGACTAGTTTTAGGGAACATAAGGGCGCCGAAATGACCAAAGAAGACGATGGCGCCCGACCAAAGCCCAACCACGGAGTCGTTCAGGCACCAAGGTGGGTGACTCCCCCTGACCTATCAGGGAGAGGCCAGAGACCTCCTAGGAGGTCTCGCAATTCTAATTCTCCTCGTAAGTATACAAGCAACTCTTCTTTAGGTAGAAAGAACTTTCCAAATATCAGCGTTCTAAATTCAAAAAGAATTGAGCAGTGGGCAATGAAATGTGTAATGCTTTCCTCTTCGTTTTTATTGCATAAAGAACATAGCTTATTGATCTGGTCGAATTTGTACATATTTAGATTTAATAATTCACATCTTATTTTCATAAACCAGCTTATTTCAAGGTCTGTTGTCTGTGCGCAGGTAAGCGTTACAATGTAGGATGGTTTTAAATTGGGGGTGATATAAGGAATTACATGCTTACTCTAAGTAGGAGCTTTTTATATTGGCTTCAACCTTTGTCATTATATCATTGATTGTTTGTTTTGAGTTGAGTAATTCTCGGATAGAAATATCATGTGCCTTTTCAATCTCGCTATATTCCCTAAAGCAGAGTAGATTTTTTCCCCATAATACAATTGTTAGGTAGTGTGGGTATCTGTCAGGGGTTAACCTGAGGTACCTAATTATCCTACTAAGGTGTAGTTTCTATTCTAGGTAGAGCATATAGTTAGGAGTGTATGGGGGTAGGTTTAGAATTCTTTTGAGGTAAGATCATTTTAGATGCAATATAGATTTTATTGTTTAGGTCTATATTTCTCAATGAATTTATTATAAATTTTGATTTTGCCTTTTTGTCTTCAAAATGTTTCCTTAGAGAAGAATCACGCCCAGGTATTTCTAGGAATTCACTACCTCAATTTTGTTTGCACCGTACCACCATTTCTTGTTTTTCCCTGATTTGCCACCATTCCTGAAAACCATAATTTTTGATTTTGCCAGGTTTACTGACAGGTTCCGCGGGTTGCAATATTTTTCTAATGGGTTAATCATTTTTTGTAAGGTACGTTTATTCGAGGCTAATAGAACAATATCATCTGCATATGCTAATAGCGTTTACCTAAGATGTTGATTCCGCCCTCCAAGCTATGTTCAAGATCATTTATAAACATGGCAAACAGCAGGGGGCTTAAAACGCAACCTTGTGTCAAGCCTGTTACTGTTGCGAAGCTGTTTGAGAGTCCATTTTTACCCTAAACCCGTGCAGAGGTATCAGCATATAGGCTTCTGAGGATTCTGACCATTTTAGACGAAACGTCCATTAACCTAAGTTTATAGAAGAGTCTATCTATTCGATCGATTGCCGCAGAAAAATCCACAATAAATGCAAAGACTTTGCAACGTTTAGTGCTTATTTTAATGTTTATTATGCTTGTTAAATTGAATATATTGTCTACAGTCGAGTAATATTTCCGGAACTCTGCTTGGAATTCTTTGAGTATCCCATTTTTCTCTGTCAGTCTATCCATGAGCGTGCTGCAGAAGATTTTCCCAATGGTATTTCCGAAAGTCAGACCTCTATAATTAGTGACATTGGCCGCGTCTCCTTTTTTGTAAATTGGGAAGATAAGCGAGTTTTTAAAGCTATTTATACGAATTTAAGATGAAATCAGTCTTTGCCGGACATTTTCGTATTTTGAGAAAGGCACTCCGTGCAGTTCTAGGTTATTGAATAGTGTATTTTATTCAATTTCATTTCGATAACAGTGATTCTTTTTGTGTTTTGAGTAACTACTAACATAATCGATACCATATGTTTTGAATTTTGTTCAATAAATTCAGAGTTTTGAGCAAACATTTCGGAATAATCATTCATGGAGTCAGTAAACTGCTTAGGCTTTTCGTGAAACTCTCTACGCATGTTTTTTTTTATTTCTTTAATATTTTCGGAAGAGTCGTTAGATGTAAGCGTCTTATTTCTTTATTGCTAGGTTCGCGTCCCCACAGAGTTTCTTCTTGTTTCATAAACATATAATTTTCCCTTGTAATGTTGACGCTTGTAACATGGTGTACCAAAATACATTTGTCGCACTTTAATCGGTAGGCATTGTAAAGATATGAAAACAAAAGGAGCATTTAGAAAAGATGCTGCCGCAATGACTGCTCGAACGGTACTAAGTGAGTGAGAGAGAGCGATAGAGGGAGACTTAAATACGAAAAGGTGAAACCGGCGCCACACACTGCGTCGTACGTTGGATCCAACATTTGAGTCAAATGACTCGACCGATTGCTGGAGCGGGTGTTCCTGCTACACGGTGTTGCGAATGTTTGATCCAGTGGTTCGCGTCAAGTCGAGTTTAAAAGGTAGTGCTCAGGTGTAGTGTTTTTAAAAAATGGATGACGGTGAATACGATGTTGCAGCTGTTGCTGCAGCACTAGTGGTATTCTCTACTGCAAAAATGCTAACAGTGAAACGCAGAAGGCGTAGTAGAAGATGGTGGATGTTGTCTCATCATAAATCCAGAGAACAGTAAGTAGAAACTATAATAAAGAAATAGGGAAACAATATTATTTTAATCTTGTGCCAGATTTTAATATTTAATAGGTAAATAAATTAATGTTGTATATGTTAATATTATTTCAGCTGCAGTGGTACACACATGCTCCTGGATTTGCTGAAAGAACCGTCAGGAAACTTTGAAAATTTCTGCAGAATGTCAGCGGAAGATTTCGAATATCTTCTGAATCAAATTGGTCCAAAAATCCAGAAACGTGACACCAATATGAGGAAATCAATACCAGCAAAAGAACGTTCGAGCCTCCCCTCCCATTCCTTTAACTCCTTTGACTTGGGGCAAAAGACCGACAACGAGCGGAAACCTTCCAACACGAACGGCATTGGAAGCTCGTAGGAAGGTCCGCCAGACGGTGCTACCAACTGTCAAGCGTCCAACGTTTGGAAGGTGTTCGTAGCATCGTGTGGCGCCGGCTTGATAAAAGGTACGAAGACCAAGTAGACCGGGCAAAACGTATTTATCTGTTTTAGTCATCAGGTAATCATATTAATTCATTGAAAAATGCATCAGTTTTTATTTTAAGGTGATAGACAATGGGTGTTTGCGAATTCGACAGTACTTTTCTGCACTAATGAATTATTACGATACATTCTGGGATTGAGATAAAAGAGAGTGTAAATAAACTATTTCCAAGGCGATTGTTGGACAGAGGAGAAAAAGTTGGTCGTGTCCGTACGGGTTAAAGCCACTTTGTACTTTATTAAGTCAATAAAGCAGATTTATTGTCAGGATAAAAAAGTTGGCCGAGTTTTTTTTTTATTCCGCTAGGGCGTAATTCTAGTTTCATTAAACTGTAAACCAAACTTATTCATCCGAGCCTGACGTACAGTTCGTGGAACTAGATTTTCCCAAGTCCAAGTTTTCCTTTCCTGTTTTCCTACAGCCATGATCACGTTAATAATAGTAAAATTTGCATAAATATCGCGATATTTACGAGTGTTTTATACGCCTTTCTCTTGTAAGCCGAAACGGAATATTGGATTTTTAACTTGCTCGATTTTTCTGTTAGAATAAGTTCAAAGTTGAAAGTACGACTTCCTTATAGCCTATTTTTTCGAGAAATCCCCCTGCATACATTAAAGACTGAAAATTTTTCAAGAAGAGTTGTACAACTTTATTTTTGATAGGCGGATCAATCCTAACGATAATATCTCCATATTGAACAAAGGTACGACACCCGCTCTGGCGGCATTTTACTCCATTTTGATGAATTTTTCACCCAAACAATTTTTGAACACTGATCCGAATTTACGCGGTACGTACGTGGCCCCTACCGAATTGAAAAGAGGCAATAAACTATAAGAGGAATGGAAAACTAAACCATATTAACTAAAAAATAAAATATATTTACAAAATGTAAGCACAAGGTAAAGTGAAAAATGTAACATCAAAGGAATAAAATTATTTGATTACTCGACCCTTTAGATTTCACCTTTAGCTAGTATAAACTCTTTCTGCTCAATAGTGTAAATTTAGATCAGTTCGTTCATCATTCTGTACCTTGGATATCACTCAAGTTAATAAACTTTTAGGTTTGGCGATAAACAACTTAACGGTATTTTTAAATTAAAAATTAATTAAATAATTTTCTAATACGCAGCTGTTCGTAACTGTTTATTAAGGCTTTTACTTTTATTTGCAAGTATATAAGACATATTTAATAAGAAAATCTGCTCTTTGTGGTTTTATGGCGTCTCCCAAGTGGTTAGAAATTTTTAATCGTGGGGTATCGTCGCTATCTAGCCAAATGAGTCAGTAGCCCGAGTGGATCTTAAAAAGAGTAAGACGTGATAGATCTATACGGGCATTAGTTTGAGGAGATGATCTGTTATGAAATTGAAGCTGTAGGGAAGGTCTTCTTAGGTTAAGGAAGGTCTCGAACATAAGGAATATTTAAGGTATTGTGAATAGCTTTATGATATAGACTGGTTTATACTGTACGACGGACTTTTCATTGAAATCGATATGATACAGGTTGGAGTTCTTTGTTGTACCGAGGAGTTCTAGCCCATGTATGCGAGTTGTTCAGTGTAAACACTTTTTGCTCTATAGTGTTAGTTTAGATCAGTTAGTTCACCGTTCTATACATTGTGTACGATTCAGTCGAGTGTATACGTTGCAATATAACCCTTTCTCTTGGGTATAGTAACACTGTTGAGAGAGGTTTATTTTATTTTATTTTTTTAAGCTGAAATCTATATTATGGTGACTTGATTATCCATGCTCGAAGGGATGGTTCGAGGCTGTGAATGTGCTGAAAGGAGTGGGGGATATTGCTGAATCAGGGTTAGGAAAGAAGATAAAGAAGCGATGAAGGAGAGAAACATAAATGTACAAGGTATAGAGGGGGGCCGCGGTAGCCGAGTGGTTAAGGCGTCAGACTCGGCTAGTAGACCCCGCGGTCGTGGGTTCGATCCCCACCGTCGCCTCTGGAATTTTTCTGACGCCTAAGGGGACCGGTGGCCGCAATTAAAAGAAATTGACACGGCACTCATTAATGGAAGGGACGGGACCGGATCTCAGCGACCCTGAACCTGGTCCCAACCCCCTTCAAAAATGATTTTCTTCGATGGAAGAACACTGGTACAACGGGGGCTCAAATTCACTTTGTGTTGTGAACCCTCCCCCAAAAATGGAGCCAGGGTATTGTACAATAAGCTGTACAGCTGCAGTGCTCAGTCCCTGGTATCCATCCATCCACATCCACATCCACATCCGCAAGGTATAGACGATCGGTATCATTAATTCTCGAGAAACAGCAGAGTTGTCAGAATAAGGTAATTGTTTGCGCCGGAATAAATAGGTTTAAAAAAATGTACTTATTTATTATATGTGGATGAATTTAATTATTATTTTATTTAGTTTGTTCGGATATTTATATTTCACCATATGTTAAAAGACATCTATAATTAATACAAATGGAATTAAAATACGGTTGGCCCTGAAAACAAGCAAGATTTAGTGGGCCTGTTTTCTTCGGTTGGAGGCAGTGGCAGTGTTATGAGAGGTTTTTGTACCGTGCGCACCTACCCATATTTTCGTTTCGTTCCCCTAACCTTTAAACTATTGTCGCGACGTGAACACCAGTTGTGTAAATTTGATAACCTCGGCGAAGGCATCATCTGAACCCCGACCATCAGGATCGTTATAGACCTCGCACCTACCGCTACCTTGAGTTAAACCAGATGAAAACAGGAAAAGTTGATATATACCGAAACCCATCAGCTGAGTAAACAAACAAAAAAGCCTTGTTTAGAATTTAAGAATATTATGTTTTAATTTACTTTGTTAAATTAAGTTTAACGTTCTCTTGGCCAACCATTTATATATAATTAAGAATTTGACTATAATTGTAATAGTACCTCAAATTAATGTATAAATATAATTACGACATTGGTTGTTTATAATTTTAATTGTCTCTAGGTTCTCTCTTCTAATTTACATTCAAGCAAAGAACCCTAATTTTCAAAATCATGGAAACGGATTGGGAGGTACTCTTGTAAACGCAATAAAGCCCCTCCCGCCAACACTAATAATAGATGGAAGGAATTATCATACGTTTCCCCAGCCATACCGGTCAGATTCTTGAGTGATGTCCAGGAGACACCCTAACAGTACTGTTTTAACTTAATAGGGGTAGCGATGGTGTCTACAACATCAGAGGCGAATAGAAATGTTATGACATTGAATGATAATAGAACTGCTGGCTCCAGAGGCCTACTAAAACCTATGAGGTGTTGTGACTAGAATAGTTCAATAGTAGTATAGCCGACATTAGGCCTACTTAGGACTAGAATCATAACAGGACTGCTGCATCCATGAGCAGCGATTGCACCTATCAAGCGATTGGCTTGGTATTAGTAGAGTGCTAGCTGTTAAACGAAGCTAAACTGGTGGTCAAGCATAGGTTTTCGTAGGTGTTGACATGGCCTGAAACGATAAGAAAAAACATCTTAAATACTTTTCCAAACATAGGAAATAGCCACATGGGATGGTACAAAGGTTGATTGAGTTTGTATGGTTGACAGAGAATTCCAAAAGTGATGGAAATATTTCGTTTTGAGAACGGGATAGTAAAAGATCGTCAGGAAAGTTTTTTAGTTGGAACTTAAAGAAGGAAAATTTTCCACGGCGAGCCTAAATGCCATACCGGTTTAAACGCTTGAGATATATCGAGAAAGACAGGCATGGAATTCTAGTTTTCATGGTTGTGTAATTGATGGCTGGTTTCGATTTTTCAGACGATTTTAAACCCCTCTAGGAATACGCAATATTGTTTTGAAATTTTGAATAAATTTTCACATGAGAAATTCTGCTGCTGCAATTAATATTCGCTTTAGTTCTATCCAGTTGAAACAGTGTTCGCTCCATTTCCTCGATTCTTTGTCGACTCAATTTTGCAAGCAGTATGAAATGATAATAGATTTTCACAAGGAACCCTAACTTCAGTATAAATACAGGTATGCTTTGAATGTCAATAAGGCTTTGCGTGAAGAGACTGTTAATGGGAGACTGTCCGTGGTTTTCTAAAGTCGTTTCCGTCGACATTCGTTACAACAATAAATTACTTGGACGACCTGAGGCAAAACAAATATGGCTACTGGAAACTTTGCAAATAGCATTAGCTAAGTCATACCACACCATTGTAAAGCTTACCACTGGCTTGCAGAAACAAGTTTATTATTAGAACGATATTGTTTTATTTTTAATACTTTTCTATTTACAAAAATCTAGTTTACACCAGTGCTTTTCATTTAGATCCAAAATATATACGACATGGTTTATGGCTTTATGTAACTATGAAATACTTGGTTCAAATTTTATATTTAAATGCCAAAAATCGACAGTGCAATTTTTTATTTAAAAAAGGATTGCACATACATGACATTACAAAATACTAATCTCAATGTGTGTTTTTTAATGAACAGTTGTTTTGTAGTTTGTTGAAGTTGTGAGGAGCGGTCAAGAACGAGGTAGTTCAGAAAAATACTTTTTTATTATTGTACATAATTAATAGAATTGTAAATTACAAAATATATTTCCTCCGGGCCGGATATGAACCAGCGACCTATGGATAACTGCCTTCGAACGACACACTACAGTCCACCGCTCTACCAACTGAGCTGTAAATTACAAAAAATACGTTGATTGGAAAAAACATAGTTTAAGATGTAAATATAAAATTTGAACCAAGTATTTCATAGTTGCATAAAGCGTGGAGGTGTCAAATTGATATTGTGAAACGTGAATTTGTATTCTGCTGTTATATATGACAGTGACAGTGTGAGGGACGCGGTAAATCTGAACAAATCCTTTGAGCATACGCCGTTTTATTTAACTCAAAGGAAGTCAAAAATGGGGATTTTCTGGATTTGTGATTCTACATTCAATGTAGGAAAGTGAGTTTATTATTAAGGACGATAAAATAAGGAAAAGGAAAAACAAATTTGATGTTATGTGTATCTGCCAATGTAAACCATTTCTAGTAATAGTGTTTGTATTTGTTTTTTCAGCGTTCAGTATTTGTATTGGGCACAATAATTTTTCTAGGCATTAATATTTTTTTGCAGGGTAACCGATGAGTCTGACAGAATCACAATATCGTCCGCGAACAAAAGATTTTTTATTACAATATTTCCGTAGCATATACCCTATTCAAGACAATCAGGGAGATCGTCGAGGAAAAGGGAGAACAATAAAGGACTCAAGTTACATCCCTGTCTAACCCCTGAGCGCAAAATATCCCGAGATACCCCCCTCCCCAACGACTGCGCAGAGCAAGATTGTGTAAATAAGGAATGCAATATTGAAATAATTTTTGTTGAGAAACCAAGGATGCTGAGTTTAAGAAAAAGCGCGTTCCTGTCCACACAGTCAAAGGCAGCCTTAAGATCCACGAAAAAGCCATATACTTACTTATTGATGAAGTGTGGATATTATCTATTGATGACTAACCTTTCCTGAACCCGCCCTGGAACTCATTTAGGTGATTGCTTCTTAATTTCTCGAGGCGTTGGAGAAGAAGATTTGAAAAAATTTTAGCACATGCATTGATACAAGAAATACCTCGGAAGTTGTTAACATCATTAACGTCACCCTGTTTGTGTAAAGCAAAAATAATTGACCGAAGGAAGTCGGGACCTCACCAGTGTAAAATACGAAATTATAAAAGATAATAATTTTTCAAGAAAACAGTGGGTTGCAAATTTATAGAACTCGTAGGTAATGCCATCAGGACCCGGAACTTTATTAATTTTTAAACTGGAGACAACATTTTTCAATTCATTCAACGTGAAAGATTGATCTAAAATGCAGTCAAAAAGAGGAGGTTCAGAAACATGTGCAAATGCGATCAAGGGAGGGTTAAGTAAATTTTTAAAGTGGGTTACCCAGGAACTCATCGAGATATTGTTGATAGTACGATGATAGTATTTGTATTGGGCACAATAATTTTTTTAACCACTTAATACCGTGTATAAACTGTAATGTCCCCTGTTAGCTAAAACCTCTGGGCAGCGGTTAGGCATACTGCTAATAAGGTTGTCACTAATTTCATATGGAATCTCACTCCATACATGCTGCAACGCTGCACTCATTTGTTTTAGGTCAACTGGCTTCGGATGGCGATCTAAAAACCTTCTCTGCATCCCATCCCACATGTTCTCAGTGGGATTGAGGGCTGGAGACAATGGGGGAGGATCGAGATGGGAAATTCCCAGGTTGTCTAAATATTGATGAACAACTAACTCTGCCTCTATGAGGTCTGGCATTGTCATCCAAAAATCAAAAATCCTTGCCAATGAGATCCTGATTTGAGAGATGTCCTCGATGATTGCGGAGAGTGCCATCAACACTATGGAGTCCTATTCGTTCACCAATGTAACTCTCACCCCATACACGGCCTCCTCCAAACCGCACTGAAGGGAGCACGGATTGGGGCACATCATACACATCCCCTGTTCTAGGTAGACTCTTCGGTGCTTGCTATCATTATAAAGACAGAAAAGCGACTTCTCAGTAAACAGTAAACATAACAGATGCCAGATCAAATTATTCTTGCTGCAGGCACCGTTTGCATGAAATGTTTCGAAGTCGAGTAGTTTTTAAGGTTTGCAGTCAGATTCCATTGTACTAATTTCCAGTAATTTCATATTTCTTTTCAAGATATAAGCGCTCTCTGCAAGGATTACAATATCCTCTGCTTAAAGTTCAATTTGTATGATGGTTCCTTCTATTTTTATACCGTATTTCAAAACCTGGGAAATTTCGTCTAAGAATAAAACAAACAATAAAAAACTTAGGTCTTGGCTAACAGCACTTAAAAACTTCACACAATCCGTCCTGACCCTTCACTCTTGATCCCATGTCAACAACTTATTTTAAGATGGAAAGAAGTTTTACTGTTATACCTAGGTTGGTCAATTTTAAGAGAAGCCTCCTCCTGTCAACATTTTCAAAAGCTGAATTGAGGTTAAATAAAGCAGTACATTTTTTGATTATGCTATCGATTTTATATTAATTAATATAATTAAACACTTAAATATGCGATCAAAAGTGGAGTAGCCTTTTCTAAATCCCATTTGGTATTCGATGAAAAAATCATTCCTCCACACATAAAAAGCTATGCGATTAACCAGGAGGCTAAAAAAATTTGAGCGAGCTATGACAGCTAGACATGAAGATAATTACCAATCAATTGATGTCGCCATGCTTAAAAAGGAGTGAATACGAAGTTTTCCGATAATGGAGGAACAGGTCCTATATTATAAATGAATTAAAAATGTAATGCAGTATGTAGAATTCTGGGGGTGGCTTATTCATAAAAATCATTTGTGATTCTCCAGTGTATTCAAAGAAAAGACATTGTCCAAGAAGGTAAGAATATTTCCCGGATACCTGTCAGTCGTACACTATCCAAACGACCACACAAAATTTTCCATCGAAGCGCAATGGAAATGTACCACATTTAACGTTGGTTATCCTCGATGGAAAGGAGCAAAGTTTCAAGGATAAATTATATCAACAAATTATTCACTGTTTTCGTGGTCCGCTCGACCAATTAATTTATAACAATTAATGACGGTTTTCAGTTGAGAAGGAAAAAAGTTAATGGCACGAGAGGGATTCGAACCCACGACCTTCGGCTAGATACGCCGCTGCTCTACCACCTGAGCTATCGTGACCTCGATCCAGTCGGACATCAACTCCCAATCTCAACCTCACCTTACGAGTTTTGCCTACTTTTGCCATATTTCAAATGCCGTGTAATCGGTTTGGATTATAGACGACAATTGGCAAAAGGACGGCGAGCTCAGGTGGTAGAGCAGGAATAGCCGAAGGACGTGGGTTCGAATCCCTCTCGTGCCATTAACTTTTTTTCATTTCAACTTAAAACCGTAATTAATTGTTATATATCAACAAACATGGAGAAAAAACACGTACATACATTCCTGCAAGTCCTTTATATAAATTCACAATTTATTGTATTTCATTGTATTTTTCGTTGTGATTGAACCGTTAAAACAATTTTACTTTAAAATAGACGGCATCTCATCAATGACCCAACACGAGTTTTTCATAGATTGGGCCTGAACGAAAAACGGTTTTATTCGGAAGAACAACAAAACGAATATTTTGGCAAATAATCAAAATTGTTAAATTATAACGATTTTTGATTTTTTAATTTCGGACAAACCCTTCTTTCTAAAGAATAATAATCAATACAGATGTTGTAGTATTTTTTTTTAAATTAATAAAGGGTACCAACTACAGATACTCTTTGTATACAGGTCCAAGGGCGTGCTTTTCTTACAAGGTTTCAGATAAATCAAAAAAGGCCGGAGGTAAGAAGGAATAACGTTAAATTATGCTTTTTGTACGGGTTTAAAAGGGCGTCCAGGGGAGATGAATTTTTCAGGCCTCCTTTATTGTGTAAAGTTGACTTAAAATAAACCTTCGAATGGATTTACACAACAATGAATTTTTGGATTCAATTAGCCAACTTCTAAGAATTGTACTAAAAAGGGTTGATTTGAGGCAAAAGGAACGATTAATTTCAAATAAAATAAACAACATGAAAGAAAACGTAATAGTTATTCAAATATCGTGAAATGCGGTCTGGTGTGATGTAGGTATCAGAAAAACATTTTCTTTATCGTGCCAACGTTTCGATCTTTTATTGAGCCCTGAAGATGATCTCAATAAAAGATCGAAACGTTGGCACGATAAAGAAAATGTTTTTCTGATACCTACATCACACCAGACCGCATCTCACGATATTTGAATAATTATCCGTTAACGGTCACTAATCTCTACACAAACGTAATAGTGGTGGGGTCAAAAATTGCAGCGTCGAGTGACTGACGCACAGTGGTTAAGAGGTTAAGTTAAAAAACCTATTTTTTACAATATGCTCCTCTTCATCTGGAAGACCTTTCTATTTACATCCTACTTATCCGAGGAGCAATGCCAGGGCACGACGAACACATTCAACATGACCTAAACTGATCTTTACCACTTTCTCCTTCTCATCTGATCATACCATATATTGCTGCACATACATGCGTATGCCCATCATATTGCTAACAGCTTGTAGTGAAGCGCTGCAACGGGGAAAAATTATTCGAAGACTACGAAGAATCCAACGACTTATTGTACTATCGTAAGATTGCGCTTAAGAAGCAGTAACTACGCTTTACGGACTCCTTCTTAACGATATCTTTCTGAGAAACTTCTCCTTGCTTTATGATATCTAGAAACCCAATAAACAAATAGAAGAAACCCGATATAGTAAACATACCCTCGAAGCTCGGTTGTTCCTGCAGCTAAGTTGATCCATCCAATATAGTTGTGCACTCGGAAATATGGAGACCCTGCTCATTAATTGTGAGTGACGGGGGTAAAATCGAGGGGGAAGTTGTATGTTCTACAGTAGTACATATTTGTATCTACAAACTGGAATCGACTATTAACCTATACTCGTGAGGTGGTTTTAAAACGACCAAGCTTAGCTCCTAGCGATTTTAAAATCTTTGGGTTCTAACAATTAAGCATGCATCAATTCCAAAAATGCGACTATGTGGACAGACAGTACCAATACGTAACTCACAACTTTAAATGCCATCTTGTATTGGTTGAATTAGCAAAAAATATCCTATTAAAGCTTAACAAACACAAACAAGTTTCGATAGCTTGGATAAAGGCACACGCACGACAGCCTGGATGATCTTGCGGACGGACTAGCAAGAAGTGCAACAATTGATTCCTTGCTTGATGTAAAATCTCAACAAATTCCAGTGTAGTATATACGTCAGAAGCTAAGGGCAGACAGAAGCCATGAGCGTGTGCGAATTGATGTGGTAAAAGTCATCGAAAGGAGAGGAAGATTTTTTTTTGCTGCTATATTTACGAAAGGCAAATATGCCATTAATAAATCAATATTTGAATCTAGATAATAAATTTTTAAATAAAATTACAGGTACAAATATATACTAACAGGCAAAAAATTCCACACAAATGATTATTTTTTTCATTTTCTCGATATAACAAAATTTTGCCCTTAATTTGTCTCAGTGCTGTACCAATAAATATTTTTACGCTGCGTTTTAAATTGGGGTATCAATTAGAGGGAACTACCCTTAATCCTTTAGCAAAAACAAGGATAACGGATTTTTCAATGTCTACAGCTTGATAATCAATATAATAAATTCTAAAATATCTTCATGCATGATTTTAGCTTATCTCCAATTGATTTTTAAACTACCCATTTATAAAAACTGGCAACATTCTATTAGAAAATGAAATATCAAAATTGAAAATTGAGATGCTATGTTTTAAATTGGGAATATCAATAAGAAGGAAACAAACTTAATCCTTGATCTAAATCAAGGATAAAGGAATTTTCAATGTTTACTTTTTACAGAATTTAAAATATTTGTTTTGTCTCTTTAAAATTCTGAAGCGACAAGCTCGTTAATTTTCATCTTTATTTTCTTAATTTCAAATTTTAAACTTAAAAATGCCACGCGTGGTATGACACTTGTTGATGGTGGTCGTTCCATCAGGTCTGCGACAATTGCCCTGCGAAACACTGCAACACGCCTTTAGTCGTTGCCGAGAAACTGGGTCCTGCCATAGCGGGCCCGGTTCTGGACGTCCTAGGGTAACAGAACCGCAGGGTGACAGTTTTTTGAATTTGAAAAGTTTGGGAAACTGGTACCATACTGTTGTTCGAGGGCTCTTCGTTAAAAAACGGGCAAATCTCCGTAATTTCCAGACCGGTAGAAAGTATGCCTAGGCCTCTTCGAGATGTAATTGAGAGAAGGAGGAAATACGCGATATTGAAATGTTAATTAAAAATCAAAAACAAAATTACAAAAAAATTTATCAGGAGTTTTTTTTCATTTTCGTTAAGAATTTGTTTTTACTTTTTGAACTCAATTATTAAACGTTAAAAAGGGTGAAACTTTGATCATAAATAAAGCATAAAAATATATTACAATTAATTAGGGTTTTTAATTGGGTTAAATAAAAATGGCAAAATGGCAAAAAGGAGGGAAAATTCAAAATGTGGGGTTGAGATGGGAAGTTAAGTGTCAGACTGGATCCAGGTCACGATAGCTCAAGTGGTAGAGCACCGGCGTATCAAGCCGAAGATCGTGGGTTCGAATCCCGCTCGTGCCATTGTCTTTTATCTCAATTAAAAACCCTAATTAATTGTAATATATTAATTGGTCAAGCGCACCACGAAATTAGTGAATATAAAAATATATACAATTCAAGTTATATTACAAGCGGGTGGAATTTTTTGCCTATCAGCTTATATTGTAATTACAAAATTGTTAATTTTCAATAGTCGTACTGTGGGATCTGACTGAATAAACTCCTCCATTGTAAGGTTATTGCATTTGACAAAAATAAAACAAAATAAAGCAAATTTTATCAAAAATTCATAAAACGAAGAAGATTCTATTTATTTTCGGTGTATGTCTTACCATTACACGCCTTTGTTGGCAAGTTTAAATTAGATTTGGATTCTGTAAAAAAATACCGAGGAGAATGTTTACAAAAAGGGACCTTTTAGCCGGAGATTATTTAAAACTGAGATAAGCGGGAGTGAGATAATGCTCTCAATTAAGGATTGTTTTAATTGAAGTCGCTCGTTTCCTCTTCAGACAATAAAGAAGAAAATAACGGCTCACGAGTCACATTGGAAGGGGAGAACCGAAAAATCACTATTTTTATTAATTTCCTTCATTTTTAAACGCAAAAAAAAATTGGACCGTCCATACAATGCACCTTTTAATGTTGTTGGAGTGCTGTTTAAAGAAAGAAGAATAAATGGAATTACCTTGCACACCGTGGAAGACCATTTCCCACTCAACTAGCCTTCCTGTTGTTATTTAAATGGGCAATCTCCAGGTCAGTTCTTACATCACATCGTAAAAGTGAAGGGTGGATGGACCTAAAAGAAAAATTATAGGATTTGTGACAGGGTTTTTTAATTATTTTATTTGCACCATATTATTAGAAATGTGATCACAAAACGTTTTCACAGGATTATAGCACTAACACTAATGCAGTCGTTGCACCTGGAGGACCATGCCTTGGTAAACCAGCCAATCCTGGCTCTTGGTGTGAGGGATTAAGCGGCAAGAAGGCTGCGAAGCCATAGTCCATTAAGGCGACTATGGCAAGTTTTTGGGATGGGAATGTGTGGAGATTAGGCTTGAGCAGTAGTATTTGCATATATCAAAAGAAATGTGAACAAATTTTGGAATTGGATCAGTACGTTGACAAAAGAATGCTGCGGTCGTTATGGGCATTGAAGTTAGTAAAGTAGTAGCTTTGACGATTTGTCTTCAGACATTTGATTGGAAGGATTGGATGCATGGGATGTTGGATAGCTTGGCAGAACTTCACAGAATCACTCCGTATATCCAAAGTGGTCGCAGTAATCTTGTACAATTATTTTGAACTCGTGAGATGCGGTCTTGTGTGATGAAGGTTTCAGAAAAACGTTTTCTTTATCGGGCCGACGTTTCGATCTTTATTGAGCTCATCTTCAGAGCTCAAAGTGTTTGTCTTCTGCGTAATTGTGCCATTATTGCGTGTCGTGTTGAGAGTGCCCTCTTGCGAGTCTTGTACAATGTTAATTTAGTGTTAATGATCAAGAAGGATTTCGTTCCTAGAAGTCTTCGGTTAAGCTGTTGCCTCTTAAGTCTTGTGAGGGATTCCACGTCTAGGTATTTGATCTTACGCTGAGTACATTTTTCTTCAGTCAGCCTTTCCTCTACTTTTTGCACTCGTTTCCGGTAAGCTCAAGCTGTTCTTGGGAGATAGCTTGATTAGGATTCCAGGTACAGGACAAAAGTGCGATATCGTTCGCGTAAGGATATTAGGCTGTATAAGTAGGTCAAAAGTATAAATGATATAAAGGAAGGAACCAAAAATTCTACCTTGTGGGGCGCCGTGTTGTGTTGGTCTGACGTCCGAGATATCGTTACTTCACTTCACCATGTAGCAGCGGTGGTAATATAAGGTTTCATGGTAAGGCAATAATGAGAAAGTGTTCAAGTTTATACTGCATGCCCAGGTGTCTGAGCCAATCAAATGCCTACGCTTCTTTTAAGAACGCGCAAAGCAAAACTCTTTATTCTCAAGCGCCTGCGGGGTAGTGTCGACAATTCTGAGCTTCTAACATGTCGGGTTAACTTTTATGTGATTAGCAGAATCTAGTTTTAAAAGGTCGGGGGATTTGAAGAAAGAAAAATAAGTTTTGTGAAATATTTACTATGCATTTTCTTTTCGAATTATCATCAATAATAGGACGGACTAGAAATTTTAATTCAATCGCACCCCTTCGGCTTTCTCCCCCTCGGTCAAATCACCATCCCACACGCTGAGAGACCCGGAAACGCACAGGGGGTGGCTCCCGACTTATTAATGTTAGGAATGTGCATTGAAATTAATAAAAGGAAGAAACGACAAGGGCTTTTAAGTTTATTCACATCTGTTCACGGCTGGGGATGGATGTAGGCAACTCGGCTCGGGTACAATGGTCACAGTGCCCTCAGGACCCTGCATTTTTTATGACAGCCTCAGTCACATGATTTTTTTATTGATTCAGGGTTTTTATGATAGATAATTTTGCCAAATGATATCCGATGTTTTTAAAAATGCCATCTGTATTTACACTAAATTGGCCCCGATCAGCTGGTCGGTACCTATTTTTACTGCGTCTCTCTCTAAGCGATAGTGTTTTTTGTCATTTCTTCATTCTGAACATTTATCGTTCATTTTTTGTTTAGGTTAATCTTTTCATTAAGTGGTTCTTCCATATTAGTGTCTTGGTAGTCGCGTGCATGTCCTTTATGTGTAATTAAATTGATTGCTTCAAAGTTGGAGTGTCTCCCCCCCCACCCAATGTCCGAAGACATCGTGTATAAGTTGGTTCCTACGCTATATAGGTAACGTGCGAGTTGAGTCTAATACAATGAAAGTATTCAGAATATTTTGAACCCTGATTAAAAACGTTCCGCAAACCATGGCCGGATGAATCCGGTGGAGGTCGAAATAAATATAATTATTTTAACAGTGGAGTTATTTGTGATAAGACAGGCGCATCATTTTCCTGTCGTCCTAAGCCCGCTAATTTCCTTGTTGAATTGAATAATTTATAGCTGCCAGCCACCTGTGCGAGTGGAGCCGAAAACAAAGGAAGACAAGGCGATCATTTTCCTAAGCGGTTTCACAGTTCACGAGAATCTGATTACAATGCTAAAATATTTAGGTCCAAACAAATAAACGAGGGCGTTGCTAATAAATGGTTTTTCTTATGTGGAAGGGTTTTATTAGTAATCGAGTACAAACTATGGCTTTGAAAAATCCTGTCTTCTGTCATAATTAAATTTTTCAATTGTAAAGGAAAACGCTATCTTAGTCTTCCTTATTAATCAAATGTTCCCTTTTGATTTTAATAAACGGCTTATTATAAGTCAATAACGTTTGTGCTGATTAGTATGAAATCGTGAGATGCGGTCTGTTGTGATGTCGGTTTCAGAGAAAAACATTTTCTTTATCGTGCCAACGTTTCGATCTTTATTGAGATCATCTTCAGAGCCTGGGATTTACAAACATTGTTTAAGTTTAACAAATACATGTAGGACGTGTTAAAAAGTGAATTTATACGACGCAAAAAGATTTTTTTTTAATATTCAATCAACGTCTTTCTACTCACTCAAAGTGTTGGTTTTCTGCGTAATTGTGCCATTCTTGCGTGTCATGTTGAGAGTGCCATCTCACTGGTGTAGTGAGTACTTGTTTTGTGGTTCTGTGTTTCGTTTGAGCACGTGTATTTAATAGGAAATAGCGTGGGCTGATTGTGAAATAAAACGTCACCGTCGTCCCTCCTTTAGTGTACGTGATGGTGTCGGTGGAGGAATATTTATGAATGTATTAGCCTAACATAGGTTAGCATATTACTAGTGTGTGGAGTTCGGTGGAAAACTAACGAGTACTCCAACAACAACCAGAATGCGTGCAATGTACGTAGGAAAATGAATGGATCTATTTGCGCGAAAGCATTATAGATGTTAACTTTAGGATAAATTATATTTTGCATGCGTTGCACTCTTTAGCTGTCGGTGGGTCCTACATCTAGGGCCGTTGTTCGAGTATCGAAGACTCCCAAGACTCAAGGGAGGTCCTGCTGACCCTACCTAACAAGTATCAGCACTCCACAACGAAAAATATTAAATGCAAAAATGGAAAAATCTCTTGATGAAAAACATATTGGTTCTGCAATCCATGAAGGACTCATCAGTAAAATAAAGGGAATGCTACTGTAGGCGATCAGGACAACACTGGCGACCAGGAAAAGCTGAGGAAGGTTTTCCCTCGCTACGGCCGCTCTTCTTCCACTTCGCCTAGCGACAGGACTCTCGAGAACCATTCCGGACATGTTTCCGTATGTAATAGCTTATAGACCCTTGTCAGTGTGCACACTATCTTTTCCATGTTTATGTTTAATATATTAGTAACTGTAAGATAAATGTATTATTAATTTTACCCAATAACACTATGTGGACATATGGTATTCAAGTATGGAATTGTACTAAATACGATAATGTAATTATACAAACTCCAAAAGACAATTGTACGAGAGATAGTGAATACAGCTTGCATGAAATACCATGTACGCATTGTGCAAGGACTTACAAAAGGATCTGACCTTTAACTCCTAGCAGCGGTTTCCGCCCCCCCCCCCCAGTTAACAACTTCACTGCAATTGACGGTATCGCCACATCTGCAATTAATTAAACAATCATTTCGAAAACCTACAATTACCTTATTATGGATAAAATATAAATAATTATCTACGGCATGTCTCCGCATCACTGGTGATTTTAAGGCTAAACGTATCCCACAATATTATGAATCAAATCCCTAAGATACCAATTGGCACTAAATGTTAAAATAAGTTGACATCACATTTCTGTGCCATTTCAAATTTTCTCCGTTCTGTAAATGGTCTCATTATCTATAACTTCACTATTTTCGTGGTCGCTCGACCAATTAAGATATGACAATTAATTACGGTTTTTAGTTGAGATGAAAACAAGTTAATGGCACGAGAGGGATTCGAACCCACGACCTTCGGCTAGATACGCCGCTGTTCTACCACTTGAGCAATCGTGACCTCGATTCATTCGGACATCAACTTCCTTCGTGCCACAATAGGTCAGGTAATATATAACATCATACAATTCACGCTAATTGTTTTAGAAAACGTTTTAAGAAAAAAACAAAAAATAAATAAAGTAAATTTTTACTATATTTTAAATTTACATTTTCAAGGTTGTGTCGATGGCCGTAACAGTTTAGGTGATTCGGCGCTCATACCCCACGCGTTAGGTAAGAGTCCAGGGTTCGAATCCGGCGGCAATGCATTCAAAGCCGACATGCTTACAAAAAAAAAAAATTCTCAAAACCAACGGCTTCCCGAGGGTTCATAAAGCTGCAAATACCTTCGTACAAAAAGTATTTTTAATGACCTTATGTTTTACGCATTAGCCAGCGACGATAATATTATATTGTACGTATTTTTTGTGAGCAAGTTTTTATAAAATTCCACGGGCGATGGTAAACCGAAATAACAATGCGAAAATATCAGTACAATTGAGACGAAATTAAATATTACAAATATCAAATATTAGGATTGTCGCATCGGTGTAGAAAAATTATTCAAAAATAAGAACGAAACAGAACCTCTCTATGTTTATTACACAAACCCAAAAATTTCTTTAAACTGAAAATCAATATCTATCAATCAATATCATATCAATATCTATCAATATAAAAAAAACGCTTTATATGATAAACAATAGCATCCCCCCCACTATTTAAAAACATACGATTCTCACAAAATCTTCCCCTCTTAAAAAACGAGAAATAGTAAAAGTAATAGATGTGTAGAAGAAAACAAAAAAAACCTCTGTTAGGTAATACTCTGGCAAAGCAAATATCCAAATCTGTCTTCTTTTGATCTCCCAGTACTGGCATGAACCCTCTTTGTACTTCCCGTGGTCTTTCCTTGTTGAAAATGCATGACAATCCAGTTTGGGACATCCTCTTCGCCCAGCCCTTGACAGTATCGGTATTTGTTGTCGTGGTGCGAAACTCACCCTGCTTTCCACAGTCCTTCATGACTAATCCTTAAGATCACCCTTTGAAGATTGAAAGTTGAGAGGGAGCGTCTCAGATGTGCCTATTCGCTCCATACCGGCAAATTGATTCTATTACGTTTTATCATCACTATAACAACTGTGGACGCCTCATTGCGGGTCAAAATGATTGGAATGTGCTGGTGCTATATTAAATAGTAGTATGGAAAAAGTATCTCGATGATTAGTACGATATATATGATTAAATTAGAACTGGTCAGTCTTGACTGAGAAATTTAATAAGAACTAGAATTATGATTTTGATAAAAAAGTAAAGTCGAAGAGGTTCTATTATTTTATTCCTATACTAATTTTAATTTCGATATATTAAAAGCTGGGGACTGCAGTCGTTTACTTTCTTTAGTTGGGTTGTATGTGCCCGCACTTTGCTCTCTGGATCTCCAGTTTTAGCATAAAACTAACTCCAGATACCTTATCCAATGTAGTTAATTGTCTCGTCAATGCAATACATTGACATTAATTTTGTTGAGCGGTTATTTGCTTTATTTGATAGGTGATAGGTAGGGGACTTTTTTCATTTGTTGATCTCCCAGCTGGCAAGAATTTTTTTCTATTGGTATTGCAGGGCGTGCACATCACTCTTGCCCGCTGCTAATTTTTCTAAGTTTGTAACCATAGATTTCCTCTTAGGATTTCCGCTCCCACAATTAAGAAATTGATGCACGCGCTAGTGTAAATTTCGTCGCCCCCCCGTCTGTACGATGGAAGGCAGGTAGGATAATAGATTTCTGTTGTGCGGACTTATGCCAACAGCAGACTTTAGGGACGCTATGGAGCGTTCCACATTATTACGTAGGTGGTAGTAAGGAATGTTATACCTAACTGGAAACAAAAATATTTGTATTCCCTCGATTTAAAGTACGGTCCATTGTCCGACATTAGTTTGCACAATCCATATTGCGCAAAGAAGTGTTTATTGAGCGTCTGAATGACCGTTGGGATTCCTTGTTGGGATCGCCCATAGAAAATCAGAAAATGCACACATCAAATTAACACCAGGAATATATATTTGTTTTCCCCAGACGGTGCGGGCAATGTGCCAAGGAAGCCAACGTAGTGCCATAGGCCGATCCACCGTAACCGTTGACGCCAGCCAATTCTCCTTTCTTTCCAGTGCGGCTCGGTTTAAATTTGGCGCAGCAAAGACAACTGGCCCACGAGAATTCTCGAATCGGGAAATCGACTTTGTTTTCGTCGGACTTTTAGTCATCCATCGCCATCATTTTCGTCCTTATTCATCAATTAAATACTTAAGTTTAATCATTTTATATAATTTATTTCGCGTAAAAGCTTGCTCTTTCTCTTAATTTAAAATTACATTTTCTTGAATTGTAAGGCATATCTTTCCTTGTTTTCTGCATTGTTAATTGTTTTTGTGTATTTGCATTCCTTAGTGTACGTATCTAATATTCTTTCGTAATATATTTAATTGTTATAAGCCGTATTTTTCTCTCCCTCCTGACAAACGATCACGCTAATTTGAACTCAAGAATTTAATCTAATAAATGTATCTCTTATTGTTCTAGAATCACATTGTCTTAATATATCAAATGATATCCCGTCTTTCCGCTATCGTACAAATATAACTGTCATAGAGACCAAAAAGAATCGGTATCGTCCGGCGTGATCGCATCGTCAAAGAAGATTTGTCCTTTCAATTAAGAAGGACCCAACTGCCCAAACAGTCTTCTTATAGCCCAAATTTGCTCCCATAGGAGAAGAATGAAAATGTTGAAATGCCATCTCCTGTCATGAGGTTGTTAATGCAATTTTGGGACCACGCACGCTTGCTGTTTGGTATATGAGCATTCCGCTATTGTCCAGCCCGTAATTTGACTTTTGATTCCCTCGTTGTAAATTTAATATTATTTCTCCTAGAGCCGGTGTGCGAATATCGGTAAAAACACGCCGGGATAATTCAGTACATTCATGAAAGCATAATTCCATCTGCTATCTTCTTATCCACTTCTTCCGATACCGGCACGGATGGTTTATGCCTTTCTGCTATCTTCCGCAATTGGAAATGAACCAAGCAATTCGGGCACACAACCATAATTAACGAAATCAAACATCCATTACTAGAAATGGGGACTGACTACATGGTCCCGGAAACAATCTTCACGACCTCCTACAAAATCTCAACAGACTAGAAAGGAGAGGAAGAACACAGGAGAACATCGGACACAATGATATGGTATACGGATGGCTCCAAAACAAATGAAGGATCAGGTGTTTTCTGCACAAGCCCAAAATATAATCAATCAAACTCACTAGGGAAGTACAGCTCGGTCTTTCAAGCAGAAATACATGCTATCAATGCTTGTGCCCTGGAAAATCTTAAAAGAGGTTACACTGACAAAAAATCCTCATAAGATCAGACAGCCAAGCAGCTATCAAAGCACTGGCATGTACAAGGATTACATCAAAATTAGTCAGTGAATGCATCCAAAATCTCCAAAACCTGGGAAAACACAATAAGGTAACGGTATCCTGGGTGCCAGGGCACAGGGGAATTTTGGGTAATGAAGAAGCAGACAGACTGGCCAGAGGAGGATCCGCAATACCATACATAGGCCCCGAACCTATCCTTGGGATATCAAAAACAAACATAGAATCCTCCATCGCAGAATGGATCCAAACAAAACAAAGAGAAAAATGGATAAACTCTAGCAGTGGAAGACAGTGATAAAACAACCCTCATCAAAACTGGCAACAACACTACTACAACTGGAGAGGGCAAATCTCAGAGGACTGGTAGGACTACTAACCGGCCACTGGCATCTGAGAAAACATCTACATAACATGGCCATATATAATAGTGATCCCATTTGCAGACTGTGTAATGAGGAGGAAGAAACAGCCACTCATATCATCTTCGGATGCGAAGCAACGGCTCAATGGAGGTTCAATCTGACGCATAAAAGCGACTCAGAGAACCACATCGAAGCAATAACAGTCAATGACTTGATACTTCTGAGAAAAAGGATCGAGTCTATTGACTAAACCAAGGAACTAGGAAGGTACAATAAGCCAGAAGGCTGCAATGCCTGGGGCACACAAACCCCACTTCCTACTACCCTTGCCATCATTCCATTCCATAGGCGCGACAGTTCCGCTGCTCAGTTCTTGAGCCAATACGCTAGCCACTGCTTCTGAGGATGTATCCATAATAATAAATTCTTTGTTAAAATCTGCCGTTGAAAGCGTTACGGATTTAAATAAGGATTTGATATGCATAAGGAACAATTCGCAGGTCATGGACTGACACGGTAGAGTTCCCTTGCATTTCATAGCGTTTAACGGTGCAGCTATAGATTACAAATGTGGCAGAAATTTATTAAAATAACCAACAGTCTCAAGAAATATGGTTAACGTTTTTAAATTTTTAGTTTAGGAATTTCACGAATTGCTTGTATACGGTCCGGATCAATTCTTCCTTATAATGTGGCCCATTGAATTTTATTGCCTTGGACACCAACTGTATTTTGTGTTGATCAACCGTTAAACCCGCTTCTTCAAACTTACCGAGAAAATATGGCACATGCTTAATACTCTCGTCTAGATTGTTTTGAATAAATTGATAAATCGTCTACAAATCACCATAGAAATTTATATTTTACGCCTCCAACTGCTTCTCGATCATAATATTCAAGACTGGAGTTACAATTTTTTTTTTCGAGGGTTCGCAACCGCAGAGGTCATATAAACCCTCAGGGTGCCGGTGTTTTTGAAAAAAGCCCATTTGTAAGTATGTCGGGTTGGAATGCAGGGCCCCTGGATTCGAACCCGGGATCTTTACCTTACAGTGATGAACGCCGTGTCAAAGACTGAACCTTGCGGCCATCGACGCCCCCTGGAGTTCCAATTGACAGACCAAATGGGACAAATTGTTCAGGTAGATACCCCACGGTTTGACAAACGCTTTATATTTGCGATTCTCCGGTCGTAGCGGTTTCTAATGGAAATTTTTGGTTAAGTCTACAATGGAGAAATATTTCGCATCTCGTAAATGGTTCGCATTTTTCATAGAAGGCATTGGCCGATGAATGTGTTTTATGAATTTAGTGTAATCGATGCACAATCTATTCTACTTTGAGCCTGAACCTTTGCCGACCAAATCGGCTGAAGATGCATGCGGACAAACTGTAACTCTTTCTATTATATCTTTGTCCTCAAAGTTTTTGATTTCTTCCTTCTGTTCCTCATGTGCAGGATTTAATGGATATGGGTGGTGTAATGGCTATAATCGGCCACGTTCAGCTTGACTGGCGTGATATTTGTTCTGATAGGTATAGTCAAAAGTTCAGGAAACCTATTTTTGAAGGTATCGGGAAATTTCGGAATTTTATTCTGACGCCCGGTGATGCTTTAAACCAAGCCCAGTTATCACTCGGTGCAATGACGATTTCGATATGACAATGGATATTTTAAATGGTTGTAAGTTCCTGAAAAGTCCAATCCTAAAACTACTGATTATTAGGAGACCGTGAGATGCAGTCTGGCGTGAATTTAGAAAAACATTTTGTTTATAGCGCCATCGTTTCAAACTTCATTAAGATCATCTTCAGGGCTCAAAGTGTTTACACAGAAAACAAACACTTTGAGCCCTGAAAATGATTTCAATGAAGTTTGAAACGATGGCACGATAAAGAAACGGTTTTTCTAAAACTTACGTCATATCAGGCCGCATCACACGATGTCCAAATAATCATTAACTATCGGTCTCTAAACACCCTACAAATCTAAAAATACTGTTCCTGGCAATTCGAAATATGAAAAATTTAACTTTTATTTCAAGATTTATTTCGCCTACTGGAAAGATTATTTGAGAATTAATTGCTACCAATGCAGATAGAGCTGTAACGTAGTGGGTATCCTGCTAATTTCAAATCTTGCAAAGAAACACAAGAACGAATGCGTCCTGTATCCAGTAAGGCGTAAGTATTTCTATTTATTAAGTTTATAATCATTTCACAGCAGCACAATTTCGAAATTCAATTGTTCCCCTGATGAATTATTTGCTCTTTTTGTGCACGTATGTTGTCCGCGTAAGTAGATTTTACGTTTTTTTTTCTTTCTTTTTTTACGAGGGTTCGCAACAGCTGGGGGTCATATCACACAGGGTGCCGGTGTATTTGAAAAAAAACAAAAAAAAACATTTGTAAGTATGTCGGGTTCGAGCTCGAATACAGGGCCGCTGGATTCGAACCCGGGATCTGTACCTTACAGCGATCAGCGCCGTGTCAAAGACTGAACCTTGCGGCCACCGACGCCCCGAATCTTCATGTCCAATGACCAAATTGATTTCTTTATCTGCTATTATTTCTTCATCTTCTGTAATGGAACTTATTGTTTTAGTTATCGTACGGTAAAAATATTGGGGCATACCACTGTTGTTGCCAAAAATGGTAAAATACAGGTTGAGGTATGTAATAAAGGGGTAAAGTAGGGGGGGGGGGTTCAAAATTACTTTGAAAACTATTAAAGTGTTATAAAGTTGAATTTTGCCCCTGTTATTTTCGAGTTCGGTTCCTATCGGAGTATTAAGCTGAATATCCATACCCACGTAATCTGTTTTTGTTTTAAAGATATCCTTAATCCTTGCAGGTGGGTCGTGGGAATATACTCTGTTAGCTTTAAAGTGTTTTCTATTTATATATTTTAAACCTAGCCCCATCGATTCCGAGTAAGTGCCGATCATGTGTGCGAATAATAAATTTCTTGCTTCTCTTTAGCTCGAGGATGTTGTTTTTTATAACACCCATTTTAATATATCCCTCCCGTTTTTTTCGATCCGTCCCGACTAGCAAATTCTTCAATTCAGGAAATTTCTCCGTACATCTCCTGCAGATCCTCTATATATGCAACAGAGCCAAGAACCAGGGGTGGACACGTTGTTTAATTATTGCGACCAATTCCTCTTGACTAACATCTTCAAATATGTTTGCAATTAACAATAATGTATCCAGAAAATCCCGCAGGTTTTACTTTTAGTGAAAATGACCTAGTAGGATGAACGAATTGGTTGAACAAAATGTCGGTTAATTTTTTGAAATCGATTGTTTTATTTTGTGCTTCGTTGAATATTAAGTTTGACGCCGATGCAGACAAATTATCTGTTATATTGTGCGGTATATCCCTGAATAAAAATGTATGATTTTTACCTATAGGATGTAATTCTTTTAAGAAATGAACACTCCGTTTTTCTCCCTTATATAGCACAGACCGGACATCTGCCACCATCTCTCCTTGACTCTCGGTTTCTGAACAAGTCGTAAGTTAAAGGCAATAAGTCTGACCTTTTTGAGAATTCGATAACATTTGCGAGTACAGACTCGTCTGTTCGAACGATTTCTTGATTGGACAGAATTCTCTGTGTCTGAATCAATTTCAGTCCTCTCAGAAAAAAACAGGTTTATCTGGGGATGCTCTCTGATTCGGAAAGGAAACCTGGGTCGGATTTTGTCGCTTCGGATTTTTTCACTAATATCAAGAATGTCCTTTGCTGTCCTCCGGGGCTCCGGCCCACTCTGTATGGCCAGTGGACGGAAGAGTTCATGCGTAACCTCTTCCCAGCTGGCCCAAATAATTGTATGTCTTTCTATAGTTCCGAACAAACGCAGATCCCAGAACTGACGGACGGCTTCAATATGACGGAAATGATAGGTGCGCTTCTGAAAACCATAATTCGGCGCCAATTGACGACAATTCAATACCGTATAATTTCAAATTTGCCCCTATCGGCTAAACAGATGCAACATCGTATTCAATAGTTACTGGGCCCGGAAATCCATCCCTGTCTCTTGGAAGGATACCGTTTTAATTTTGATTAACACTCAAAACAAAGAACCCGGTGATCCCAAAGATTACCGATCCATCTCTTTAATGCCCTGTATATTTAAAAGTTTAAAACGCTTAATTAAAACACATTTCGAATGGTGGCTAGAAACCAACGGTAACTTGCCCGAGGCACAGATCGGATTTAGACGAAACAAGTCTGTGACTGATGCCCAGATGGCACTCATTGCCGACATCTATCTCAGTTTTTCGGGTGACGAATGTGTTTTAGGCCTGTTTTTGGACATAACCGGAGCTTACGATAATATGGATTTGTACACCTTAGGGAAAACGCTGATGAGATTAGGGCTCCCTGAGGCGTTTGTGCAAAATATTATGACCGTAATATCGTATAAGAGGTTATTTGTGAACATTAATGGTGACTTCAGAGGCTCTTTTAGCACCTTCCATGGGCTGCCTCAAGGAGGTTAAATTTCTAGGTATGCATCTCAACTCTAAACTGTCATGGACGTGTCATATTAAGGAGATATTAGCGAATGGGGAAAGATTACTTAATGTTCTTCGCAGCCTCTCAAGTACTCGGTGGGGTGCAGACCCCTCGACTGGACTACTCTTCTATAGATCAGATCAGCAGTCGATTTCGGACTAATATTTTGGATTCTAGTCTGGATGAAGCCCTAAGCGTAGCTTTTCGATGATATGTTAACGTCTATCAGCATGGTATCTTAAGGTTTAGATTCTCTAGTAACAATTTATTTCATTATTATGATTATATTGATATTTCCCTCGAGATCGAAATAGAATTTATGTAGTATATACAAATTGATTGACATTGATATTCAACTGTTTTTTAATTTTTTTATTTTAATTGCCTCATGAACTATGCATATCTAGCCAGACTACTGTATATATTTATTGCGTTATTCGTTTTTGGGGGGAAGGGTATCGGGAAAAAAGGGCCAGAGGCGACGGCGGGAATCGAACCCGCGACGGCGAGGTCTTCTAGCCGAGAGTCTCCCACGCTAACCACTCGTCTACCGCGGCCCCCATATTCAAGTGTTAAGCTCAAAATCCTTGGAGTAGCTGATCATTTATACAGTAATCCCTTAACATTCTCGGGTTTGACATTTGCGGTTTTCACTCTTCGCGTATGAAAAAATGAGGTAAGATTTAACATTCATGGAAGGTCGGACTTGTGTATTCGCGGAAAAATAACACTTGAGTAAACAAAAAAAAATTGATTCAACTGTTCGTTCTATAAAGACAAAAGAGACCTCTATAAGGGACAGTGTAGCAGCTTCTTCTTCCCAGTTTTTTGGAAATCAATCACCAAAGCATGGGTCACTAGTGTCTTATTCCAAGAATGGTTTCATTTCTCATAAAAAAAAAATATTCTTTTGATTTAAAACTTAGATAGGAAAATAAACTCAACATTCGCGGCAATTTTCAGGAACGAAACCCCCGCGAATGTTAAGGGATTACTGTACTGTATGGAATCGTTTATAATTTTTCACTCTTTCACTGTTCTCATTAATAACTCAGAAGCCGATATGATTTCAACGTTTTCTGGGGTACCACAGGGTTCTCACTCCGGGCCCACATTGTTTCTTGTTTATTTCAATGATGTCTGTACAATATTCAATGATTGTAAGTTTTCTTTATTGGCTGATGATTTGAAAAATTTTAATCCGTGTGTTCAGCTCACGATTTCGTTAGTTTACAAGAAGGACTGGATTCCTTTATTAAAGGGTTTGAGCAGAATCGTCTTCCTTTGAATAGTAACAAATGCAATATAATTAAATTTACTAGAGATATCTGACCTCGTGACGTTGATTGTTTTGTTGATTGCTGATGGGCAGAGACTGGAAGACGTTGACACTATCTCCGACCTTGGTGCCTTTTTCAACAGAAAGTGCGACTTCAGTGACCGTATCAATTAAATTCGAGGCAAGGTCTTACTCGAGAATGGCTTTATCGTTTAGTTTTTTGGACAGTGTAGCAATGTCCTGGCAGTTGAAATGTTATATTACTCCTTCGGCGTAGACATCTGGAATATGCAACTCTCGCGGGGTCCCCTTTCTATGTCGGTCTCATTGGAGATTTAGAAAAAGTACAGAGGAAAGCAACCAGGATAATGGACTTCACTTGGAAAGATTCAACTGGCACGATCTTCAGTCACTTAGCTCCAGGCGCATTTCTGCTGATCCCATTTGTTGAATATAGGCCCTTGATATCCAAAACGTATATTTATCACTATGTGCGCCTCGTCGACCAGTAAGGCAACATAAATTATCCTTTGCCCCATTTTGCAGAACAGAATGTGGAATAAACTCCCCTCTGCCGAGGATAACGAGATTGCTGAATCATTATTCCAATGAAATAGAAGTATTTCACGATTCCATAGATTCAGTTAAATATGTATTAAAATGTATGCATGCCAGGAATCCTTTTGCCATTTGTCTTTGATATAATTGCTTATTTGCTCAATTTTTCTTTTTGTTATTAGGTACTGTTTTGATTACTGTCTGTGTAGATTCTATCTGGTGGAGTTATAAATAAATATGTTTGTAGTTTTTCTCTTACAAATATACAAATTAAATTCCGGTTTGACGTTATAAACAATGAAAAAAGCTCATCTCCAGAAAACGACGGTTCATGAAAATATGACAAAATGTTATACTTCAACCACTGAATAGATTACGAGTACATGGTTATATCGTTATTGTAGGCACAAGTCTTTACGGAATCTCGACGTTTATTGAATTTCTCAGCGGCGCCCAGCGCATTTTCGGTAAAGCGTTTGCCAGTGAAAGACCGAGTTGACAGTTCCATTTCACTTCAGACACCGTAGGAATAATGTATAAAACAAACACTTGGGAATTTATTTCATAGACGTTTAAGTTTGATTAATGCTCCACCAGTCGTTGGACATAAAATTGGATCCACTGAAAGTTAAACACATTACCGATTTGCTTTGGGTTCATTCATTTATGATCCCGATCAAATCTGATTCAAGTTTTGAATATTTTTTTTTTCAATTAATCAATCTTTATGTAAGGTATTGGTTGAAGTAAAAAAGTCAGTGTCACGAATGGGATTCGAACCCTCCCCCCCGCGGTAGCCGAGTGGTAGCATGAGAGACTTAGCGGTCGTGTGTTCAATTCCTGACGTCGCCTCTTGCCTTTTTTTTCACGATACTCTTCCCCCGAAACGAATACGCATAACATATTGTCCGGCATTGCCTAATATACATAGTACATAAAGCCATTAAAAAAAGACATTGATTGATTGAAAAAAAGTTATTTGGTCAAGCGGACCATGAACTCTAATGCGTTTCGAAAATTTTTCTAGAGAAACAACTTGTTTTATTTGTTAAAAAAAAAATTAATAAAAACGGTTAGCTAATTAAATTACAAAGCGCCATTTTTTAGGACTAACAAATACATTTTTGTAAAATTTTTGAAACCTAAATTAAAACGTTTTTATACAGAATAAAATTGGTCCGATGAGATTCCAAAGAATATTATAGATTATTTTATTGAACTTCAAAATAATATATTTTAGGTTCAGTTCATGAAAATCCTATACCTTCCACTTCATCGGTGATTTCGGCATTGGTGATGCAAAAAATGAAAACAGTCCTAACATATGTCAACGACATCGTGAGCGTGCATCGTTCATTAGTACATGAAACAGTTCCACAGTTCCAAAAGTACCAAATAATAATTAGTAATTAAAACCATGCACGAGCACGATGGGAGGATAACAACAACAATAAAAAGGTATGTATATACTAAACAGCAATAAAATATAACAAAAATAAAGGGAAAGTAGAGATAGCAAGAGATAGAGTGTAAGAACGAGAAGAAGAGGAATTGAAGTTGAGAGAAGAAAAATAAAAAGACAGGAAGGAAATGTGAAATAGTGCTGAGAAAGAACTAGAAGAAGAGTGAAAGAACGAGAAGAATGAGAGAGAGAGAGAGAGAGAGAGAGAGAGAGAGAGAGAGAGAGAGAGAGAGAGGAGAGAATTGCAGATTGTCTGTAAGTATGAAAATTTTGACTTCATTTTATTGTTTATATTCTTTTTACTGTTATTACTATGGGCATTCTCCTGCAATAAAGTCTTGAAAGTCTTTCTCGTAAAAGTGTTTTTAAATTAAATTATTGTTCACAATTACTATTTCATTTTTATAAAATTTACAAATTAATTGATTTATAAACAGTTCAAGGTGTTCTTCTTTTAAAGTTCGTAATTTCGGTCATTTAATTCAGATACTCCCTGTACATCCTGTGGTTTGAAATCACGGTGCCGAGCCTGACTTGGAACCTAGGGTTCTACAGCAAAAACCGTTCAAACCGTGGTAGTTTGCCTCATAGACCTCGAACAACACAGACAGAGCGTATTCACTGTGCAAGAACGTGTCTTGACGGTCATCCTCGGGATGATATACATGATCCACCGCGGAGCGATGCCTAGAATCTCTTTTGATACTGGCTGTAAAATCCTTTCGTCTCTACATGCAAGGCCAGTCGACCGTTCACTATGGAATTCAGGACTTTACTCAAGCAAGTTGACAATGGAATCGGTCTGTAGCCAGGCTTGAGTCCTTACCCTCTTAAAGGATAGGTATGACGAACTGATTCATCCTTGCCCCTTGCAAATCCAAGTCCTCTTGCCAACGATTGCGGTAGGAGCCTGAATCCCACATTTGTTGAACAATTCTAATTAGCGGCGCTACGCACCCCCGTGCCGTGGGAAAGGGTCTCATTTAGAATACCATCACATGCGTTTCCCATTGGAGATCGCAATGTATTAGGCAATGGGGTATTTTAACGTGTGCACCTGGCACATAGGTCTTATCACACTGGGCATGATGCCGAGGCGCCCCACGTGCACATGAACAATCTCATCGTCATGAACAATCACTCTTCACTAGTGCTGCCGGCAAAATCAATCACAATGCGTTCCATCCCGGTTTTTCTTTCCCGGAAGTTATCAGAATATGCCTTGGAACTGGAGTATGGTAAGACATTTCAGACACATACGCCGGCACGTTATCCTTTATGCCAGGGGGCAAGGTATCCCTTCTCACGCCCTTTTTACTTTTTACCCCGGGGTAAAAATCGGTGTCGACATTCCCTGTTAACTTCGGAGCTGACACCGTGTCGGAGAAAAGCTCCCAATTCGCACGGTTCAGGCTTCATTTCATGGAAATGTGATACACCACCCCATTCGAAACAGAACTCCTCAGCACGCTCGGAAAGCCGTCACCAATGTTTGCACCGGGGCCCTCACCATCGGAACGGGGTGCACTGCCGTTTGAGAATGTCCCCACAGTACACCTGTTCTCTTCCATAGTCCTCGCCTCTCAAAAGCTCTTTTTTTTTCAAGTACTTTCAATTACTTATGATTGTCGCCGCAGTACAAGTCGATTCTTTTGGAGGCGCTTCCCTGTCGCAATCCCACACTTCTTGCGGCAATTTAAACCGTAGGGATAGATGGCCAAACTTTTGGCAACAGTAACACGTTTGGGGACTTCCATTTTGTAGAAAGCCGCTCTTATTTTGTCTGGTTACTTTGGCGTGTCAAAGGGGAGGATAGACTCTTGTTGATAAAAGAAAATAATTTTAAATATTGACTGATAATCTAGCCCTGAGGAAGGTGAAATAAAACCAAAAGCTTGGCATAGTTTCAGCATACAACATTCGTTGGACCACATCCCCGATCCCAACAAATATATTGTGAATAGTAACTGGTCCATCACCTTTACATCATTAATGTAATTTGGGCAGAATTTGTTGTTAATTCAAAATTGCAGTTTTTCTCTTCCCATTATTTCATTGTCTAACTTTGTACCTAGTAAAGCATCGGTCCTCTCCCGGAGAGACGGAGATGTGCGGGCGTTGCTCTAGCCCGAGGCGAGAGAAAAACAGCTGGAAAAAAGAGGCTGGAAGAGAGGTGGTGGGAGAAAGGTGTGTCGCTCTTACCTACATTTTTTTCGTTTTCGTTTTTTTTAAACTAATATTTGACCACCATCAACGCTTTCCCTTTCTTCAGTTGATTAAAACAGACTTCTGGAAATTGAGGACTACATCGGTTTCCCAGCTTTAAAAATAAGGAGTAGGATGCCGAGACTATGTGATCACCATCAGCGCAGCTTTTCCTTTCTTTAGTTAATTATTTACTTCAAGAAATAGAGGCAAGATTTTACCTTGACCTTTTTGAGATTTTCACCGGATCTATTAATTAATTAAAATAGAGAAGTATGTGCACTTACGTACATATATTATTAAGTACTCGTTTATAATTTTTTTGTTTTTTGTAAAAGAAAAAATTCTGAGGGCCTACATCGTTCTTTATGCTGTCATCATTATTACTCGAGTTTCTTGTTTTCGATTCTTATTTTTTGTATACAATGAGAAACTTTTAGTTTAATAATAGAATAATTTTTTTTTTCGGAAAGTTCATGAAAATTATAAAAAGTTGACTACTTACTTCCCTTATAAGGGAAAACTGCAGACGTGGGATTTTAATGTCCCTTTTTGATGATACTACGCCAAAAAATATTTGACAACATATCGATTTTCCTGCTATTGTGACCTAGGAAACAATAATTATTTTAGGTAGAGTCAGAAAATAGTATGTACGATTCAATGGTATTTGATATATGACAATTTGCGAAAACTAAAACATGCTACGAATAAAATAGGCAAAAAAATTGTTTTTGAAAAAAACAAATCGAATTGTTTCGCCTACCAAATTTTTTGAGCTGGATTGTGTTCATTTTTTCCAAAGTCCTGAGTTCCACCTAAAAATCCATTACCTCTGCGTTTTATCCATCTCCGAGATATTACCACCGTTCAAAAGAGAGTCGTCCAACTTTCTGGGTAAGTCAAGTCCACTAAAGGTTTCCTGTCATCATTAATACATAAAATAATTATTTATTACAAAAAGCCTAACAAGTCTTCTTCTATCTATAAATTTAATTTATTTAAAGAGGCCGAGGTTATACTATTACCTCTGTTATACGGTTAAACTGTGATCGCTCCTGTGGATGAACAAGTCGTTTGACAGGTATTACAACGTTTTAATCTATAATGTTTATGCACTGGGATAATAAATATAAAGGCGATTTTGCTCGGAAATTTGTATTCAGGTTTTCTTTTGGAAGGGTGCTTAGGGTCAGAAAACAGATAATTAATTTTTTATTCTAGAACCTTACTATTTACAAAAAAGTTGGTCTCTAAATAAATTAGAACAGTACAAACGAAATGTTTCCAGAGTTTGTGTTGAATTCTTTCTTATTTTTCTCTTTTCTCACTTATGATTATGTACAATCTTATGATTTTTCCTTCTTGAAGGTGAGATGATAATAGGTCATCACAACCAGTTTTTATCTGGGCAGTCAGGTTCAAAACATAAAAACGTTTGTTCCTAGTCTGAATAAGTACCACACTGGCTCTGTTATAAAATATTAATGACAGACGGCTACTTTTTTAACCATTGCGTTAACTCATCTGAGGAAGGGTTAAAATAAATCCGAAACGTGTGGATAAAAACTGGTTGTGGTTTTTTATGAGAGGGCCTATTATCCCACCTTCAAGAAGGAAAAATCGTAAGATTAACTGTTGAGGTGGAAAACGTTACTCTAATGATAAGATACAATGTAAACCTTGTAAATATAGCCTGAGAGAGAAAATAGGATGATTGCTAATGGTTGTGATAATGGTAAAATTTTTTTAAATCTAAAGGAACAATTTTTAAGGGCTATTAACATGCTTCTGGGGTCAGTCTAGCCTCGCTATGTGTAACTGAATATATTCTTCAGTATCCATCGGATTGCAGTGTTTATTTTTAATCCTATCCTCTGTGTTCCATTTAACAATTCATAACTCCGGTATATTTTTTCCATTGTCTTCGGTATAACAGAATTCGACTTTTTTTTTTATAAAAGATTTTTTTTCTGCTAGGTCAGACATTATGTATTTCTGTATTTATGATTGGTAGCATCTAGTGGAAAGCGTATTTATAAAGAAAAAAAACTTATGGTCTTCCAGAATCTATTGACGAGAGAGTAGACAGGTTCCTAAGATTTTTGACCTAATATTACTAGAATAAGTTTGAAATTGGTATTCTCGCTCGCTTCCGTTATCTTTGTTCGGGGGTGATATATTACTGAATATAATCTCTTAACTTTATCATAACCCTTAACTTTCAAGTTTCTATTCAATAGAAGAAAAGGTTTTCAATTCGCAACTTTTATGTCGCCACATGACCACTCTTGTCAAATAGTTCTCTTCCCGAATACAAAACAACGCTTGAAAGACAATCCCCAATTTTGTAGCAGTGACAATTAGATTCATCCGAATTCATTTGGTTCCAATAGATCTTTGATCGCCAGAGTGTAATGATGATATCGGAAGTGACGTTTTCCGATTACGAAAATCCTTTCCTTAATTAACCCCTTTGAGCAGCACCGAACAACTAGTTTCCCCTAACATCAGACATCCGGCAAAAAGAACAAAATTATCCTCAATGAATTCTGAGTTTAATTAATTGTCTTAAGAGTTTTTAATTGCTCTCTTTCTTGACCTTTTGCAACTTTTTTCGTAATTAGATAACGAAAGCTTTCTGTGATTTAACGTTGTCCTGTAGTGAAGTAAAGGCAAACTTTGCCTTTATCGTTTGATTCAACTCACTTCATTTCAATGAAACTGTCCTAATTGAATCAAGTTAAGGTTTTTTTATTCCACAATGATTTTGCTTTCTAACGTTTATAATTTCATCACTATACTAGGTCTTAACTTTTTAATATATACAAATAATGTAAATTTCTCTCTCATTCTCTCTCTCTCTCTCTCTCTCTCTCTCTCTCTCTCTCTCTCTCTCTCCCTCTCTTTTTTTATCGGTCTATCTTTCTATCTATCTTTGTCTGCCTCTCTCTTTGCTGCTTCTGTCTCTGTCTGTCTGTCTGTCTGTCTGTCTGTCTCTCTCTCTCTCTCTCTCTCTCTCTCTCTCTCTCTCTCTCTCACTCCCTCCCTCCCTCTCATCCCCAACCATCTCTCCGTCTCTTATTCTATCAATCGGCATGATTTTCCGAAAGCACAACCGGTGGGATGGTTTTCATTGACCGAGACCGGTAAAAGTTGAAGAGGGGGTGGAGACGCAGACTGGCAGGAAACGGCAATAATTATCGTTTGGGCACCTGCCAGTGGTGTGCACATGGCGATCCAGATGTCCCTCCTACGAAGCCCGGCGCTCACGTACATACCAACCGAACAGCCACTTTCGCCATCTCGTCTATTGCATTCCACTTCATTTCAAATTTGAACTATGTTTTCTAATGAAAACAGTTCAATACTTCATACTAACTAGTATTTCATTTATAATAATATAATAATTTTCGTTTATAATTTTCATATATAATAATAGTATTTATAGAAATACTAACTTCAACTTTTTCCATCGCCACTCATCTCTGGAACCCCAAGATCTGGCAAGCATAGTACAATATGAAACGACGAACTCTGTCTACTTTGAATATACTTAAAATTTACTTCCAGAAAGATTACTCCAAACCCTATTCACTGCAAAATTAGCAAGTGTTGCTTTAGGTTGTAGATGACCAGAAAAAGACAATTTCGATTACTAATTGACCCCCCCCTAGGTGTTTGTAGTTACTTACAACATATATTTTCTTACCCTTCCAGTTGTAACTGTCTAACGCAACTTGCCTACCGCCTAGAAATTAAAATTTTATATTTATTCAGGTTTAAGTGCCATTGGTCACAAGAAAGGTAATATTTCTTTGCAGGTAATAGCAATTAACGAATCCATCCCAATGATGATGCCGCATTCAACTATGTTACTTATTTCTTTAAAAGAAATAGGTTTGGCTTTAACAGACACCTTTGTTACACACCGGATTTAATTTGAAAAAACTCCGAAATACCATTTTTATTTCCAAAGGCTGAAACTGTAACTCCAAATAGATTTCGGAATATTCAATATTTGAAAAGAAAAGCCAGAACTTCAGAATTAGCGACTTCCTATCTATTGAATGCTGCTATGCTCGTCGGGATTGTTTTGTCTTTTTGGGTCAGCGTGGCCTTGGGTATCCACATGCACGGGGAAACATACGTAAAATACTCACCTGACATAAGTACTCTAATTCTACACACCCTGGGGTTACGGCCCCTAGGAGACCTTACTATCCCATCGTCGCAAATTGGGCAACATTCCCAGGGCATAAACCGTTGGGTGATGCGAACAGTGAGTGGTATGTCCCACCTCTGGTGGCGGCCCCACCGCAATAACTTATGATACAAACCACCAGACCAAAAATATGCCAATACAAAAAAGTTGTAAGCTGTATATCAGGAGCCCTCCAACGGACGTGAGAACTGTCGCACCACTGTTCGAGAACGGTACACCGAGGCAGATCAAGGTAATATCATTGGAAATGATTAGTAGATGGTGTCCTCCTCTATTTCCACTAGCTCACCTTAAGATTCACAGTTTTTCTCACTCTATTCCAACCTTTGCATGTTTTATTCTTAGTACCTCTAGTATGTCGTTTAAATTACATTAAAATTTCCATTCACGAGGATTAAAACGGTGTATTTATTGATTTTTTCTTTCTAAATGATGATATATATCACTAAAAAATTACCACGGCTGATGGAATTAATGTATTTTACCTCCGGGAAATGAGTGAAATTGTTAATCTAAAATTGATAAATGTTTCTCCCCCCCGTGTACGCCTCGGCCGAGTGACTTTAGAATGCCTTCTAAACATGCAAGGCAAGTAGAACTTGAGGACATCGCAGTGGTACGTGCTCCGCCACTGATTACACAAACCCTTCCCAATCATAATTTGCATGTTCAATAAACCCTCTTTACATCAGAATTTTTTTTAAACTGTCAGCGAACAAATTTCACTGGATGGAGATGATGTATGTTAAAGGATAAAAAGGAAATTTAGGCTTAACCATGTAGTGATTTATAAGTTTTACAAGATGAGTTGTACCATAGTTTTAGGGGCCCGTTGCACCAACTTGGTTTAAACTCAATTCAGTACTGAACAAGTTCAAATATTGCCGTGTTTCAATTTATCTTGAAACGTGTTGATCCTGGTTCAAATCTGAACTGCAGTGGAGAGTGGGTTAAACGGAAATCCGAGGTGTGAACGACGTCCATTTTATAATATATATATATAACCTGTATGTTGTTAAAGGCGTGTTCTCACCTATTCAACTATTGATGTTTTTGTTTACAAGTTTCAATAAAAATGTATTAAATTTTGGCTTGAAAACCACTGTTCTTACACAATGTTCTAATTTATGAATTGTCAGTCCGACAATTTGTATTTCTTTTGCGCTAAACCACAAGTCATTTTATCTCGCATTTCTATTTATACTCAACACGTCGAGTCATCGTTAGGCCGATAGGTTCATAGAAACATAAATTCTGTGCCAAAGTCTTTAATTTTGCAATAGTGGATCCGTTAATTTCCCTTTCTTTGACAATAGAAGTAGAACTCTTTCCCACTGCCAAACTGTATTCCTATATGTATATCGTATCGTTAAGTCGGTAATTCCATATTAAATATTGCTTGCGATAAGATTGGTTAAGTTTTAGAAAAACTTTTAATTACTTACCGCGTTACTACTATCATAGATGTTAACTAATTTTGTGTCAAGACGGTACGAAGTAATCCGAAGCAACAGGTAAACCGTCCAGATTTTGCGTTAATAAATCAGGCAATCCAAAAGTTAAATAATTGGAGGAAGGGTATTACGTCGATTAGGAAACAACGCTCCTTACCGTTCAGTGAAATTTTGCCGGAACTACTATTCTCCTTAACATTCCTTGACAGAATGGGTTAAAGGAAAAGATAAATGCACATAAACATGATAAAAAGTGTATTACAAAAATAGTCCGACCTGGCCATGGTCTTTATTAAATGTATTAACTAAAATTAAAATAATATTCTACAATTATTTAGAGTGTATTTCTTCTTTAAATTATTATAAATAAAAATAAATGTTTCCTGTAAGTTAAATTAATAAATGGAAGGCCAAACGCTTCGGTGTCCAACGAGGGCGCGTAAACGACACGAAGCCCCTTAACCGGCAAACAGTTCGTTGCAAAAGGTGCCGGCCGGCAGAAGGAAAAAGATGTGGCGGAAAGGTGTGCGGAGATGTCGTCGTAATGTTACGTCTTCGATGCGGCAGAACGGCGGATGTAGCGGCAACGTCCAGAGACGGCGATCGGAGAGTGTCCGATCCAAATTTTCCTTGCGACGAAGAATCATGCGTGCGTGACTAACGCTTATTATTTTCGCTCGAGAAAACGTTAAAATAAAGTGGAGAATATTCCGCGTGCGTCTTCGCGTCGTGTTCCTTTGCACTCCTACGCCCCCGCACCTTACTCCTTTAGAATGGAGCTGCGGATTAGGCAGCGATAAGGATGTGTGTTGTCCGGCCTAGTCAGTTCAAAGACGACGTAATTCACGGTCATTTCACCTTTTAACTAAATGAACAATATTTTGAACCATCCCGTCTTGGACAACAGACCGCCTAACTAATAATAACACAACAAATTTCTTTAGGCGTAAACACTTACGATAACAATACTTTCCAAAAGGATAGTTCCTACTCACAGTAAGTACTTACTGTGAGTAGGAACTATCCTTTAGGAAAGTATTGAACACCACACTCACCCTATCATTTATCATTTCTACTTACGATAACATTCTAATAATTTTAGCATCAACTTCAATTATAATTGAGTCTTATTTTTGGGGTGTTGTTTAACTATTTCACAAGCAAAAACAACTAAAAACTAGTTGAATTAAATCTGAACAACAAAACTAAAATCTTAAGAAAATGTCTTAACAAAAACCTGTTCTTTACGAACACACGGAATTTCATTTGGATAATAGACGGGTGAAAAGGTAATTTAATGAACAGATTTTTATAAATAAATGTCGATGAACAGCATAGGACAAAGAATTGGTAGGTGTACAAAGTAAGGGTTTTTCGAACCAACAGAACCATTTTCACGAACGAGACAGTTGTGAGCGGTTCGTGCGGCGCGCGGTTCGATCGATCGAACGAGCGCGAACATTGTCGCTCTTTAGGGTCCTCCGAGTTTGTGGTGAGCTACTCTATTATAAGCCCGTCAAGCCTTTGGCTAGGGTGTGTCAGGTTCCGGGCCTGACGGGTAAGCGCCCACCACTTACTTCCACTAACTCTGAACGAGGAAGTTTGAGAAAAGATACAATTCATACAGAACATTCAAGTTCCTTTAGTTAATAAGGCTGAACAATCCCCGGCATGTTCCATCAATTCTTGCTCAATTAATATACCAATTAGTTAATGAATAAATCTCTATCCTTGCTTATAACTAACAACTCTCGATTCCTGCTTATACTCTAAATAAACGTACTACCTTACTTATCTGACAATTGTCTATTCCTATTAAACAAGTGCAAATTAATTTTAAAATATTTAGCCCTTCGTTAGGTCTCAATTCACGTACCCTAGTTCCAATTTCACTCCCTGCTTAGCTTAGGTGAATACTTAAATGTATAATTAAATACACCTAAGCTTTCCCTCCCACAAATCTCTATCCTAAATCGGCTTATTACTTGAGGCACGTATTATTCAGAATTCGGCCACAGCCTCGAAATCGCCTCCAACTGATTGACAAAAATTGGACATACAAGACTGAAATGCCTGCTGCGATCTTGATTGTTATGTGTACCAGATTCTGCGAATGTCCCGCACCAGTTCACCTTTCTGACTCGGATTACTTTACTTACTCGCCGTCACAGCCGCACCAGTCTCCTGCGTTCAGAGTGCTCTCTAGACTGCTAGTTTTGGAATCGTACATTTAACAATCGGGGATGAGGACCCCTTCAAGCTTAGGAAATGCTGTTATGCTTCCTGGTTAGGGATGGTTAGGGTGATTCTACTGCCCTTGTCCTCTCCACGTCATTGAGCTATTTCGGAAGAGTCCGGGCATTAGCTAATCCTGGGGACATAGTCTGTAGTTTTGGAGAAATACGGAGTCGCCTCCCGAGATTCCAGGCCACTTCCGATTGCCCCACCTTGCTCAATACGCTTTATCAACAATTAGCCGAAATGTCCTATGTTTACAATACACTTAATTTTTACAAGGTCCCTGTTTATGATTCTCTTTTGGGAATCTTCACAACACGCCCTTTTCTCCAGAGGTGTGCAGGGTACGCATGCAATTCCTCCCTTTACAAATGATTTTTACATGCTAACTTACAACTTCCACAACGTTCATTATTTGGTGTTAGTGTCATTCGCAGTCTTCGGCACATACGGTGGCTTCTCCGTCGAAGGCGAGGTGGTTGTCGTGACCTCGCTATTGGACCTCTTCTTCCTTTGTACGTTTCCTATGACCATCCGGGCGATCGGCCCCCAAGGAACATCCACCGCTCATCCACAACCGTCTTCTCCGGTAGCGGGCGTTCAGTAGCAGGGTAATCCTCTACCGCAGTTCCCGGTAGGTCAGCTCAACGAGTTCCCAGGACGTCACTTCCTCCTGCGAGTGATCGTGTACCTCTCCGACGTCTAATATGTTCTATGCCTTCCCCCAGCCCGCCATTGGTCCAGACGGTAGGTCGAACGATCTCCTTCACCACTATATCTTTCCTCGGTAGCACTGATCCCGCTCCTCGGAACCTAAATTGTAGTAACAACTCAGAGGGCTCAGCTGAACAACACTATGAAAGTTCCGCTCCTCGGACCTCTAGTCCATGCACTAGAGTAGAACCTTGTCCGGCTGCTGTAGAGTGTAGATCCATTTGCTCCTTCCTTCATTCCAAAGCCACAGTGAGGAGTCATCCGGGTAGACCACTCACTGGCACCGCTGCCAGATTACTTCAGTGTCCCAGACGAAGGCAGCACTCAAACAGGAAGAGGTCCTGCCACAGAAATTGTAGCGCAGACGACAGAGCGGCAACCTCGACACCGACGTAGCTCCTTTTCCCTCACTAAATTGTGGCGCAGACGATGGAGCGGCAACCTCGACACCTACGTAGCTTCTTTTCCCTCACTACGGCGTAGTAGTCTCGGGATTCACTGTATAGAAGATAGTCTGTCGATGTATATTCTACCCGCAACCGCCTTCGAGTGACCTCACACCGTACAGACGATATCGTGGGTGAGTGGCTCTTAACGGAATCTCCACGACTAGATGCAACCTTCCGGCCGGCTCCCCTCCAGTCATCTCTGCGAGTGAGTAGTGAGAGAACACCTCCCTCTGTTCCTGTCCTACAAGCACGTGTCAAGGCCCAAAGTTTACTCCTGTCCTACAAGCAAGGAAATCCGCAAAGGCAAAGTCTCCGGACGCTCCTGATTGTGCCAACCAGCTCCCGTGGAAAGATTAGAGAACAACTCACCTCCCCAGTGCTGCTCGCTCTAGCACCACGACTATTTCTCCTAACTCTACTAAGACTTGAAGTGCCGTCGATTCCATGCTCCTAAGCCCGTGAGACATAAACAAGGAGAGATTGAACAACTGAAACTGGTGTTCACTGTTTGACTTAGCCTCCCCAGTCTCACCTCCGAAGAGAGTTCCGTATGGATGGCAGTAGTGATAACCGATGTCCTGTTTATGGCGGCGTCCGTTTCTATTCTAGCAGTCCTCTGGAGTAAGACAGTTGTTTCTCCAACAAATGTAAGACCTCTCCCTCTTGGCCCTACAAGTAGGGCGTTGTCGCTTTTTTCCAGATCATTGTTGTCGGGGATCCGAAACAGCACTTTCAGCCCTTTGCCGCTCAGATTGAAAAAGCCTCTCTTCTGATGGAGTCGGTCTCCGACACCCCAGACTGCCGCCCGTTATTCCCTGAAGTTGTTGGCGAGCTCTCTAAGTATTGCCAACTCGGGCAGCATCAGATTATACTTTTACAGATGAGGCCTCAGCTGGTCATGCATGCAGCTTTATTTCCTTCCTCATATGGTCGATTTCTTGAACCACATTGTTCACATCCACATCGACTGGATGCTATAAATACGTCGTCGTAGCGTGAGAAACGCACTCCTTCATCCGCCACCCTCGATCCGTCATCAGATGCAGGTAAATCGCTTCCACCGTCCCTGTAACAGACAGAACGCTCTTAGTTTTTATGATTATGGAGCCAACGCCGCGTAGGTCTCGCCGGTTTTCCTTCGTCTCCCAAGTGTGATTGGGTGATTTCTTGCGTTCGGCATTGGAAAAAGGAAGTCGAGCAAGTGTAAATAATATTAAGGATCTTGATTCTTCCATTCGAAAACTTCACTGCCGGTCTGGCCCGATGGTTAATGCGGGCCCGACCATTCGGACTGGACAAGCGGAGAGCGAGGCCTGCTTCGGTGGTAACTATTCTGTCGTATGCGGAGGTGCATCAGCTATCATCTTAAGAATCAAAACATACGATAAGGCTGAAGAGGCCAGGTGCGGACACTAAAGATCCTCTTGTCTTGTTGACGAAGAGTTCTCGGGAACGACTACTCGATCCGGTCAGCATAGGCCCGAGGCTCTTCTAGAGAACGGAATTTAGGCAGGATCGCTTACTGTCAAAGTAAAAAAGACAAGGGAGGCAACCGCGAACAAATGAGTATGATCTATCAGCCTACAAGCCTTAAATCCTCCAATAAATTTCAAAATTCTATGGCTATTAAAACCTAACCTACTAATATTTCAGGGATTAGATATTATTAATTCTTAATAAAAACTAAAGCAAGTAAAAGAAAGTAATTTCATAATAAGTCAAGTAACAATAAATGGTCTTTGTCGATGAGATCACTCATAAATCGACAATCCAACAATAAAATTGTAGTGATGCTGTTATTGTGAATTAAAAGAAACCAATTCCTAGACTATAATTCCTAATACAAATAAACAAACGCCAGACAAAAATATAAAAAAGAACTCACAAAATGCATTCTTCCTCAAAATACAAGATGCACACCATTACATCCAACACTACCATTCTTACTTAACTATTTAAGTGTTATAATATTAAAAAATAAAATCAGTGCTAATAAATACTCACGCCCATTATCAGAATTAGCAGGGTTCGATATAAACGTTAATCTCTCTAAAAGAACAAAGGCTTCGAAGTGTAATCTCAGCGTAGGGTAACACGCCCAACATGTTCCAATTCACTTCACTCCCGTAAAGAAATCGTCCATTAGGTAATGGTTGCCACGGTTCTTCCTGAGGTGTTGACCTCTATGGTAGCCTGAATGAAACCCCGGATCACCAGAGGCGAATGGTAGCATTAGTAGGCATTATGGTGAGCAGTGTCTGCTGGTCCAAAACTACCGCTAGGCATTGGGACGGATCCAGTACTCCCAGTAATGTAATTCTTGGGGATGTCGACAAACGGAAGGTTGTGGTATATTACTTTCACAGTTCTCCATCGAAAACATTCAGTTGTTAACATTTCGCCAGCTTTGTTTAGCTGCGTCCGTAGTTTTCGAGAAAAGCGGAGTCTGCTCTCGGGATTCCAGGCCAGTTCCCATTGCCCAACCATGCACAATACGCTTTCCCAACAATTAGCCGAAATATTCCTACGTACTTACAGTACATTTAATTTCTACCAAATCCCTGTTTAAGATTCCCTCTGGAAAATTTTCACGGAGACAATGTAAATTCTTTAATTGATTGAGAATGTCAATAAAACTTTCTCTGACATATTTGAGGAAAAAATCAAGGAAAAAGTTAAAACACAATAAATCTAAATAAAGGAAAGTAGAACAACAACCAATGTAAACAATTTAACCTATAACTAGCTATAACCGCACAAAGAGATCATCAGTTCTACTAACTAGTGTTGCAACTGGGACTAGTTGACTGGTGGTCCCTTACAGATGGTGCTATGCTCCCTTCTCTGAACTTGATTCAATTTATAAACGACGTTCCAGCGAATCTGGTTTTAACCGTTCAACAGGCCCTTAGAATTAGCTTTTCTCCACTAATTCTCGTTGACAATGGCCGAGCAACAGTTTTATTCAAAGTTTCGGGTTCAATCCCACCTACGTACTCCTCCTTTTATTAAAGCGGGCAAGATTTACATGAGAATAAACAATGTGTAATTGGTTATAAACAAGTCTTGGACCGGCTTCCTCACCCACCTTTCTTATGCAAACAACGTCCCCATGAATGGAAGTGTCATCATTACGAGGAAACACCTTTAATGAAGGAAGGAGTGTAATTAACACTCGTGATGTACGGTAAAGTTTTCGCGTTGATACGACGTAGTACTACCTACCTCGGAGCTAGAATTAAGTTCACCTATAGCACTTCATATTTCAGTGTCATCGAGAAGAAAATTGTTTTATTGCTCACAAGATCTATCTGGATGTATTATTTCCTTAAATATATCAAAAACATCCTACAAATACAATTTCCTAAAAAATTTCAAAGAAGAGAAATTATTGTCCTCACTTTTCTCCCTCCAATTCACATTCTCTCTCCTTCTCATACACAACCACGCTATGTATTTATCTGTGTACCATTTGTAAATCTTTCTTCCTATAAATCTATGTAATAATCCAACCACAAGAAGAGCCTTAGGCAAATCCTGGGGACTGAAACCGAAAATGGCCTACTGGCTATACACGGCTGTAATAAGACCCAGAATAACCTATGGATCATTAATCTGGTGGAACAAAGCTCAACAAAAAGTAGCTACCCGTACACTAGGTAGCTTACAAAGACTAGCAAACCTATGTACCACAGGGGCAATGAAAATAACCCCTACAAATGCACTAGATACCCTGCTAAACCTACCTCCACTAGAAATATTCATACAGGGAGAGGCTAGGAAAAGCTCATTCAGGCTCCAAAAACAATTAAATTGGAAAGGAACCAAACAATTCGGGCACACAACCATAATAAACAAAATCAGATACCCATTATTAGAGATGAGGACTGACTATATGGTCCCGGAAACAATCTTCACGACCTCCTACAAAATCTCAACAGACTACAAAGGAGAGGAAGAACACAGGAGAACATCGGACACAATGATATGGTATACGGATGGCTCCAAAACAACTGAAGGAACCGGATCAGGAGTTTTCTGTACAAGCCCAAAATATGAGCAATCAAACTCACTAGGGAAGTACACCTCGGTTTTCCAAGTAGAAATACATGCCATCAATGCTTGTGCTCTGGAAAATCTTAAAAGAAAAAAAATCCTCATAAGATCAGACAGCCCAGCAGCTATCAAAGCACTGGCATGTATAAGGATTACATCAAAATTAGTCAGTGAATGCATCCAAAATCTCCAAAACCTGGGAAAACACAACAAGGTATCCTGGGTGCCAGGGCACAGGGGAATTTTAGGTAATGAAGAAGCAGACAGACTGGCCAGAGGAGGATCCGCAAGACCATACATAGGCCCCGAGCCTATCCTTGGGATATCCAAAACAAACGTAGAATCCTCCATCGCAGAATGGATCCAAATAAAACAAAGAGAAAAATGGATAAACTCTAGCAGTGCTAAACACAGTAAACTCATGATAAAACAACCCTCACCAAAACTGGCAAAAACACTGCTACAACTGGAGAGGGCAAATCTCAGAGGAGTGGTAGGACTACTAACCGGCCACTGGCACCTGAGAAAACATCTACAAAACATGGGCATATATAATAGTGATCCAATTTGCAGACTATGTAATGAGGAGGAGGAAACAGCCACTCATATCATCTTCGAATGCGGAGCAACGGCTCAATGGAGATTCAATCTGACGCACAAAAATGACCCAGAGAACCACATTGAAGCAATAACAGTCAATGACTTGATACTTCTGAGAAAAAGGATCGAGTCTATTGACTAAACTAAAGAACTAGGAAGGTACAATAAGCTAGAAGGCTGCAGTGCCTGGGGCACACAAACCCCACCTCCTAGTACCTTTGCCACCTAACCTAACCTAACCTAATAATCCGTGTATCAATCAATCTTTTTACCTAGTCATCCATCCTAGGATATACCTAGTCATCTATCTATCCAACACTGTATATCTATGGTATTTTCACTGTCCTTTTCTCTCAATTACTTTTACTATCTTGCTCTCTCTCTCTCTCTCTCTCTCTCTCTCTCTCTCTCTCTCTCTCTCCTATATCAAATGGTACATATGACAGTGAACCGACGAGTCCTTTCCATGGTCGTATACTCTCACTGCTTTATTATTTCAAGTTATATAAATAGAATATTTAATGTAATCGAGAATTTTAAATGAAGTATGTATTCTGACAATCTACATTTATACATAGATAGTAGAGTCAGCTATTTGTGTTCTCACCCGTTAAAACTTATTGAAAAAATCTATCAGAAAAGATCTACAAAATTTCCTGTATTGTTTTAAGACTTAGTTATTTGTTAAATAAAATAAAACTGCAGCCTAAAATAATTCAGCATAGAGAATTTTTAGAAATGCAGAAGCATTTTGAAGAGTCTTCGAGTTCTTATTAAATCAAAATTATGTTGGAATAGTCGCGATAAGGTCATATGAAAAAAAAAATACACGCATTGGTATACAAAATAAGTAAATTTATAAAATATAAAAGCACAGAATTGGCATTGATGTTAATTAAAGCTTTAATTACGCTACATATGCAGTATTTTAGGGTATTAATCTCTGACATGAATTATTAATGACATAAACGCACTTTAAAAATAATTCATTCCTTCGTAAGATTCATAGTAAATTTAAAATACGACAATCTTATTTGATATAAATTAAAAATTAGCCATTAATCCATAAAAAAATTATTAATGAATCAATTTGCATTAAAAATATTTTATACTTTTCCTACTGTCACAAGCGGGATTCGAACCCACGATCATCGGCTCATTACGCAGATGACCTACATTTGAGTGAGTTATCGTGACATATAGACCTGAGATAAAAAGTATAAGTAATTAAAAATAATTAATAGATCAATTAACACTATTAAATGCAAAGATATTCATAAATAAAAAAAATCACCCTAACAATCTAATTGTATCAAAACAAAAATCAAAAGATTATATGCATAATTTGAATAAATTGGAGACAATAGAAAAAAATGTTTTTAACGTTTCGTTCTTATATTTTCAACAATTGTTTAGTTTCAACTTTCTTGTGTAATTATTTACGTGATTTCACAATTAATAAATTAAATAAGCAGAACACTTAATACTCCAGATATAAATAAATAATGCCATAATAAAATAAATGCCTTTATAAACTTGTATACTTATCAGTAAATGAAATGGAATGTAAAATTTGTATTTTGTAATCCATGTTGTTTCTTATTTCTAATCCTATTTCACCTTCCAGAGACCTAAGTTTGCGTGGTGTGCTCTTTATACCTCCTCGATCTATTTACCTCTCAAGCAATGTTTCTATCCATATCTCTCTTTATCTGTATATTTATCTCCGTCATATCATACACACACACACTCTCTCTCTTTTTTACCTTTCTCTCTCTCTCTCTCTCTCTCTCTCTCATTGTTTTCTCTCTCTTTTAATTTCACTGTCTTTCCCTCTCTATCCCTCCCGCTCCATAGCTTTGTGAATTTATTAAATAAAAAAGATGAAAGATCGAGCTTGGAAAGCATGCAGAAAGGTAAAAAGGGCAGAAAATTGGCAGAAATATAAGGAAATACGCAATAGGTTTTAAAATGTTATCAGAAAAATACAAATTAAAATTAAATCAATTAAATAACATTTCAAATCCAAAACAGTTTTGGGAAGTAACGAAACATAACAGTGTATGTAACACTAGGAGAAACAATAATAAGCAAATGGGGGGTGTCTGTGGCCGCAACGTTCAGTCTTTGACAAGGCGCTCATCACTGTAAGGTCAAGGTCCCGGGTTCGAATCCAGCGGCCCTGCATTCGAACCCGACATACTTACAAATGGGCTTTTTTTGAAAAACACAACACCGACACCCTGATGGTTTATATGACCTCTGCTGTTGCGAACCCTCGTTAAAAAAAATAAAAAAAATAAAAAAAGAGCCAATGGGGTTGTCTGTGGCCGCAACGTTCAGTCTTTGACAAGGCGCTCATCACTGTAAGGTAAAAGGTCCCGGGTTCGAATGCAGGATAATGCGATAATCAATCAATCTATCTATTTCTTCTTCTTTCAATCCCATTTTGACCAACGGTTGAACCACGACTGCAAATCTTTCCATGTTAATAATTAGGTACTTCTTACGTTAAATTTTTGTGATCCTACTATTTATATTTATTGTGAATATATGTATATAAAAGCCTTATTAAAGGCACAGCTCTTAAAAATGGACAGAAATCTCAACATCTTTTGCGACGACCAATAGTAATAATTTTAAAATAATAATAATTTATTGGGCCATCGGTGGCCGCAAGGTTTAGTCTTTGACACGGACAAGGTAAAGGTCTCCGGTTCGAATCCAGCGGCCCTGCATTCGAACCCGACATGCTTACAAATGGGCTTTTTTCAAAAACACCGGCACCCTGAGGGTTTATATGGCCTCTGCTGTTGCGAAACCTCGTAAAAAAACTTTTTTGCAAAAAAGAAAGGTTATAAACATTACCTAGTATATAATTGAAAGTAAAATTACGGCATGGGGGTCGATTTCCATTTTAATTAAATTTTTGGTCGACACAGAGAAAAAGTTGATCCGTAAATAAATATTACAATTGATAATTTAATTTTTAACAATAACATACATTACAAATAATAATTTTTGTTCTTCGTTTAATTTACAAGAAGTATATATATTTCAATTATTGTGATAGATATTTAATTAAGTGTCGACCATTATTTCAATTAAGCCAGAATGCTAATTTTGATTGCAACTCTATAATTCAAAAATATGAATCATGTTTTCTCTATCGGCAAGGAACGCTGAGCGTGTAATTGTTCCAAAATACGGTGCAAATCGCACTAGAATATTCTCAGAAAGTTTCATTTGCTTAGTGTCCTACCCAGGGAATGTTGTTTGTCTTGGGGGCCATTTTGAATTCGCTGGTATGGGAATGTCACGCGGTGTCACTCCCGTTTAAAACAATTACGGTTACTAATTTCGTATTTTACTGGGGGACCAACTTTATCCAAGAATTGTCGGACACTGCACTAAGGATAATACAATAATTCGGCTGGGAGATGCAAATTTGGTGTCAAGCTGTGTGGACGTGTTCAGATCGCTCTGAATTAAAAGCGAATTGCCGTGGGCTAGATTTAGCTTGTTGAACTGGAACTTTGCTCGCTGCTTGAAAAATGTCTGTGTATGTGATGATCTATTTAGCCTTCACTTAAAAGCTCATTTCCAAGTGGGTAAAAACTAAATTGTTTTTATTCCACTTCGGATTACGCTCCGTGAATTTTCTGGTCTGTGTGATAAAATAACAGATAAAAACTAGGTGGGAGTTAAGACCTGTAGTTGAGTTTATCGCAGTAATCCGTCTCGACGGATCCGGCACACATCGGTCGTGTTACTAATCGGCGTATTGAAAAAATAAATATCAATCTACAAACTATTTTTAACTATTTAACAATTTTTGTTACACCAATTTTTCCGAAATAAGGCTACTATTGAAGACGTGATTAAAAGGCTGGAGGTTCTCACAAACAAACTATTAAACAAAAAGTTACCGATATCAGAGCAAAAATACTATCTTCAGAAAATGATTTAAAGGCTCAAGCATCAAGCTTAGCGAAAGTTTCCCGTAATATCGAAGCAGCGAAAATAGAAAACGCACTGTTAAAAAGTGAGCCTGTTTTTACGCCATACCAATTAAGGAAAAACAAGAACTTACTAATCTTGAACCTCCAGATCAATTTTACTTCTTATAAAACAGCTAAAAATGATTTTTAAAAATTTTTGACGAAACAACGGAGGTATCCAAATTAAGGTTGAGGACAATGATTCGATCGCGAACGTAACGAATCGTGGGTAAATATGGATAAACATATCAGCATATAACAGATCATAGACCGTTTCAATTTTCTAAACTTGCAAAAGTTGCAAAAACAATCTAAAAGGGAAAACATATACATTCACAATGGTCTGCCTTACCTACATCGCATGAGCCGGAAAAAATGCTTGCGGCATTCATTAGGGCTGCAGCCTTTTATAAGTGATTTTTTGATCATCGGGGGCAAGAAATTTGACTCGAACAACATCTCCAACAGATAGCCTGTGTCAGTAGGCCCAAACTCAACGCGATGGAGGATCTCTTGTCCGGGGGATACCTTAGTCCTTCACACAAGATCGCTGTATCCCGTGGGCGCTTGGGTGGATGATCTTTCGGGGCACTGAATCGGTTTCCATTGAGCTGGGGTCATTTCTGGGGGTCACAGGTCCTTGCTCTATTTGCGCGTATACGAATCTGATCTCTTCGAGTCGTTGTTTGAAACAGGAAGAATAAGTGATCAGGGGACCTACAATGCTCCTTTGCTCCTGTCGAGCCCCAATGCTTCAGCCATCAGGTCCATAAAAGCAATAGTTTGTTCAACTGAAACCTGACTCCCCTCTGGCCCTACTGTGTTTGAAATGAAAGCAACTACGTTCCATTCCATTTCGTTGAAGCCTCCATGTACGGAATGCCTGGTATATGTGAGAGCATACCTGCATCCCTCCCACGATATCATCACAGCCAGTGTTTGTCCATGAGAATACATGGGTTACTACAATGCTAATCCAACATCTGTGCCTCCACTGGTTCTCTAATTTCTCAGGTCCATCATCTCCCCGAGCTCTCTTTAACGCAGTTGACATTTTCTTTTTTTGATTACTACGCGGTCGTTGGGGACTCGTGAACAAAATAGAATTAGTTTAATCGCGCGTGCTTCTGCTCTTGACTCGAACAACATCATTACATCGGAGTTCAGCCAGTTCTCTCAAGGGTCTCTCTCTCGATCCTACGACAAACGACAGGATGACACGCCAGGGTCGTCCCTACCTTCGAGTAGGTATTTTAAGAGAAAATACAGTGGTCGGTGATGGTATGGAGCTTTTCCTCCCCTAATGAAAAACCATCGGAACTAGTGCGTGTTGCCACAGGTACAAATGAAAGTAAGGAGAGAAAAGCATGTCTAGATAATTTTGGAATATTTCAGGGTTTTCAAATTTATTAAGTTCAGATTTTGATAAGCGAGTACTTGATACGTAATAAATTACGTACGTGAATAAATTGATATCCTTTGTATGGTAGAAACCTGGCTATTAAAAATGAAGAATTGCCCGATTCTTTAATCATTATTTTTGTGCATATAACGAAGCACGTAAAATAAAATATTTTGACGGACCAAGTGGAGGGATTACAATTTTCGTTAAGTAACTATGTGAAAAGAATGTGTTCATTTGCAAAAACATATTTGTGTGTATCGATTGGAAAAAAGATAACTGATTGAATTTATGCTACCGGAATTAGCCTAATAATATTGATGATTGTATTCATGGACTGTCTAAGCATTTTAATCATATAAAAGAAAAATAAGGTCAAAACATAGTTCTTATTGCAGTGGGCGATTTTAATGCGCGTGTCGGTAATATTGAAAAGTCAGAGGAATTAATTTTTAACAACACACTATTATATTACCTTGTGATCAATAAAAGATGTTGGATGATTTGAGCGTAGAGTTGTGCAACGAGAGATCTATGTCAGACAAAACAGGTGATTTTACTTTCCTCTTACCTTCAGGGAAACGTAAAATTGATCTTGCTCTGGTCTATCATACTGGCTTACATTTGATTCAAAATTTTGAAGTTATTAATTTTTCTAATCTCTTTGAACATAAAGCATGGTGTCCCTTCACTGGGATTCGGGTGAAATTAATCTATGATTTCAAGTAAGGGAAGATAAGAAAATTGATTTTCAAAAAACAATCTCTCATTATAATGAGCTATTTTTTAACAGTACTGCCCCTTCAAATCTTTACAATAATTTCATTGTTGCGATCAAAAAAAATCAGCGCAGGTAGCCGGAATGGTGGAACGAGTTTGTAAATTCGTGGATGGTCGAACCACTTACCAGTTCTCAAATTGAATTAATACTGATTGTCGTGTTAAGATGGACAGATGGAAACCGCTTGTGACACTGACTTTCCGCTCTCAAAGGGTAACCTTTCCTATGGGCCTAAGCAAGTCCTACTTCCGGTGCCTAGGGGTAACCAATGATGGAGGCAAAATCCTTACCCGCACACCTCAAGCAACGGGTGCATCAGTAGGGAGTTCCAAGATCTCCCGGGTTGGCCATCAGTCTCATCTTAAAAATAAAACTGAACCACGGGAGTAGAGCACCCAAGGTTGGATTCGTGGTGGTCGTGGTTTGTAACCAACTTGTTCATTAGCTGCAGGTACCGGCCAACCGGAGACGGAGCTGAGTGCCTTCTCTATCTCTCCGGGGGTGGTGAAAGGCATAGCCGAAAGGCTATGCCGTAAATCACAAAATTGCCTTTTTTGAGGCACATGTATGGATGTTTTCAGGGCAATTCTGAACTTTGATAGTATTGCACTACCTCGCTAGCCAAGGGATGTGACAAGTGCATTCATGTAAAACCTTCCTTGGGGATATGTTCGAAACTTAGACTATCGGGAACAGCATCGATTTGTTTTATAATGGCATTACATACTCCATTGACTGCACACAATTATGCACAATCTGCAATTTCAAGGTCGACGAAACCTTGGCTCACAAAATATGAGAGCGCCCAACACATTCGTCGTTAATAAATAAATATTTAAAGAATGCACCACAACTGCACATTAATGACGAGAAATTAATACGGTTACTAAATAGAAACTGGGATAAAGAAATGATTTATTTTATTTTGTATTGGGTACATGGAAGTTGAGAGGCTTTGTGTCAGATGAACGATGCAGTCTGCCAAAGGTTTTTATGTCCATAATATGTTCTACGATATGTTATGTATCTATTACAACATATAATTCTGATTGTATAATTATAATAAAATTACAATTAATTATTTTTTACATTAAAAATTAAGAATATTGTTAATGGTATTGGACTCTAAATATGGTATTGTATTGTAGATATTTTTGGCATGGATAAAATATTGTAATTATTGGCACTCTCAAATCGACACGCAAGAAAGGCACAATTACACGGAAGACAAACACTTTGGGCCCTGAAGATGATCTCAATAAAGTTCGAAACGTTGGCACGATAAAGAAAATGTTTTTTTGAAACCTACATCACACCAGACCGCATCTCAAGATTTCTGAATAATTAAGTACTGTAATTATGTAAAAATATGGAAGAAAACAAAGTATGCATTGAAAACAAAATACAATAATTATTCTATTATATTCAATAATACGGCGGGTAACGGTCAATTAAAGAAACTGATGTCAAAAGCAGTTTCATCATGAATTCGGGCTCTGACAGCCAGCAACAGCAATCAATAAAAATTTTTTTTCTCTTTGACCAATAGCCTCGGGAAATACCGTAGGAACGGCTCCCAATTCTGGCCAGAGGTCTAGAGGAACCACTTGAAGCTAAAACGTGTAAAATCTGTGACTTTAGCCGTCATACTCCTAAGGACGTGCTTTCAGGTAGTTGGGAATCAGCGGATTCCGTGACGGACGATGTGCGAGATTGAAAGAAGCTTTGTTTGCGAGGGCTCGCATTGCTCGGGAGCTCGACCCGTTTTCCCTGTCGAATTTTCTCGTCATCACTTTCTCCCTCGCCCTCTTGGAATTCTGCCACGAGCGAAATAAAGGGATCAACCGTTTACCTTTGTAAACATAAAGTCAAGAAGACATATCTGTATTTGTTCAGACATAAATTTGTATTAGGGCGGCTAAACTATATTCAGAGGCTGAAAAATTGCGATCGCTACGGCAAACAGCAACTACTACTAGAGTAGTACCGAAATGGTCTCATCAAGGCAGATTGTGTGAAGCTTTGTGCTTGAGTTTTCAGAAAAAGAAAAGAAATCGCGGAAGAAAATAGTGGGCACATTCCCTCAGTAATCAGAGAACAAAGAAAGCGCAATTTTATAAATTTATCTCAACTTGAGGTATCACACTAAGAAATATTTCAGATACTATAGAATGAGTGGTGATAGTTTTGATCAATTATTCCAAGGATTACCTACAAGATCACAAAGTGGAGACACTATGTACCAACTGAAGTCGCAGCTCCAGGTGCGCGCAAGGATATTTCTGTTATTCCCATTTCTACTCGTGACAAACATGTCGCCTGAAATATAGAGCCATTTGCATCCTTTTAGTCGCCGCGATTTTCTTGACGAATATGCCTTCTATCTATTTCGTTGAATCCTCTTTGTTCTATTTCACACGACTGAAAATGCAAGTTGCTTAGCAGCCCTTGTATGAAGAAAAAACACGATTTTTATTACTGGGGTGGCGTGTGCAGACGTTCTAACGCTCAAATGTATAAAATATAGCTTAACAAATAAATAATATGAACTTTTGTCGCTGGACAGTATCTACAAAAAAATGACAAAATCGTTTCAGAAAGCCAGAGACGAACATTTTAAATTTTATTTCAACGGAGGGATTTATTTGAGAGAAGACTGAAAGTAAATTAAGTTGGCGTTTTGCTCGCTACACAGGCGCCTGGTAAATAATGGATAAAACTGTTTTATAATTATGTAAAAGGGGGCGTCAGTGGCCGCAAGGTTCCGTCTTTGACACGGCGCTCATCACTGTAAGGTAAAGGTCCCGGGTTCAAATCCAGCGCCCTGTTCCTATTCGAACCCGATATACTTACAAATGTTTATTTTTTTATTTATTTATTTTTTTTTTCAAAAACACCGGTACCCAGAGGGTTTATATGATCTCTGTTGCCATACGCGGGTAAAAAAATAAGAAACCACCAAGGAAAACGGACCAGTACCATGTAGTGTTAAGAACAAAAAAGAAGACAATGCGTTGACAGTCCATACGTTAAAAAACAATCATAATTTTGATTTCGGTAATGTCAAAATAGTACAAAGAGAAAAACATGCAAGAAAAAGAAAGTTTTATGAAGTTCATTAAAAAAAAGGAGCCGCGGTAGCCGAGTAGCCTAGTGGGTAGCGTGAGACAGACTCTTGGCCGGTACACCTGGCGGTCGCGGGTTCGATTCCCACCGTCGCCTCTGGCTTTTTTTATCACATTGTCTTTGACTAATATGCAAAGTACATAAAGCCATTTAAAAAAATCCTTTCGTTGTGAAAAAAGGAATAAGAATGAAGAAACTTCTGCATTTTTAACGTAAAAAAACAATTGGTAGAGGGGTGTCGGTCGCCGCAACGTTCAATCTTTGACACCGCGCTCGTCACTGTAAGGTAAAGGTCTCGGGTTCGAATCCAGCGGCCCTGCATTCGAACCCGACATAAAAGAACGTTGAAATAAAAAACAATTATACTTATTTGTTAGCGATTAAGCTAGGGCTAGTCAGTCCTGAATATCTTCTTTTTTCAATTATTAATATTCTAAATCGGCCACAATACATAGTGAAAGTTTAGACGAGTTACAAGGGGTAGTATTATTATTGTCTAAGGAGAAAGGGAAAGAAACACAGGACACAGAGTTTACCCGACTATCATCACTTTCAACTAATTTTTATTCAAATACCATATTGAATCATCCCACAAAATCATATTAAAATTCAACCAAAATTAACCCAAATAGAATCAAATTTAACTCGACTATCATATTATAAATTCAATCAAAATTAACCCTGGCGGTAATCTAGTTCTCCAGGCTTAGACAAACTTAAGCCACCCACCTGCATACAGAGGGTCAACATCGTACGCTCGTTCCTTCTTCCGTTTCCGATGGCGGTCCCAACACGACTGTCTTCAAAGAATTAATTTTTTAAAATATAAATCTCTGTCACCGAGAACGGGGGAACCGGCCTCTTTTCTTTGCGTGGGAATGACTCTGTCAGCAGAAAGACGACCCGGCCGTTGCCCGGACCCCGAGTGTACTGAATTAGTTTAAATTTATTTACATCTTTCGTTTGCCCAAGCATCGGTCCCTACACTTTTTTTACGAGGGTTCGCAACAGCAGAGGTCATATAAACCCTCAGGGTGCCGGCGTTTTTGTAAAAAAGCACATTTGTAAGTATGTCTGGTTCGAATGCAGGGCCGCTGGATTCCAGCCCGGGAACTTCCACCTTCCAGTGATGAACGCCGTGTCAAGGACGAAACCTTGCGGCCACCGACGCCCCCCCCCCCTACACTATTATTGTTATTTCCACCTACAACTTTTGTTGCGATAAGTAAATTTGATAATTCATAGTCTGACAGATAACTAAACATGAACCACTCTCACACTGCACACGTAAACATCACTGAAGTACATGGTTAGGGATGGTTAGGGATGGTTAGCCTTCAGCCGACGTAAATGGTTTAGTGGTTAGTGTGAAAAGTTGTTGGACGAGGGGGTTTGGGTGTACATAAATAATATAGCGGAATTTGTGATAACGTGTTCTTACAAGGTCATAAACGAATGGAACATGGAGGTCAGTGTGAATTGAAGACGTAGAAGGGAGCATTATGGATTTGTCCCTCATGGATTTTGGATTGAAGAGATACTACATACGAGAAGAATTGGAAGGTTTTGTTGCGCCCCAAACTTGTATTCGGTAGGTACATACCGGACGAATTAGAGTTTTGTAAATGGTCAGTTTGTTATTAAAGTTTAGTTCAGACCGTTGGTGCATTATGTCTCAAAATCAGTATAAATTTGTAACGGCGGTTCATGTCTTGTCATTTCAGGAGATTGTAAGGGTTCCAAGTCAATAATTTATCAACGTACATTAAAATAAAAAATTAAACAATATTTAGAGCAGATGAACATCCAGATGGTTTTTACATCGGTAAACAACGTTCAATCAAATGGCTTGAATAAACGATTAATCAAACCTGGTGAACAGAATTCGTTGCAAAATAAATCACCAATAATTATGCACTATGGACGAGAAACACGGTTCATAGCACAACAAAATTTCTGCCTAATTGCCTACTAACTGGCAAAACATTTGAATGTTAGCAACTCCATTACAGGAACAATATGACGAACGGGCAGATAAAGAAAAGGCGTTCAAAAACACAGAAAAGGTTTTGAAAAGAACATGAAGAAAATAGATAAAACCAGAAAAGAATATGAGTATCATGAAAGGGACCTTGAGTATATATCAAATAACAATAAATTAAATAAGAGTAAATTGGATGAAATGAAACCTGGACCATTTGTTATAAGTAAAATAATTTAAAAATCAATGTACGAACGGAAGGCGTAATGAAGGACGTAATGAAGCAAATTGGGTCCATAGTACAAAGTTAATTCCTTTCACGTTTTTATCTCGAAAACAGTCCTCGACCAATGGAAATGACTCACATTGCCTCCTAAATTAATGGATGGAAGTTTGGAACATGTCATAAATCAGTCAATGTAAGAAGTCAGAATCAATGAAATAACTGTAATAGTGACTGTTATTCAATTATATTGTTTTAGCAATCGAGTCATTTTATTACAGAGTTCTGAAGCTATAAACCGTTTATTTTTTAATCGGAATTTTTAATGATAAAAGTGCCACTTAGTGCTGGGGTGTGGCGCGTGGTGTGGCACTTATTGGATGATCAGGTATGCGACTATTGCCACGTTACACATACTTTTAGAATGAACATTATACTCAATTGAGCTGATGTGCCAATGTCACCCCACATCATTGGGTGAAATTTGTACAGAAAAAAATATCTATTTCTCAGGATCAATATAGGTAGATTTACGATTTTGTTTGAAGAACTTAAATGACAGCAATGTCAGCGCCAGCCTGTGTTCTCTGGCTTTCGCGCCCTCTTCTGCTGACGGTTGGCCACCTCAGGTGTCCTGAGACGTCCACAGGAGCGCAACCAGGGTGGTCGGGCAGATTTGTTCAACTGAAGTATAATAGATTCCTTAATGAGTTTGGTTTCTTCCGTCCAACGAAAAAACTTTATGTAACAGTGCTAGGAAAAATTGAAAGATCAATCGTTGTAAATAATAAAATACGTGTTTAGAGAGTAGCGGCCGTTAATAAATAATTATTCAGATATCGTGAAATGCGGTCTGGTGTGATGTAGGTATCAGAAAGACATTTTCTTTATCGTGCCAACGTTTCGTTCTTTTATTGAGATCATCTTCAGGGCCTGGGATTTACAAACATTGTTTACATTTAATAAATACATTTTGGATGTGGAAAAGTGTATTTATACAATGCAAAATATTTTTTTTGTATATTCAATCAAATCTACTAACACAAAGTGTTCGTCTTCTGTGTCATTGTGCCATTCTTGCGTGTCGTGTTGAGAGTGCCAGTGAGATTTTGCTGTTTCATGTTTATATATGTTGGCTTTTGAAGGGGTGGGGAAGGAAATCGGTATAGAAAAGACAATTTTGTATAAGGCGTCGGCTTCTTTGAGGACTATTTATAGAAAGGGATAAATCGGAAAAGGAAAGCTAGATCGTTCGAAAATTAGACTAGATATAATGTAATAATATATGTATGTTATCTGTATTGAATTTGATTAATGATATTGGCGTAGCTGCGACTGAGTTTGCATGTTCTGTAATTGGTTCTGTGTTTATCCCTGTTGATGTCAACTATTGTTAAAACATTACGTTTGTTTGTTTTGTTCTGTATGTAATATTTTTGGATGTTTGAAGCCAAAATTGTGTTGGTGTTGACAGTGGTGGGTAGCGACTGCTGTAGGATTTTGCTTGGGGATTTTTGCAATCATACATATGATGCTTTACTCTCTTGTCCAGATATGGGAATGTAAGACCAATGTAAGTTGTCGGTCAGTTTAAACAGTTGATCTTGTAAATTACGTCAGATTTATTTGTAATTGCTGTGGGGTCTTTAATTTTGGAAAAAAGTGTTTGGATTGTTTCATAATTTGTGAAAGCTATTTTAAAGTTATCGGATGAGAGAAATTTGTTTTATTTATGTGATAGTCCTTGAATAAATGAGATGGAAATTTATTTTGGTTTGTTTGTATTTGTTATACTTAACGTAGTATTAGTAATAGTGGATGGTGGTAGTGTTGAGGCCCTGAAGATGATCTCAATAAAAGATCGAAACGTTGGCACGATAAAGAAAATGTTTTTCTGATACCTACATCACACCAGACTGCATCTCACGATATCTGAATAATAATAAAAAAATTTTACTTTGAAAAAAAATTTTTGTTTTAAAATTACAGGTTTATATTTCAGTTATTTATTATTGTTCATTAAATAAAAGGAGTTATGTTTGTTTATTTGATTATTGTAATAATTAATTAATTTTGTGCTTATATATTTTCAAAATATTACATTTTGTAATCACGGCTCACCACTGTAAATAAAAAATTAATAGTTAACTGTTCAGATATCGCGAGATGCGGTCTGGTGTGATGTAAGTATCAGGAAAACATTTTCTTTATCGTGCCAACGTTTTTTCCACATCCTGCATGTGTTTTCTAAATGTTAACTATGTTAATCCCAGGCCCAGAAGATGATCTCAATAAAAGATCGAAACGTCGGCGCTATAAAGAAAATGTTTTTCTGATACCTACATCACACCAGACAGCATCTCACGATATCTGAATAATTATCTATTAACGGTCACTAATCTCTACACATAATAGTTGACGTTCATTCCCCCGTTGAGATTTTATCCGTTACAATCCGCTTTAATTTCGGAGGAAGGAACTGCTGGAAATTCCTTTTTTTTTGCTGGAAGTTTCTTCACAGGTTGAGGTTTTTCGAGAACTCGATCAGGGAGACCTACTTAGTTCACCAGTATTGTGAGAGAACGAAATTTATTGAGATCGTCTTCAGGGCCTAGGATTTACAAATATTGTTTAAATTGTACAAATACATGTACGATGTGAAAAAATTTATTTAAACAATGATAGAATTGTAAGACTCAATCAAAACAAATTGTACTCACTCAAAGTGTTCGTTTTCTATGTAGATGTGACATTACTGCGTGTAATGTTGAGAGTGCCAATGAGATATTAATGCTTTTTGTTTGTTTACGTTTATATACTTTTGAAAAAAAAAAGTTCAATATATCGTTGACACCATGTTAAAGTGACGAATGTGAAAAATCGCTTTTTTTTCGTTCGTTTACCGTTGCATTCTATGAGGCCCACCTTGTGGTAAAATATTGAATCTATACGGTTACCGGTAGGCCGAAATCTGTAATGTACACAAATTTCTATACGCAGCAAAGTAACGAATATTTTAAAATAATTTTATATGTTAGTTAAAATTATTTAAAACACACAAATGACAATAAACAATAACAGTACACTTTATGAAACCTATTTAAATAAAAATTTAAAAAAGTAAGTAACTTTCTAACTGAAAATTATGGGTAAATCGGTTTTTTGGCTCTCCTGAAAAGTGGAGAAATCCATATTCGTCACTTTAAACATGGTGTCAACGATATAATGTGCTTTCAGTTATTTGGTATTTACACTTTTTAATACCCAATATTTACAATTATTATGGTTTATATTCGGTTAAAAAAGGATTAATTCTGTTGAAAAAACGGTAAATTTGTCTGAAAAATACTGTAAAGGATGAGTTTGAGAGTGCTCCCTCGTCGGACGCCGGTATGTATCTATCTGACTTCCGAGACTCGTTGTCGCACCTCAGTCTGAAGTAGCGTTCTGTAGGTAGGATTTCAGGATAAGGTAATAGAGAGTGGGTAGCAAGCTTGTAATTTTATTAAGCATGCCCGGGTGCCAGACCCTATCAAACGCCTGTGCTAAATCTAGGAACGCAGCCAACCGATTCTCTCTGTTCCATAGAGTTCTCATTCACTCAAATCCGAGTAATCGTAAAAGGAATTTTTTTCTTATCGTAATGAAATATTCCGAAATTAAATTGTTCAATTTGATATTTTTTTAAATAATTTTAATGAATGTAAATTATACACATCTTGTATCCTTGTCGTTAAATGCAAATATGACAGTTGTATGATAAAGTTCCTGCTGGGAAATGAATTTTTTAAAATTGGCTGCTTATGAGCCGATCGATTAGTCGTCTGTGTAAAATTACAGCCCAGATATTCTGAATTGTCGGTTTGAAAACATTCCACTTTGTTAAACTGTTTATTCATAATACAATAAAAAAAAGGGGCAACCTACTGCTAATTACTGAGTTTTTGGCCTTTTTTTCTGCCTTCAGCAGTAACGAGGCACTTTTTCTTGAGAAACAATAACATAAATATTAAGGCGGTCGTGAATTGCAGGTGCCGTGGGAGTCGTGGGACTAGCGTTGAATAAATCACTAGGGTGCAAAGTTACAACGTTCCGTCAAATGAAGCAGTAAATAAAACCGAAACTGCCGCACTCAAGAGCCAGTGTTCCGTCACATTTTCGAATTCAATGCCCCTGTGGGGTCACCCTAACCATAAGGACAGGCCTTGAAAAATTATCTTCCTGACCTGGAGTGTAAACAAAACATAAAACGATTCTTTTTCTACCTCCTAAGATCCTAACGACCCTTTCAAACAAGAAATAAAAATTAAAAAAAAAGTTCTTCAGATTTTCCCACCGTCAGATACCTCAGACCGAACAATAGACCATCTACCAGCATTATTTCCCCATTTAAATAAAGGAACACTTGAGAGGCCTTAATATAATGCAAATTAAGATTTTCTTTTGTTCTCCTCTACCGGTTTTAATCATGTAGTCTGATAAAAATCTCTTCGTTTATCTGAACTACTGTCAACAGACCACCTGATAATCAGCAAAAAATATATGAAAAAACAAGTCACAAAGATGACCTTAAACAAGGGCCAGTCTTCAATTTATTTGAGTTCACAATTTTTAAAATGTTATTTAAAGCATTTATCTAAACCAGAAAAAAACCTTTATTCCTAGTAATGTTCACCGATTTGGTCGGGAGATGTTCAGGTTTTTCTTCCGAACACAAAGAAAAAAGTATAGATATAATAATACAATATAAAAATATATTTTCCGTTGATTTTTTAAAAATTTAACTCTAAATAACAAAAATTAGTTACACGATAAATTGAAATTATCGAGTTCTGAAGGAAAACTTCAATAACACAAGTACAAATCGACGAATTTTTACGTTTCTGGTTATCACTTTATTTTAGATTAGATAGGAGGTTCCAAATGTATGAAGAAATATTTGTAGTTAAGTTAATCTTCGTAAATATATGATAAAAAGATCATCCATCAAAATTCATCGAATTAGAAATTTCCTATTCTAGATCATATTTGAGGGTGAATTTTTTTCACACATTTTGAAAGTCCATTTCAATTTTAAAATCGGCTTTTTTTCTAACCATTTACACGATAAATTGATAATAAAATGCCTTGTTCCAGAAGTAGAAACAACAGGAGAGGAAGTGCTATTTAGAATGGATAATCGATTTCAAAAAAATTCCCAATTCAATTAAAAAAAAAAAGGGCCTTTCAGTTGATTTTGGAAAATATTGAAAAAGTATATGACGTTTAAAAAAAAAAGAGAAAACTAAATAAATAAATTCACTACTTTTGTGGTCCGCTTGACCAATTAATACATGACAATTAATTCAGGTTTTTAGTTGAGATGAAAAATGGCAAAAGGAGGGAAAACCCATAAGGTGGGGTTGAGATGGGAAGTTGATGTCCGAGTGGATCGAGGTCACGATAGCTCAAGTCGAAGAGCAGTGGCGTATCTAGCGGAAGGTCGTGGGTTCGAATCCCTCTCGTGCCATTGACTAAGGTCGTGGGTTCGAATCCCTCTCGTGCCATTGACTTTTTTCATCTCAACTCAAAAACCTTAATTTATAAATAAATAAATCTTATCCAATCCTGAAACCGGGGGGGGGGGTAGTTCGATTATTTTCCCCAGAGCGGAAATTCTTACTTATTTCAAGTTATCAAAATGAATCGATGAATTTTGGAATTTCTGGTATCACTTTTTGAGAATAGAAAAAACAAAAAGTAGTGAGATAAAAAAAGTATAGAAAAATATAAAATAATAGGGCATTTCATTTATTTTATTTATCACTATCCGTCGCCAACCATTGTTGGTCTCCCAGTTTTGCGCAAGGATAGTTCTTGATGAGGAGGTCCCGAGGCCATTTCCGCTTTAATCGGCGGACACGATTATAGGGACGGATTGTGCTGGATATGGATTGGGCTAGTGGGTTGGGGTGAGTAGAACTGGGCGAATTTGGACGAGGGTATTTTGAGGTCAATGTGGAGGGTTGCGTTGGAGACATACTAAAGAGCGTTAACTATAATTCTAAGGGCTTTGGATTGGAAGGATTGAATTCATTGGATGCTGGTAGATTTAGCGGTGCCCCACAATTCTAGTCCGTAAGTCCAAATCGGTTCTGAACAGTGTTAGTTTGTTTTTATCGACAAATTAGATTTGCATCCGAGTAGTTTATACAGTAGTCCGAATCGTGTATTCAGTTCCTGTCTTTTTATTTGGATGTGTTGTTTCCTGGTCAGTCGTGAGTCAACATTTTTGCATGTATTGGGTGAGGGGTTTTCCTTAGGAGGGTAATATGTCAAATGGGTGCACTCGTTTTCAATCGTTTTTATTCTCCATATTTTGCTCCATTCTGCGATCCATTGTACGTGCGATTGTTACTCCTTCGAAGTTTTTTCAAGATCGGGATTGGCTTTCTTTTCTATTAATTTAAAAACAATCCCTCACGCGTAATTAATAAATCTTTCGTTGAATTTCCTTTTGAATGATAGCGAGATATATCCAACTTCCTCTGTGCTCGGTTTATGACAGATCCGACTCAAATAGCGTCTATAAAGCAGAACAATTAAATGAGCAATGATAAACACGTCTTCGCTGTACGAGATCACAAGCTATTTTTAAAATAGTTGATCACCAGGTCCCTCTGAAGATTCAACTGGTTGAATTTTAATAGCACCAGCAGATTCTAAGCGAAAAAGTACTTCTGAAACTGTACTTAATTTCCGAAAAATAAATACATAATAAAAAATATATAAAAATAAGTAAAATTAAATAGAGACAGCATAAAAATAAAAGGCCACGTATTTTATGAAAACTTACACAGTCTAATTTTGATTTTTTTAACCAGGGTTGGCAGGAGCAGAGGTTGTATCAATCCTCGGGGTTGTGGTGTGTTTGACAAAAAGCCTATTTGTAAGAATGTCGGGTTCGAATGCAGGGCCGCTGGATTCGAACCCTGGACCTTTACTTTACAGTCATCAGGGCCATGTCAAATCGTTGCGGCCACCGCGCCCCCATCATTATTGTTAACTATGTGTGGTGATAAGTGACGGTTAATCGATAATTATTTAGAAATCGTGATATGCGGTCTGGTGTGATGTAGGTTTCAGAAGAACATTTTCTTTATCGTGCCGACGTTTCGATCTTTGTTGAGATCACCTTCAGGGCTTAAAGTGTCTTCTGTGTAATTGTGCCATTCTTGCGTGTCGTGTTGAGGAGTGCCCTTTGAAACGTCGGCACGATAAAAAAAAATGTTTTTTCTGAAACCTTCATCACACCAGATCGCATCTCACGATTTCTAAATAATTATTAACTTGAAAACAACCTAACTGAAATATGGTAAACACTCAAATTATTTACTAGCGTACTGTCTAGAACAAATACAATTGAACAAAAATAAAGCTAAGATCCTCTAAGCTGCCTGGGTAATAATAGGATTAGATATAAATTTAAGCAAATCCCTTTCGGTGTTTACTTCTGCACTTCGTTAAATAAAGCTATGAAATCATCTTGCATCTGAAATTTACGTCAAAGTGCAAATTAACTCCCATGTCTACCAGCGTGTAATCGCTGGAGCCGTGGGACATCACGCGTGATTTGTACGCCTGTTGCTTGTGTTCTAGAGACAGGACGTGCCACTAGGCGTCTTGGCATTTGATTTTAAAGAGCTTCTATGCCAGAGAATGATGGAAATGTCGTTCTTCAAGCGAAACGTATCCCATTCTTAAGTGCTCGTCGAACACGAAGCTACTTCGCTGAGCTGGGAGGTTATCGTAGGTTAGATATTCTGATATCCTTCCTTAATATGACAATAATCAGCAGAACTTTGTATGAATTAATGCCAATAAATTGGTGTTCAGTTTAGAACTGTATTCCCGTACTGAAAAAGAGAGAGACTATGAAGTGGAAATGTCTTTTTTATATGTGCTTTTCTGTCTTTGTTCTATTGAAGTTATTATATCAATAGATTTGCCGAATGAAATAAAATAAAATAAATTAATTAATTTAATAAATAAAAATAATTTTTAAAAATACAAGGCAAAGATTACATATATTGCGGAAATTAAAAAAAAATCAATATCAATGAATATGATGACTGTACAATTATAATGTCTCTGTTGGGTTTTTTTTGGGGGGGAGGGATTTTCAGCCAAAAAGCGATACCACTGTTTCACTTACATTTATTTATTTCACCGACGTTTAGGAGGATATACCTCCTTTCTCAAGGTATAAAAAAGAGAAACGCCTACAACATACAAATAAATTTAGTTTTTTGATTTTACACTACAAACACCTTCAGGAGTAAAAAGGTATTAATGGGATAAACCCTGTTTGTGTGAGTGGAGTCTTTTCCCAGGTTCACACTTCAAAATTAAAATTATATTTCGCCTCACACCTCGACCGTTTTGTGCAACACTTCTTCCACTTGGGATTTTTCATATATTTAATTTTTGTATAATGTAGATGTGTAATATTATCAATGTTACCTCGAAGTAGTTTTATTCAAAACCAATAGTTTTTTTACGAGGGTTCGCAACAGCAGAGGTCATCTAAATCTTCAGGGTGCCGGTGTTTTTGAAAAAAGCCTATTTGTAAGCATGTCGGGTTTGAATGTAGGGCTGCTGGATTCGAACTCGGGACCTTTATCTTACAGTGATGAGCGCCGTGTCTAAGATTAAACCTTGCGTCCACCGACGCCCCTCTACCAATAGTTTTTAAACGTTAAAAATGCAGAAGTTTCTTCATTCTTTTTCCTGTTTTCACAACGAAATGATCCGGCGTCGGCTAACAGACAAGAATTACCTTCTTCTCCTGTAGTACTTTTCTTAAAAATGGCTTTATTTATTTTGCATATTAGTCAAAGCCAATGTGTATTGCGTATTCGTTTTTTTGGGGGAGGAAGGGTATCGGGCAAAAAAGCCTAGAGGCGACGGCGGGAATCGAACCCACGACCGCGGGGTCTATGAGCCGAGAGTCTCTCACGCTAGCCACTCGGCTACCGCGGTCCAATTTTTTAATGATCTTCATAAAACTTTCTTTTTCTTGCATGTTTTTCTCTTTTTACTATTTTGGCATTGCCGAAATCAAATCTATGATTGTTTTTTTAACGCGTGGACCGTCAACGCATTGTCTTCTTTTTTGTTCTTAACACTATTCATGTTGTTACATCCGACATTTCAGGTACGGGTCCGTTTCACCGTAGGACCCCCAGGATCAGTCCTTACAGTTTTAAAAACCACCCCAGATTCAGTGTGTGTGTGTGTGGGATATTTAAATTTGGCAGTCTTTTTATCGATGAGACATTAGTAAAGGATTACCTTCGCTCCTGGACATTTCTATAAAATAAACTGTTTCAGTCTGTCTGACGTGTACTTCAACAATTTGGGAGGAAGCAGAAACAATTCTCAAAGTATATCTTCAGAAACGTCGGTGAAATAAATGTAAATGAAACGAGTGGTGCCACTTTTTGACTGAAAGAGAAACCGACGGAGAAACTCGCGTTTCTGCCTCTATAGTTATAGCAGGCACCGAAGAGTACCAAGAACAGGGGGGTGCGTATAATGCCCCAGTTCATGCTCCCTTCAGTCCAGTTTGGACAGTGTAATGTATTTAATGGTAACCGTATTAAGGACCCGTTACACCAGTCACGGTTCAAGCCGGGTTCACTGGAACGCCGTTCACAAATTGAACGTAGTTCAGATTCGGGAGCGTTGCACCATGTGCAGGGGACCGCCGTTCAACTGATCGCTGCTCAACCAGTCGTTGGTACAACTGATTATAGCCTTTTTTGTTCGGTTATAGTTTTACGTCGTAGTTTTATTATTTCCTTTACTCTAAATTATTATTAATCTTTTATTATATGTACATATATATCAATATAAATATTTATTTAATTTTTTTATGACTTACTACTTACATAATTTATATACGTTCGATGGTGTTTCTACAAGGTACCAAAATATTCGATAAATGGAATTCTTGCATTTCCATCATACTCCACTTCTCCAATTTGATTGAACTGAAGGTTAATAATTTGTGTGTCATCATTGATGAATGGAATCGGATCTTTGAAAATGGTTGATATATTATGCAATACTGCAGTTGCTACCACAATTGGCTCAACCAAATTAAAGTTGCACATCATTCCAGTAGCAAGTATAGGAAAGCGACGTCTCCAAACACCGTAAGATCTCTCTCGACCACGTTTCTTGCCCTAATTAAGGACACATTGTAGAGTATTTCCTCTCTTGTGGTTGGGTGATTCAATTTTGTTAGCAAGTATTATTTTAGAGGATACCCACTGTCACCAACCAAAACAAGATCTTTCATTTCTCCATTTTCAAATTGTAGTTTTAAAACTGAACTTCTAAAAATGTAGGCATTGTGTGTGCTACCTGGCCACCTGGCAACAATGTTTTGGAACTTCAGCTCTGCAGCGCAAACTGTCTGTACATTCAACGAAAAAAAAAATCTTTTCCTGTTTCGAAACAGCTCTGCTTGATTACCACCTAAAAAATTAAAATGAAAAACTAGAAATGGAAAAAAAGATATTTGCAATTTATTTTATACCTGGAGATTACAAACGAACATGAGTGCAATCAATAGCACCTATGCACTTTGGAAATTTGCTGATTTTGTATACTTCAGCACAGACTGCCATTCTTCCAGTTTCGTTTTTTGGGAAATAAATGAATTCACGCATCAATGATGCAAGAGCTCGAGAAACACTGCGCACCAATACAGTAGATTTATGTAACCCACTGAAATCACCACAAACTGTCAAAAAAGTTGTTGCACTGTTGCATAAAATCGAAGTGTAGTAAGTAACATCAGTTCGGGGGAGGTAGCATGATTTCTGAAAAAAAAACCATTGCTATTCAAAGCTAACCAGTTAATATCACTTACCGGGTAGTACGATGAGTGATTGAATTTCTTATTTTCTGTAACACGAAGTTCACTGCATTCTTTGACATTCTGAATCTATTGAAGAATTCATCGTTATCCCATTCGTGAAAATGTTCCTGTCTGGTTCTAAAAACCCTGTCTTTGTTTATATGTAGAGCCACTAACTCAAGGAAATCTTCATCATCTCTTAATTCGTCTAAATCACTTGGTAAAAATGTGTCCATTTCGATTTATCTCAAGATAGATTAAACAATGCGCAGGTTATATTATCAAACGAACGTTGTTCAGCTCTGAACGATGTTTAACCCGAGCTCGACGACCGTTCAGAATTGATCGACGTTCATCACTTGATCTCGGATCAATAGAGATTGAAAAACGCCGATATTTGCGTTGAACTCCGTTCAGTACTGCGAGGTTAAACGAAGTTGGTGCAACGGGCAGTATGGTTAACAGGTGCACAGAGGGTTTAGCTAACAGGGGACATACATGGTATAAAGTGTTTAAAAAAATTATTCTGTCCAATACAAATACTAAACACGGAAAAAACAAATACAAACAGAACTTACTAGAAATAGTTTACATTAACAGGGACTCATATAGCATCAAATACAGAACAGATAAATGCACACTCAGACATCGTAAAGCATATGAACTATTCAATCATAATTTTATTTTTCCCTTTCCCTTCGTTTATCGTCCGTAATAATTCCTTACTGAATGCATTTTTACCACGAAATATTTTTGGTAATTGAGTAATCCCTAATATTTCTACCATGTCAAACACCATTGAATATGATGAGTTTTTTTTTTTTTTTTTTTTTTTTTTTTTTTTTTTTTTTTTTTTTTTCCCCCGCCTGACCTAGAAAAAATTTCAAAGTTAGTGGAGTTTGCCCTTTTAACGTGCCACAACATTTTGAATAGCAATTTCGATATTTTTCATTATAAAAGAGGGAATTTCAGGGTTCAAATTTTCAATCAAAAAATGTTACGTCTGAGTATTAAAAAAGATGACTCCTTTATTAGCTAAATTATTCACATTGTACAACACAGTATTTAAAAAATGCTTTGCACAACCAAATAAATCAATTGTCTAACCATCATTATCACTGCTATTTGCTGTGGTAGGCCAACGGAGTATGTCCTCGTAGAAAAGTGTAGCTCTATCTGGAATATGTTGCATTATTTTTCTGAGGTCTTCTACTTTTTTATGGTTTAAAGGGACTTTGCCAGATGGATACGCATACGCTGATGGTAGTTCCACTTCTGTAGCGTTCTTTCTCAATCGAAAAGTGTACTGTGTGTTGTCTTCATATGCAGACGCTTTTACGACTCCGTTCAATTCAGCATCATAAACAAACATTTTAGTTTCGAGACCTTCACATGTCGCACATGTATCTAATTGAGGTTGCCCAAACCTGTAGTTGAAATTTTCTCTGAAGTAATTAATGTACGTCTTGTAGCAAACTTTTACTGAAGGGTGGAGCTTCTTAAATAAATCATGCATCGTTTCATCGGCCCTTTTAACATGCACTGTTCCGAAACACCAGAGTTCAGACCTCCATTCAATACACTTCAAATAGCTGGAGAATTGCCTTTTCAACTTCCAACGATGAGATAGACCACATAGAACACGATAACGAAGAAAACCCATATACCCCAAAATATTGGAGAATGGCCCTTTTAACATTCAGCGATTCAATTCTATTTATTATGTAAGGTCGAAGCATTGGCAAAAATGCGTATGTGGGCAGGGGCTATCTTTTCCCAGAAGAACCGACTGAAGAGCCTTTCTATCGCTACCAAGATACTGGAGGTTACTCGAGAAGGCACAGATCAGGTCGCCTTTGCGTCACTTCTCAGAGAGATGATCGTTTCATTTTTTCCAATGTAGTCCGTAATCGACATTCTACCGCCGTTAAGATCAAGAAACAACTTCAAAAATTGAGAAATTACTAATAAAAACAAGAGTGGCCACTTGTTTGCCTTTCGGTGTATAACAATCGTTAAATAAATTACAACAAAGGCTACAAACCGCGTTTTAAAATGAATAATGTAAATTATTTAAAAGCATATTTTTCACGGCTCCAATTGCAAGAACCCTCGGACAAGTGTTCAACGTTTTTCGGCACATATCGTAAAATATCTTTCTTTAAAATCGGTGATCCCATGTCCGTTGACTTCCAGTGCCAGAAAAATCTTCCATTGTCACCTAGGCTACTGTTACATCCCGAGTTTGCTTGGCTACTAAATGATCAAATCATACGAATATCATTTGTTTTATTAACTATTCAAAAAGAAAAAAAATTATTACGTGAATGCAAGAAAAGTTTTATTATATTATTTGTTTGTATTTTAGTAAAAGAGTGAGTACAAATACGTTGATTGATTATAAAATATATTTTGCATTGTACAAATTCACTTTTCCACATCTTATATGTATTTTCTAAATGTAAACTATTTTTGTAAATCCCAGGCCTTGAAGATGATCTCAATAAAAGATCGAAACGTCGGCACGATAAAGAAAATGTTTTTCTGATACCTACATCAGACCAGACCGTATCTCACGATATCTGAAGCAGTAAAAGCAGTATTGATGAAAACGGTTTGTCTTCACAAAATTGTTTGTCAAATGAACTAATTCATTCTGTCTATCGGCAATGCGCGAATATCGCGAAATTCTCACGTTCTTTAATCAAAATCCAAAGATGTGGCCTTCTAGAATAATTATCGTGATGCGTTAGTTTTTCACCGAGGGCAAATGAAGGCCCATTGAACGAGGGAAACAGGGCAAGTCGTAAAAGGCTCGGTCGTTAAACGAGCTCACAACACTTTTGAATAGACATTAAACAGCTTTAAAGCTATTCCGTTTCACCCCTGCCATCCTTTAGCACAATGCAATTCTGAATGCGACTCAATTACTCCGCTGCCATTACTATTCTAAACGTGAAATCCGTTTGATCTAGGCGTATGATTTTTACGGATCCCCGATCACATGAAGTATACCATTATTTTTTAGAAGGTTTTAGTCCTTTCTAGCGTGTATTTTCCAACCAATCCAAAATTCACACTTGACAGAAGTTCAATCTCATACTTATAAATCTAACTATTAATTGTGTATCTATTTAATGGACATATCATATAAGAAGCGCTAGTGGGAAAGAAATTCCTTAAATTCCAAAAGACTTGCGCGCTATTCTGATGCATTATTTAGCAATCTAGAAAGTCATAGTAATTCCTGAGCCGTTTACGTTTTTTTCGGTTAACCTTGGTCCTGAGCGATACAAGAGTCACACCTGTCCCAGGCGGCCTGCTCAACCGGCCGGAACAGACTTCCATCTATTAATTCGCCTCCGAAAATTGGGGAAAAGCAGACCTAGCCCAAATTTTCCAGCTGGTTCGAAACAAAATCGCCTTCCGCTTATTATTTATGAGAGAGAAAACAACGACTAGTACACTACTCGCATTTCGGAAGTCTCACCATGACCTGAAGGTAACCTGGCCGCCTTTGCGATGAATGAATCAGTTGAAAATTCAGCAAATACGTGAAAGGAGGTAGAGGAGCATGTAATTAGATAAATTGTTTTGAGCAATGATTTTCACATAATCAATTTTCTGTTAGTACGGAATCCAAATTTGTATGATTTATGGTCCGAATACCACTTGACGGGGATATGAAAATCAAATTTCATCGTTGTTTGTTAAAAAAGTTGTTACATGGCTAAAGGAAGATATACTTTTACGCAAATAAATACAATAGAGCCTTACTTCTAAAAGTTTATTATGCCCACCTCCATTCTCATATCCCAGTATTGTGTAGTACCTACGACAGTGGACCAGTCCTATTGGTAATTCAAAGCATAATTTTACGGACAACGCTGTCCAGTAACAGAACTGAAAGTTCGCTACCACTGTTTAAGAAATACAATATTCCACCATTTCATTATCTTTTTGTGCTCAGGACGCTTCGGGAGTGTTTACATAGAAAATTTTAAGAATTTCACTGATTTTTTCTCTAATCTAGTATGTACTTATGAAGAAAAGAAAAAATATCTGTGTTAAAAAATATTTTCCGTTTGAAAAAAAAGTTTTATTCACGTTTTTCTGCATGATAAATATTATTTTAATATCTCTAATAAATTATTTACAAATAACCAGATAGAGAAGGCCTATGGGTGATAACGACGCTAGTTTCTAATGCCGCCCAATTTTGAACGTGGAAAAAGTGGGAATTATAACACAAGTAAATATTATATTAAGAAATGCTGCAAGAAATGAATTATGAATTAGAGATTTTTTTAAATTACATTGTATATATATATATTATTTGTAAAGATTAGTAACCGTTAATAGATAATTATTCAGATATTGCAGTTAAATCTCACTGGCACTCTCAACACGACACGCAAAAATGGCACAAGTACACAGAGGACAAACAATTTGAGCCCTGAAGATGATCTCAATAAAAGATCGAAACGTTGGCGCGACAAAGAAAATGTTTTTCTGATACCTACATCACACCAGACCCCGCATCTCACGATGTCTGAATAATTAAATATGTTTTATATTCAATCAAAGCATTGCTGAAGATGATCTCAATAAAAGATCGAACGTTGGCGCGATAAGGAAAATGTTTTTCTGATACCTACATCTCACCAGACCCCGCATCTCACTATATCTGAATAATTTTATATTATTTGTTTATTCATTTTTATTTCTTTTTATTTATTTTAATTATATTATTTTTGTGGATTTTTTATTAATTTATTTTATTAGTATGATTTAATAATAAATAATTAATCATATTTAATAATAAATATTGATAAAACTTAAAATGACACCTTAAAAATAGATTAGTAAAATAATGCTAAATAAAATAATATAATAAAAATAAAATTAATTAATTTGATTATTTTGGACGTCTAATATTATTGATGTACATATTTAAAATAGGAAGTAGATCAAAATGTATTTCTCAAACCAATCTAGTTCCCTCCCTTTGTTGGAACTATGTAACACTGTTGCGTTTAAATTTAAATTTAAATTGTGTTTTGTTTCTTTTAGAGGGTGTTGAAATGTCAAAAATTTGTTCGATTTAGGCAAGTAACTCTCGTTTTTTTTCTCTACCGATTTGTGCGACATATTTAATACCACAACCATTGTAATTAAGTTGGTAAATCCCGCTTTTTGCCAAGTTGTCTACCTTGTCTTTAGGTTTTGAGAGGCTTGTCCTATCGTTGCTTTTTTATGGTTAATTTATTTATTCCTTTATCTAGCAACCTTTCAATAAATTTTTTTTTATTTTTTTTATTTTATTTATTTTTTTTTTTTGGGACGCATAACAAAGTCTATGAGCCAAATGAAACCAGCAGCCTTTTGGGGCCTTGGATGAGTAGAATCCTCTGGCATCATAGTGTTTGCAGTTGAAGGGTTTCTATATATTTATATTTCAATGTTTATTATGGACAATTTTAGGTCTAAAAAGTTCAAACAACCATCTTTATTAATTTACAATTTAAAATTTATATTACGTTGTAGAGAATTAATTAGTTGGGGGAATTCTTTGAGATCCTCTAATGTTCCCGACCATATGCACAAAATATCGTCTACATAGCGTTTCCAAAAAAGAACAGATTTAATCAATTTGGTGTTTGATTTGAATTTTTTTTTTCAAAATTATCCATGAATATTTCTGCACAAAGTGGGTAATGGAGACCCCCCATTGGTCATATTATAAAATTTAATATTGAATTTACAATTTTAAATGATTGATAATAGGCATTTATTTAAGACGTCTATTTTTTTTTTTTTTTTCAACAGAGCAACAGAGCAGAGGTCGTATAAACCCTCCGGGTGCCGGTGTTTTTGAAAGAAGCCCATTTGTAAGTATGTCGGGTTCGAATGAAGGGCCGCTGGATTCGAACCCGGGACCTTGACCTTACTGTAATGAGCGCCGTGTCAAAGACGAAACCTTGCGGCCACCGACGCCCCTAAGACGTCTATTATATCATTTTTTACAAATTGGTTGATAGAATTCTCCGTAAGCTTTTGTTTTATGAGTTTTGTTAATTCTTCAACGATCAAATGACACTAAAACACAGGTCTTGGATATATTGATGTTGTTTAATTCTTTATCAATATAAAACAATTGTTAATACCGAATGTAGGTTTGAAATCGGTGTGAGTTTTAATTATTTTATTAATTGCAATGGCAAGTTTTTGGCATGAGGCAATGTAAAACGACACTACTAGTCTTATAGGTTTGTTGTCCTTGTAATTTTGACCGTACGGTATAACGTTGGGGGTTTCGGGCTCAAGGGGGAAATTGAGGGCGGCACAAGAAATTTCATGCACCAGGAAATTACAGTCCAATTTCGATTCATCTCCGAAGCCTTGTGTTGATAGTAAATAAACAGTTTAACTCGCGATTGTTTGTGAAATGCGGATTAAATATAGGAAACCCAATATTAAGTCTTAAGGCACGAAACTCCCAATCCAGTCCACAACAGTAGTTGACCCTTGTAATTCCTTACAAATACTCCACACTTTGGATTTTGATGAATCTTTCTGGCGTATATGCGGAACAAGCGGCAGTAGCTTTGGAAACACAAACATGTAGACATGGGCATAAGACCAGTTGTGTTAAAAGGGGAAAAAAACGAAAGACACCAGCATTCGCAAAAAGTGTCCGGATGGAGATGCATCCTGCAGACGGATTCGTTGAAATAGAAAGTGCATTTAATGATAAATTAAAAACGTATTTATTTAAAAATGAAAACAATACATACCACAGGCATCGCCCTATTTTTTGAAGCGAATAGTACGGCAATAATGAGAACAATTGGAACGGGGAAAATTTAAATCTTTCTTTGGAATGTAGTTATTTATAAACTATTTCAATAGATATTTCAAATAGACCATTTAAATCTAAAAACAAAATGGTTTTGATATCAACAGATTTTTCGGATGTTTTTCGCATCTAAAATTGCTACTGAAGCTGAAGAGGATGAAGGGACCAGGTTGGGTGTTAGATGGAATAGAATGGATTGTTGATTCGAATTGATAAATATACACCCCTCAGAGGATCTAATTACATAAAGATACAAAAGTTATTACAGCGATCAAGTCAGTCACAAACGTGAAAAACAATGACAATTTTTGCTTTAAATATACGATAATGTAGAAGTGTGTTGATATTCACCTAAAACAAGTGCTAACATATTCAAATGTCCAAAGGGCATATGATTTTTCTAGTGAATACATTCCTACACCACTAAAAAAGACTGGATGAAAAGAATAAGTTTATCCAGCTAAAATTGTAGATCTTGACATGCTAGACCATCTGGATGTGCTGCTATAGAAAAAATAGTCAATTTTTCATTATTGTTACATCAAAACATTTCCGTGACCTGTTGGATGGCCGATCAACCAACATGATCACGAATTTAAGTTTACCCACTTTGACACAGAATCGAAATGGCTATTCTGTATCTCAAGGAAGGGAATTAGGAGGCTGATAGGTAATCTGACGGGCCACTAAGAAGACATTAGTAACACCTCTGTCTTTCAGGCAGAGGTCTGGGCCATTAATGTCTGCTGCAGAACACTTATGGCTAACAGGATAAGGGGAAAAGATATAAAAAAATTTTCTGACAGTCAGGCCAGTCTAAAATCATTACAAAAAGAATTATCAACATCTAGACTGGTGGAGGAAACGGTTGAACTCATTAATAGGATCATTACCAGGTATGAGAATAGGGTAACCCTCATATGGATACCAGCTCATAAGGGACACTACGTCAATGAAGAGGCGGACAGCCTGGCCAAGGAAGGATCAAATACTGCGTTTATCGGGCCACAACCAGTATTACCCCACTCTTTAAGCACAGCAAAAGAGAGTATAAGTTGCTGGGAAATGAAACAATTCCTCAAAGAATGGAATACGTCCCCCGGATGCAGGCAATCGAAGGAGTTTCTGAAGGAAATCAAACCTAAGGAAGCGAAATGGTTACTCTCCAACTCTAGGAGGAGAATTAGGAGGCTGATAGGTATCCTAACGGGCCATTGCCCCCTGAGAAGACACCTCTTCATAATGGGCACCCTACCAGACCCCTTCTGCCGCTTCTGCGAGACAAAAGAAGA
>CM077100.1:24705200-24721786 GCA_039619505.1 Cimex hemipterus | reverse complement strand
ATATATATATATATATATATATATATATATACTAAGAAGACACCTCTTCGTCATGGGTATCCTATCAGATCCCTTTTGCCGTATTTACGAAATAAAAGAACAAACGGCAAGACATTACTTCGCAGAGTGTGATTGGTATGCTAGGTGTAGATTTGAGAAAAGGAGAGGACATCACCAAATCACTCCCCGAGATAAAATGATCCAAAATCATGGGGTTTGTGAAACAAGATCAAGAGATTTATGCAGGACACGTGAGCCGACCAAGTCCCGGACCTTTTAGGGATGGGGTATGAGTCTACCCAGGCATTTAACTCCTCGGGTCTTGGTCGCCCACCCTGTGTAATGGATATATACATATATATATATATATATATATATATATAGGGAATTGAAAGGTCTCCCACAAATAAAGGAACAAAGAGTCAAAGTTTATTGACAAAGAACACCCAAAACACGTACAAGAATAACCAGATAAAACTTGTTAACACAAAGACCGAGTTCGTAGGAGTGTGGAGTTGCATTAACTTGAATTGCCAGATGGGGCCCAGATAGAGGGGAGAGACAGGTTCCTGCCAGGTAGGACCTCCGCTGACGTTATGGCGGTCAACATCCTACATATATATATATGTATGTATAGAAGGTTGGCTCTATGTGTCACATCTGATTGAAGAGTGCAATTCTTTGGTTATATATAGAAAGCTTGTAATAATGCCACCCAATATAGGTATTGTGCTTCAGCATGGCATTGAGTATTTTCAGTGCCTGTTCTCATTATATTTAGTTGGAAACTCCATCACAAAGAACAGCGAGGGCAAGATCAGCATTTGTATAGCAGGAAAAGAAATCTAAGAAAGATTATGGTCATTAAAGACGTATGCTGGCCATGATGTTGGATGTAAGGTTGGAGGTCACCAAAGGTTGGACATGGACCCGAACACCGGAATGGCAACCGGGGAGGCTGTCCTTTCACCTTGTTTATAATGTTGTTGTGCCTGTTACTACCAGGTGGCGATTGAATGGTTACCGTGCTGAGCATCGCGGAGGGCCCTCCCGAGGGATGAGGGAAGATCAAAAAAGCACACAGGTGGGTCGGGGGATCATCCCTAAAGTTTGAGAATTGCACTCAACGTTACAAACGCATGCTACAGACCAACACCCACAAATAAAAAAGATGTAAGTGTAGATGTAATTTGTCAAGGATTCCGTCCGTTCCTGGTGCTTTGTACTGGGGCGGGCTGAAAGTATTAATCGCCCAGAGGATTTTCTTCTCTGTGATTATTTCAGCTGATTTCTTCCAATTTTCTTTCTTGAGATTATCTGCTCTCACATTTCCTGGGGAGATGTCGTAGGTACTACCAGGAAAATGTGTGCTTAAAGGAGCTTTTTGCTGCATGTCTTATGTATATGTGCCTTCTGCATTTCTTAAGGCAGTGTTTATGTCGGGTCTGTTCTTTGCTAGTACCTTGTGCAATCTAGCCTGCTGAGGATACTGTGGAGATTTCTCTGCAGAATTTGCGAAAATTCTCTCTTTTCGCCTTGCGGATGGCATGGTTATCTGAAGTAAGCAACCTTTTGTATTCTCCCCAGTTACTTCGCAGTCTAGCGTTGTTAAACGCTTTCCTGGTTTCTTTCCTTAATTTGCCCAGTTCCGCATTCCAACAAGGTGGTTCTTGTCTACTTTTTGGGACCTTTACAGGGCAGCTTGTTGCATATGCGTCAATTGTATTTCCTGTAAGTTCCCTAACTGCAAGTTCCAGTTCATTGCAGGTCTTCGATATTATATTCACTGTTGCATGGTTTAAACTGTGTGTTATCCTCTCAGTGAACTTTGCCCAGCTTTTGTTTCGGGGGTTTCTGAACGGTGTAGGGTCTGTCCTATCTGATTCGATGTCGAACCTTATTATTCTGTGGTCCGACATCCACTCTTCAACTGAAACCCTCCAATTTTTTATCACTTTTTGTAGGGCTTGGCTGCAAGTGGTAATGTCCAGTACTTCTTGTCTCACTTTGGTTTCTATAATCTAATTTTTCCTTCACCAAAAATTCTAATAGTGCCTCACCTCTTTTGTTGAGTTTGTTGCTTCCCCAAATTTGGTGATGTGCGTTGGCATCACATCCCACCAGCAGGGGAGATTCTTCTTGCTGCAGTAGCTGGCTAGCCTTCGTAGCTCATGGGGGGGGGGAGTATTCCTCTTCACCTGGGAAGTATACCGATGCTACTACTGCTTCCTGTCTCTTCCCATCGATTGGTATATCTACCTTAACTAGAGAACTAAATCTCCAGTCATGAATTCTGAAAGACAGAGGTATTACTGTTTTTCCTACATGTATGTATGCACGGGGATTTAGGGGATACAGGCTTACCGTCTTTGCAGGACAAACCTCTAATTTGTCCTTTTCACTGCCAGGGTTCTTGGATGAGAACTGCCCATAAGTGTTGTGCAGAGAACATCCTAGCTATTACTGCCGAGGCGGCTTTCGCGTGGTGGATGTTCAAGTGGGCCATTCTCATTTCTTCCATGTATGGTTATTCTTTTGGGGGAGGAGGAGGTGTCTCCTCTCCCAATAGCTCTTCCTCGGTGAGCACTCTAGGCTCCGTCTGTAGAGGAGAAAGGGTCCGGGTCTCCAGGATGACCTGGTCAACCTCCATCTCAGCAATGTTTTTGGAGGTAATCTCTGTGGGTGGAGGCGTCGTTGTAAGGGCCTGCTCCTTTTGAATGGTTGGGGGATTGATTGGGGTGGAGGTACGATATTTCTCTCTTTTTGTAGCCTCCTGCCTCTCCCTGTTTCAGGCCTCTGACAGGGATCCTGTTGTCGATACCCAGGATCAAGACAATCCCCGGCCCCTCCGCTTTCACTAAGTGAACGTTTCATTCCTCAGCGCAGATTCCATCGCTCTGCGCTTTGACCAGTCCTAAGGTTCTTTGTTCTTCTCCTAGTTTTGTCCTGGAGAAGACCACTACTATCGATCCTCCCCGACCCTCACTGTCAGTTTCTTTTGTTTATTTAGTTCCAGTTTAGGAGCTATTTCCTGCAGCCATTGAATAGTTTTGCCATTCTCACAGTCTAAGACCATCATACTTGGCCTGAAGTGAATGCCTTCGAACCCCATCCTTTTAAAATTTCTTCAATGGGGTCTCCTCCAGATGGGTCAGCTCTTACCAGAGAGTATTGCTCCGGTATCAAAGCCACTCTTATGATCTTTGCTGCTCCAGCGTAACTTACAATTGAAGCGATGTGCTAAAGAGGTATATATTTTGAAATTTCAGCTCATCTAAATTATTTCATATTAAATTTGTTTTCCCACAATTGGAAGGACCACAAAGTAGACATGTAATGCTATTCGGTAATAAGGTGGTATGCTTAAAATATCGAATATCTTGTGAATCATTATCGGCATTCCTGATTGAGAACGAAACATCCTGCTTCTTAAAACGGATCATGCCAACTGATATATAAAAATTACAATTCGGCTTTATATATAATGAAGAATTGTGTATTATTCTAGAAGAGTGGTGATGAATTTGTGTAATTCCAATAGATTTGACAGTCAGCCAAAAGATTAGACGACTTTTTTTATTTTTTAAATCAAGTATTTGCATTTCTCTTAGTTTTTAAGCCCCCTCACAGTGGAGATACATCAAGGAGGCTTGTTTGAAATTAATTGCAATGCAATACTTTTGGTTTGCGGGTATTTTACCACCTCGCCAGTGACCATACATCCATACATGCTATTACACGAAATTTATTTCAAATAAAATATTTATAACAAAACGCTTGAAATGTACATCAAACTAAAAAAATGTAACGTACAAATTTTCTTCTATAATCTGTATATCTTTATAGATAAATAAATATAAATTGTTAAAGTAAAGTAACTATCGTTTTTAATAAATAACAGAAATTCTTTATAACCAAAAAGACATTTGATATAGTTACCAAATAATAACAATAATAAAATAAAAACATTTTTCTTTAGTTGCGTCGGTTAAAAAATTAACTACCCGATTAATTATCGTACATAGAATAGTGAATATGTGGTGGTGTATCTACTGAATTGCCTATTTGACACCTTTTATCGTCATGGGGACTCAACGCTAATTTATTTATTTCATCAGTACATACCTCATGGTGTGATGAGATCGAATAGCTCTCATTTTCGTACGGAGAGGGAATTTTTTATAAATGCATTTTAGATAGTCATCGAATGAGATGTTTCGATCGACGGATATTTTCGAAATACCTTTGATCTTTTTCGTCTCCTTGTTATTTTGTTTGTAAGCGTACATCTTTGAACGTATCCCTGCAAATTCTAGAATAGGTGTTCCTCCTGCTTCCTCTTTAAATTCCCCAATTTGTCTCATGTTTTCTCTAGAATAACATGGATGAATAATTTCATATTCTGAAGTATCGAAATTATGCAGAATTGTTTTCATTGAAATTAGTTTTACTATTTTTTTGAATCAAGTTAATAAAATTTTAACAGTGATAGTTATTGTCTCCAAATAATCAAGTAACAGTCACTAAACACCCGATATGTATGTATGTATATATATATATATATATATATCCATCAACCGAAGCATCGCCGAATATCGCCGCGATATTTTTTAAACTCCCCCCTTTATCGGCAAGTTTAATTGTCTCAATTTTTTTCAATTGAAATCAAATCCCATTTTGGGTTTCGCATTCAGCCATATTTACTTAAATACAATTGTATATAAAAGAAGAGAAAACTAAAATCCTGGGTAGGGGAATCAAGGAGATCCAGTACCGGATATTACCCTAACCATGCCATTAGAGCTTTTAAAAAAATATTGTTACTTATTAGTATTTATTTAACTCGGTTAACCGAGAATCGTCTAATCGGATGTCGGTTTAATCGAGAATATACATATATACATATTTTACACGTGGGGGCGACCAAGACCCGAGGGTTTAAATGCCTGGGCAGACTCGTACCTCATCCCTAAAAGGTCCGGGACATGGTCGGCTCACGTGTCCTGCATAAATCTCTTGATCTTGTTTCACAAACCCCATGATTTTGGATCATTTTATCTCGGGGAGTGATTTGACGAAGTCCCCTCCTTCAAAGATTTCAAATCTAGACCTAGCATACCAATCACACTCTGCGAGGTAGTGCCTTGCCGTTTCTTCTTTTATTTCGCAAATACGGCAAAAGGGATCTGGTAGAATACCCATTACCGAGAGGTGTCTTCTCAGTGGGCAGTGGCCCGTCAGATTACCTATCAGCCTCCTATTTCCCTTCTTTGAGATGGAGAATAGCGATTTCGATTCTGCTTGTTTGATCCCATTAAAAAACTCTTTCGATTGCCTGTGTAAGGGGGATAAATTCCACTCCTTAAGGAATTGCTTCATGCCGCAGTTATTAATACTCTCCACCACACACAATGGTTGTAATAATGCTAAGTTTAGATAATATTGAGATGGGTTATGCATGTTTACGCGAAACTCCGGGCATCGGAGAGTAAATTCCTAGGCTTGATTTAGCTCAAATATGTTTAATAGTTATTATGATAAGACAAATATTCGCATTATTAAAAAAAATATATTTAAACTACTTAAAACATTTTCTCGACATCTAGCCATACGGAAGAACCCCTGGACACGTGCTAATCTGAAATTATTTTCCATTAAAAAAAATGTGCGTATGTTTTATTTACATTAATATATATTAAAAAGGAAATTAATCATCATCATGGGAAGTAAATCGGCACTTGTTTTGGCCCTTTTTACCGCCTCCTACCCATAGATAGGAGCACTTTTCTATCTTTCCCAACATTAAAACCAAGACGTTCCAGCACGTTCTCTCGTTTCTCGACACTCCCCATGTCCAGTTTCGGTATGTCAACATTATTCGAGGATGATTTAACCTCGTTGCCTAAGCTTTATTGCAATAATTAATATTTTTAAAAAAATCTGTCAAAATTGGAATTTTCTATATTTTTTTGCTCTTTTTGATGGTAATATTTGTGCGAAAAATATTTACAAGTGAATGAATGAATAAATTAAGAGGCACTTTTAAGTCCAATTTCAAAACATTTCCTATCAACGCATTTAGTCATAGTTTGTTGTTACTTTTAATTAATCAAAGTAGAAATATAGTGGGAAAAAATTTCGTAAAAACCCACTGGGTATCAAAAAGGATAACAATTAGCAAATGAATTGACAAAAATGTGTTAACAAAATTATAAATAAATAAATGAGAATAACAAGAACAATGCAGTACGGGTAACTGAATTATCACAAATTGTCTTATAGTACCACAGCTCTAAAGGAAACAACAACAAATAAATATATCACAGTTCCTAGATTTATGTATTGTGCCTGATCCTTCTGTTTCCATGGAAAGTTTAGATCATACACTCCTATATCCCTACAAGCAGTGTTCTTGCTGAAGAAGAGACCCATAAAAAAAATTGCTGGTCAGACGCTTTAATTCGGAATTAATATACTCCACTCCCGCTCTCTCACGGAGGAGTCCAATTCTGCTGTATCGTGGTAGCGACGTAACAAACCTTAGAAATTTATTTTGGACCAGTTGCAGTTTTTGGATGTTGGATTTGCACGTGTAACTCCAAAGCTCATTCCACTCTCACGGGCCATCAGCGGAAATAAGGCTTTTACAGCTATTTTACCTTTTGTAACTATTTCATTTATATGCCTAGTTAAGTTTTCGGTCCAGAGTTAAAGCCAAATATTTTACTCTTGCGCACCACTCGATTTTATGCCCGTGAATTGAAATGGCTTCCCTAAATATTGGTCGTCGTTTTGTGGAAAATATGGCCTCATTTTAGGGGACATTCGTGAGTTTCCAGCGGTGACAAAACCTGCAAATCCTGGTGATGCTGTCATTTAATCTTTTAACAATTGTCTTAGGCCTCCAGGATGAACAATAGACAGCCACGTCGTCTGCATAAATCGCAATTTTGCAATTTCTCAGTGAGGGGAGAGGATATATAAAAAGGAGAAACAAACATGGGCGTAGGATTGAACCGATATTTACAAGTACTCTCTATTAGCAATAACATCAAGATCAAAACATTTACATCTTATCATAAAATATATATAAAATAATTAAATTTCGATTTTAATTTTAAGTGAAATTGCAATAAAAACAAATGCAAATAATGTCATCACTGTGAAAGAATGATACTGTAACTGCTGAAAAATTGGTAGGTACGCCTGCCGCTGTTCATGAGTCCTTGAATTTTTAAAATACATAAGGATTAATTCTCTACACTATTGTTTGTGGAGAGAGAGAGAGAGAGAGAGAGAGAGTGAGGAGTTCAACTGACATACATAATGTACTAAGTAAAGTAATTCCAGATATTCAAGTCTTCAGACGTAAGACATGCAGGAGGGCCGATGACCAACAACCCTTTAGCTTTCGCGAATGAAAGAGCGAACAAATTACAATACTTTTTTCATCTTGTTTTCACGTAAAATTAAATTTTGTCCACGCCAGGATTCGAATCAAGAACCGCGAGCATAGCGATTTTTTTTTTGTAAACAGATTTTTGAAGGCAAAATTTCATATTTGTCGTCGTGCTCTTGTAACAAGAATTATGCAATAATTGAAGGTTTGGGATTTTTTTTCAGTTGTAAGCCTGGTTTACATCCTTCTCGGTATAAAAAATGCGACAGGGGGTTTGGAGGGCCGGTTGTCATTTATTAATGGTTGAGAAGGGATGCAGGTGTGGTCTACAGATGACCCTCACATCTGCCCCTGGACAATTCAATTATGTGCTCATCACAACAAAAATTCACAATTTAAGTTTTCCAAGCTTCTTTCTCCTCTGTGGACGGTATTGTCCTCGGAAGCCATTTTCGGCTAAAAAGCCACCGGATTAGTTTCAAAGGGGGGAATCTACAGAAAATGGTCAAAAGAGGCGGAAGACATCCCTCACTTTCACATTTTTTCTATTTTTCTCCCGTCCTGTCTTGGTGTTATGAATTCTCCGATTGCCTTTTCTTTGTATATCCTTCTTTATATTGTCTTGAAACTCACTCCATTTCAATTTTTATTACACTTCCTTCCTTACTCTTTTTCACTATCTTTATTGATCCATTATCAATCTATTTTTTTTTTAATTCTAAATATTTCTCTCTTAGAAAGAGGAGATATTTGGACATTTCAGTCAGAATATGTCATCCGTAACGTATCCAGTTTGTATTTTAGAATGGCGAATACGACTGTGACTCTTATGTTTCTCATGAACGATAAAGAAAATCAGTGTAATGATCATAACACGTAAGCGTCACCCCTAAGAGCAATGACCTGCAATAATTTCAATTACTATTGTTCCTTTGCTCCGATAAATGGTACATAACCAACGCGATTCTTCCTGCTTAACTGATGAAGTCTTTCGACCGAGTATTTTTCATTCATTTTTTCAACAATATTCCAATCTCTGAGAATAATATTCATCCTTTTATTTACAACGTTGAAATAGAACAGTTAAAGGTTTAATGTATTGAAAATGCTTTTGATTGTATATTTAAAATAAAATCTAAATGTAAAACAAGTGGCTTGATGAAATTTAATTGTATACATGTTTCATCTTTCCTTCCTCAGTAAATTGCACCTCAAAACTTGCTTACTTTGAATTACTCTTACTCTTGGTTCCTATGAGCGCTTTTACACATGAGACGTTTACCCTCCATCATTTAGGAGGCTGAGTGTGGATTGTATTTTGTTATCCTCTTGTTTCTTTGTAATGTGTGAAATGTAAAGAAACGTTTAAAGAAATCAATAGAACGAATGGAAACACCAATATCAGTGAAGATACCAAAGCCCAAGACAAAGGTATTCGGAAATGGTGAAACTATAAAATTAAGTGATATTTCCTCTTGCAGTCGCAGCTTGGTGACCCTGTAGTTTGGTCGTTTTATGGATATATAGATATATAGATAAATAATGTGAGGGAAAAAGGGAAAGAGGAAAGAGGAAAGAAAGAGAGAGAGACAGACAGACAGACAGAGACCGAGAGCAAGTGAAAAAGAGAAGTGTAATTCAACTACTGTTACGGCAAATGCCGTGGAAAGAAAGAAAAAATGGTAACGAAAAGTTAATAAAAAATAAATTTATGAAAAAATATCTTAAAATAAATGACGGTAGAGAATTATAAGGGAGCTCCGGCCCGATTTCCCTGAGCTCATATGATTTCAGGTGAAGGGGAACGATGTAGAAGCATAGAGAGGGGGGGAGAGAGAAATTGTGTGGTTACTAGGACATATATACAGGAGCGATAGAAAAAAATTCAACCCAATTGATTTTTTTTTTTTTTTTTTGGCATTTTCTCGATAAAAGAAAACTGTTTTCAATTTGTCTCATTGTTTTTACCAATAAATTTTTAATTAAGCTATATTCTAAATTCGGAATTTTAATTAGAGATAAACACATCTTTGTTTTCTTAATTTCAATTTTTAAACATAAAAGTGCCATTTATTTCTGAATACGTTGTGCGTGGTGAATTTCTGAACGCACTGCCCGAAGAAGATTAACGCACAGAGTTGCAAAGCTCGCACACAAGTACAATTGTTTTCATTTTAAAACCGTTTAATTGTCTGCGCGGCAGATTTAATTAATATTTACGTTGAGTAAAACTTCCAAACCTTTGAAAATATTGCATAAATTCGATCTTAAGATCTTAACATCCTTAAGGACTATTTCGAGGGGGTGGGCAACCTTCCATTTTATAGCTAATGTTTAACCCGCTCTTTACCGATCCGGGTCAAATACGGCCTCTCGAGAGCCTATTAAAGACTCCCTAGGGATGAAAACACCCCTGTTTGAATAAAGAAAAAAAAAAATGTTTTGCCACTTTCATTGTTAATTCAGAGGAATAAAGAACAATTTATATCAAAAGATACTTTTCTATTATATTATACTTTTATATTATGTTAAATGATAATAGTGATATCACAGCTTCTTCCCACTGACCCCACTTCCTGGAGAACTTTATTACTAACTGTTATAATTGGGGAAAGAAGCGTTGGCCTAACAAATACATTTCGTCATTTAAATTCATATGCTGATGGCCTAGTGATTTCGGGTGGGAGTGATTTTATGAAAACAATCAGGAGAAATTCATAATCATTGCGTTTAAGCAAAATGATTGTTTAAAAACTGGCAGAAAAACGTGTTGAGCTACAACCGGAAATCAAATCGTGCGATTTTGTCTTAACACTGTTCTATCCAAAACGCAGCCACTGCAAAATTGTTAACTGACGGGTCCTGATTTGACGTCAGAATGTCGAATTTGTCGTTGTGTCCAGATCCGACGAGAGAATCAAATGACATTTATTTTATCAAATTTCTCTCTCACCCTCTCTCATATGCGCTCGGCCCATCTGTCTGCTTATCTATCCATCTGTGAGCCATTACCATTACCTACCCATCCATCCACTATCTTTCTACATTGACAGGCAAAAAATTCCACCCAATTGATGTTTTGTCATTTTTTCGATGTAAGAAAAGTCTGCCCTTAACTTGTCTCATTGTTTTTACAAATGAATATTTGTTTATGCTATTTTTTAAATTGGAGATATCAATTAGAGGGAGACACAATCATAAATCCAAAACAATGATAAAGTATTTTTCAATGATCCCTTTTAACGGGATTTAAAATGTTTATTCAGTCTCATTTGAATTCTGAAGAAATGAACTGTTTAGTTTTCACTTTTGTTTTCTTAATTTGAATTTGTTTTTATTTTTCAATTTTGACATGGATATGTCTTACGGCTGGGGGTGAGTCCGAAAGTTTAACACGGAAATTGTTACCACGACCGTGCGTCGGTGCACTGTTTACGAAGGATACGAGAGAACGAACTAGTGGGCAGGTGTTTTTAAAGTCGCGACGCGATTGATTCTCATGATTTTTAATGTAAAACAACAATTAAAATAATCTCATTTAAATTTGTAATATTATTAACATATCCTCAGAAAACGAAATATTTCATTTAATAGAAATGATAAATGATGGAGTCTAGTGTGGTGTTCAATCCTTTTTAAAAAGATATTTGCTACTCACAGTAAGTTGTTTTTGCAACGATCATGATTTCGAGCCTTTTAGTTCATTGTCAGGTTGAAGGACTTCTACAACCTTGAATTGCCAATAATATCTTTAGTGTTAACTAATATCCAACACGGCTCTAACAGAATTTAAAAGAGAATTTTAAGACTTGGTCCCGGAATTCAATGGAGACCCAAACGTTCTAACACGATTCGTAGACATCGCAAAAATTAGTTTATGCATTTGTAGATACTAACCACCCAAATAACTTCAAAATGTATTCAGCTTTCATGTTTAAGAAATGAGATAAAAGCTCCTGCAGCACAATTGATTGAAAATAGTTGCGTGTCAAACTGGGCAGATTTAAATACTGCGTTGTTAGAGGGATACGCCGACAAAAGGTACGCATTCACTCTCTAGATTGAACTCTCTAGACTAACACAACAAAATGATAAACCATATGGGTTCTATCAAAGTGTGCAGAACGTGTTAAACTTACAAATAGCATGTTTTAAAAACCACATCCCCTTCAAGCCAACACTTAAATTGATCAGGCGAGAGGCATCGCACTCCGTGTAATTGCAAGTTTTCACAACAGCATTCGTGCTTGGAACCATGAATCATTTTTTTAGTAAACACAAGCCACTACCCGAATGTCACTCGATAACGCAATGCAACCAAGGAAGATTCCCATATATAGAATTCAGAAATACAGAAAGGTCTAAAAGAACCCCTAGGCTCGCTTATGCGGATTAGGAACCAAAGTAATTTCACAGAGGGACTAACTCACGAATGATTTTCAGTTATTGAAAACTTTTCAGGGGCCAGACAATTATCCGTCAAAGAAATCTCGCTTTCAATCACAGAGTAGACACCCAGCAAGTTTCCCCAATCGATATTCTATTTCCCTCAAAACACAAAACCAAATGCACAAAGTTCACAAAAAACTATGTTCACCCCGCGAATTCAAGCCACGGCATCAAACCGACACCCATGTCGGTACAAAGTAGACAATCATTTAGAGAACCATAGAAAAATCCAAATTAGGTCATCACCTTCCAACTGTAGAAGAAATTCATTACTTAAATAGCCAAACGACCGCCACAGAAAATTTACAAACCAAAAGCATTCCTGCTTGGAACAATGATTTTTTAGAAAACACAAGCTACTACCCGAGTATCACTTAACGCAATGCAACCAAGCAAGACTCCCATATACAGAATTCAGAAACCCACCCCTCAAAATTTTAATCGACACAAGAGGTACAACATCCTTCATCACAATCCTGAAATAGCGCACAAATACTTTAAAAAATCACTAAAATTAGATCCGTTTTAAATTACTTCGGCAAACGGAAACTCGACCGAAAAATTTAGTACTTTTATTCCAAGTTCCGATCCATTCCAAATTAGTGGATTGCATTTAAAAGTTAGAATATTTAAATGTCACGAAAAATTCTATCTCTTACTAGGCTTAGACGCTCTTACATATCTGAACGCTTTTATCTACCTAGAAATAATCAGCTCGTCACTCCGCAAACTACGTTGAATATCTCATATCACAAAACCAATAACGAAACTGCAATGTATAATACAGGTGCGAGGACGGAACAAATTATAAAAGTTCCCATAAAAAATGTAAAATCCAATCCAACGATCGTTCCCCATATAAGCTATAATCATTGCGCGATTATCCTTAGTGATCATGAAGCGTTTTGCGTAGTTACAAATTTTAATGATGTAAGTTCGGAATTTATATTATAAGCTACTGGCCCAATCGGAAAGCAACAATTTTATCGAAGTTAACCCACTAGAAAATTCGTAAACAAAAAATCATCAAGTCAAATCAAATAAAGGAGGACTAACCAAAATCATACAATTTAGAAGAAACATTAGCCATTAAAAAATTGACAAAGGAAATTATGAAATATTTTTAGGAAAATGCACACACACAAAACCAAATCAAACACGTAATTAGAACCAAAGGCGAAACGCCAATTTATACTAAAGCATACAGATATCCAGAAATACCAAGAACAAGTAGGAAAATCATTCGAACAAAAAATTTTACGACCATCACATTCCCCTTGGAATGGCATCGGTATGGGTCGTTTCAAAGAAATTAGATAACACTGAAAAACAAAACTGGCGGATGGTAGTAGACTACCGCAGACGAAACGGAAAGACAATATCCTATTCCAAACATAACCGATCTTGATACATAAAGAAAATTTAATAGTTTTAGCAACCTGGATTTAACCTTAGGTTACCATCAGGTCGAAACGAGCCATGTCCAAAAAACTGCATTTAGCTTAGACCAAGGCCATTACGAATTCATACGGATACCTTTTGGATTTTAATAATTCGCCTAGGTCATTCCAAAGAGTCATGGAATCTAAGAGGTTTAAAAAACGTCATGGTATACCTTGACGATATCATAATTTACAGTCCAGGTTTACAAAACTTATTAACGATTTACGAGCCGTCTTTACAAGAGTACGAGACGGCAATCTCAAGATACAGTTAGAAAAAAACGGAATTTTGTCGTAATGAAGTAGCTTATTTAGGCGAAGTTGTAACTTCGGAAGGCGTGAAACCCATCCCGAAAACACAGAACGAAATAAAATCTTTCTTAGGATTAAACGGCTATTATCGTAATTTATCCGAAATTTTGCAAATTTAACCAAAATTTTAACAAGATGTGTAAGGAAAGGATCAAAAGTAGATGCCGTTAACTAAGAATGCAAAAATATCAAAAACAGCTCCATTTTGAAATACCCGGATTTTTCAAAACCTTTTAATTTAACTACATGGTGCGAGTAACGTCACTATCCAAAAATATAAAAAATGCAGACATGCCCATCGCTTTTGCAAGACGCACTTTAAACGAATCCGAAGCTCATCTATCAGCCATCGAAAAAGATCTTTCACCAATAGTCTGGGCTTCTAAACAATTTTTTCCCATATTTATTCTGAAATTTTTTATATTAGATACCGATCACAAACCGTTACAATGGTTGTTCTCCATAAAGGAGCCAAAATCAAAATTAATTAGAAGGAGGTTGAAGCTAGAAGAATTCGATTTCGAGATAAAGCATTGCAAAAGGCGCTGATGCGTTATCACGTGTCGAACTAAATGTGAACTATGCTGACACAGGAGACAAAGAGGTCGGTGACTTCCTTACGGAATTCTTTCTAGAAAATCAACACATCGCAAGTGTCATGTAATATGACAGAAGGCCAAAAACTCAAAATCAACGTAACACCTAACCCAACTAAACCGTTCGAAATAATTCATATAGATACAGTAATTTCTGAAAATAAAAATTCTTAACATTGATAGATACATTATCGAAATATGCACAAGCTTATAGACTAAAATCTAATCAAGCTGTAAAAATTGTAAATAAGTTAATAAAATTAATTTACTAATTTCGTGGTCCGCTTGACCAATTAATATATTACAATTAATTAAGGTTTTTAGTTGGGATAAAAATGTCAATGGCACGAGCGGGATTTTTGAAGCGCTGATTCCGAGGGTCTCGGAATTCGATGACATTGTCCGGGAGAGAAGTTCATACGCGCTGCACTCTTCACAGATTGTTGATGGTCCGAGTTGCTCGATATTCATTCAATAACTTTCGCCAATGTCGGTCCGACTGCGCCTGTTAAATAATTTCTTTTCCCGAGTCCGCTTTTAAAATCCTTTATTCAAGAAAGTAGTACTGATACATTCGAATTTCTCCGATATGCCTTTGGGAAAAATTAACTTAAGACTACCCAGTCGGTTAATAAATATGAATACAAAATTTCTGGTTGGAGTGGGAGAGAGTGCTGACAACAATGTCAGGAGCAGCGCCTGCATCCTAGCATTGTCATCACCTTATTCATTTAATAAAATAGTTATACCCGTATATAACTTTTATAAATGTAATCATTCATCCAATTATCCTCCTATCTAATTATCTGCCTGTCTATCTATCTATATATCAGCCTCTTCATTACACAATCCATCTATCTTTCCATAAATTTATCAATCCATCCACCAATATCTACATCTACGTACTTCTCTCTCTCTCTCTCATTTTCACTTCTTCTCCCAAATGTTCTCGTCGTATCTGTCGGTCCATCTACCCATCTATAAATCTTTATTACTATTTATCTGTCCACGTATCTATTTTTCTTTGAAGCTATCTATCTCATTTTTTATAAATTTTTTCATCAATCCATCCATCCAACCATCCTGTTAGCTATTTATCTATCCATCCGCATATCTCTCTATCTACCTATCTAACCATCTATTGTTATTGATATTGTAAGTTATACTCGCCGATATATTTTTTTTTTTTTCGTCAGAAAATATCGGATATTAATTTCTGATTAGATACTCTTTAATATCTGTGCAATGCCGAATTTGTCATAACCATTACCTATGCATCGGGAAATTTTTATTACCCCGAGACGACCGTTTCCCTACAAAGGGAGACAAATTGCATTTGTGTTGGTTTGTTTAGAAACTCGAGGATAGTTTGGGATTGTTAAACACTTTTGTTTGGCCTAAGGTAGAGTAAACCGCAGACGTTTGATTTCCCAGAGCTACAGCTATAGTGAATGTCAACATTTCAATTTGCCGAATCGATTTTCGAACTCTGAGTTTTGAATAATTTCCTACCCGAAAACAACCCTTATCTAATCAAGGGTGGGAGGAATTTCGCGAAATTGGTATTCCAAGGTAAACGGTGCGTTTTGTTGAGTCTATTTGATATGATACATTCGTCCCATTTTGATATGTTAAAATTCTATATGGCGTAATCTATCATCATAAACAATTATGACATAGATAGTTCGTGATACTTAACTGCTAGCGTTTTTCCTTCAAATCTATTTATACGTAAATAATTTTCGCTTCGTCGAACACAGCCGCCGAGGGCAACCAAACCCCAAGCGCCTCCAGGGAGGCCCGTGAACTCAACATAAATTTAACCCAAACCGGTGTCTTGTGACGGAGCTCTTTATCGGAGGTGTGGATAAAAAGCAATTACAGTCTTGTGGAAAAGTCTACATCCTCCACAGGACCGTGGTCAACCTAGAGCTCATGTGTCCAGCCCGAATACACCTGGCCCACACCACGCCCGACCGCCCAACATACACCCCACCGTCGTCAGAAATATACTTTGTTTCTTATAAATCCATTAGAGGTATATAGATAGCGAGAGAAACATTGAGAGCGAGAGAGAGATATATATACAGGTAGATAGACAGATAAAAAGAGAGAGAGAGAGACAAACAGAGAGAGAGGGAGGAGAGAGAAAGAGTAAGGGACAAACAGAGAAAGAGAGAGAGAGAGAGAGATAAAGAGAGAGAGAGGCAAACAGAGAAAGGGAGAGAGAAAGAGTGAGAGGTAGATAGAGAGATAACGAGAAAGAGACAAACAGAAAAAGAGAGTGAGAAGGAGAGACAAACAGAGAAAGGGAGAGAGAGAAAGAGTGAGCGGTAGATACAGAGAGAGAGAGAGAGAGAGAGAGAGAGAGAGAGAGAGAGAGAGAGA
>CM077100.1:24652398-24680689 GCA_039619505.1 Cimex hemipterus | reverse complement strand
ATATATATATATATATATATATATACCCACACACCCCTTACATTTGGAAAGATAAGCATTAGCAAGTTAATGTAGGATAGGAATCATTTAAGAATAGGGTAAGGATTATGGGTTGCTTAGATTATACTAATCCTGAAAAAAAATGTTTTAACCATCAATTTTATTTTTAAAATGACTCCTAGCTGTTATTATGTATTGTTGTAGAGTTGAAATTTTATTAAAATTGTGCACGAATTTATTCTAAGCCTTACCCGTCCGACCTGTATTGTTTTTTCGTTTGTTTTTTTCGTTAAACCTCGTTACTCGCCCGGGCAACTTTTGACCAGCTCTATAAAAACTTATTTTTTACTGTATTTCACCGACGCTCTTCTTCATGATCTTGCGCTCTTGCCATGTACTTCTTAATTTTCGACGATACTTGGCTTCATAGGTATTTGGAAGAGTTTAGATCGGAAAACTCTATTGGAAGGCTTTCCTTCTTGGGCCGATCGGGCAGGAACAGAACGCATGTATCTTTTCTTATTTCTCCTCTGGAAATAGTGAGAACTTAATTTCCTCTTCCCCCTCCCTTTTCTCTCTTAAAATTATTCCCTCTCTTGTTCTTCGTACTGAAAGTACACTTCTTTTTTTGCTTCATGAACTGTGCATATCTAGCCAGACAATATATTGCGTATTCATTTTTACGGGGGAGGGTATCGTGAAAAAAGGGCTAGAGGCGACGGCGGGAATCGAACACGAGACCGCGGGGCCTACTAGTCGAGAGTCTCTCACGCTAACCACTCGGCTACCGCGGCCTCTAAATTTATGTCTCTTCCTTTTTTTTTTTTTTTTTTTGTTATGTGCAAACAATTATGTTTGTATTAAATGCTCAAAAATGCACAGTTTAAAACACCTGCATTTTAAATCTAAAACGGGGAGGGCCATCTTAATGTTACAAAAAGCGTAACCCCCTCACGCGTCTTCCGTCTGGCCCAACTCAGAAATGGTCCTTCTTGTCAAAGTTTTTCTTTCAGTAAGAATGGCATAAAATAAGCTATACAATCGAGTTGTACAATTAAAATATAGGATTCTCATTTAATAGTTAGTGTCATTTCCCAGCTAGATGAGAAAGTTATGTTCAAAATGTTAACACCACGCAACTTCTAGCGAAAATTATCTTGGGCTTTGTACAAGATCATTTTTGCTAAAGTTAATCGTTTCGGAATCAAATAGGTTGAATCAAATAGAAGTTAATACATCTTGATATATATGAAGAAGCAGTATTGAGTATTTTGAAACAGCTGCAACATAAATAAATAAGTTTTATTATTTAAAAAATTAAAATAATATTAGGCTGCGCATTCAATTTACCCCCTCGCTCGAACTGTGTTTTGTTGTATGTATTGTTTCCGTGTAAGATGATTTCTCTTTCGCAGTGATTTTGTTGATTCGATATTAGAATTTGTGGACAATGACAATTAATTAAGGTTTTTAATTGAGATGGAAAAAAGTTAATGGTACGAGAGGGATTCGAACACACGACCTTCAGCTAGATTGGGAAATCCGAGTGGATCGATAGCTCAGGTGGTAGAGAAGCGGCGTATCTATCCGAAGGTCGTGGGTTCGAATCCCTCTCGTGCCATTAATTTTTTTCATCTCAACTAAAAACCTTAATTAATTGTCATGTATTAATTGGTCAAGCGGACCACGAATGTCGTTAATTTATGGACAATGGTAAACTTTGTTTTTAATACATTCGTATATTAAATCTTTTATCTCATTACTTTAGATTTAAAATTTATTTTCTGGAATAGTTGTTACTAATTTTTGGCTAACTTTTGTTGGAATAGGTCGTAATTTATATAATTCAAATTTCTTTTCACTATATCATGGTAATCGCAAGAAGTAAATTATTTGATTTGTTTCTACAGTCGACTTTTAACATATTTTCAAAGTCCATATTTCTTTTGTAACGGCAACTTAGTTTATAATCGGTTCTCCAATCGTTTTAACACTGAAATTAAATGACGGGTGCTTTTAATGCTTAGATGTATTGTTTTTAATTTGAAAAAAGTAATTGAAATTTCAATATCTTGTATTGTATCGAGTAATAATTGATGCAGGATTTGTAATTGATTAATAGTACCTTTAACTGAGGTTATTTGTTGAATATTCCATAATGTTTCTACCAAGTAAGTTTATTTTATTTTTTAATTTTTCTCCGTAAGGTTTATTGTGTCGTTAAAGTTACTTATTATTCTTTCGTTAAAGGAATACTTGAATTTTATTTGATGTTGAAGTGTAATTGTTGATGTGTTGTACTGTAGTATTTAATTTTGTCTGTCTGCATCATCTAGGTTTCCCGTAATCCATTTTATTGCTGTCCGTTGATCAGTTTTCGTCTTTTCCTTTTTTTTCAGTTTATGATCAAGTTGTCCAGTTCCTCTTGAACCTTTGGTTTAGTTGAGTACAGTAATCCCTTAACATTGGTGGGTTTGACATTTGCGGTTTTCACTCTTCGCGTATGAAAAAATGAGCCGAGATTTAACATTCACGGAAGGTCGGACTTGTGTATTCGCGGAAAAATAACACTTGAGCAAACAAAAAAAATTGATTCAACTGTTCGTTCTATAAAGACAAAAGAGACCTCTATAAGGGACAGTGTAGCAGCTTCTTCTTCGTCGGCAAAAAGACTGTGCCAAATTCGAAACAAAGGGCTGGAAGCAACTGAAAAAGCATTAGGACTATGGATAGAAGACATGGCGCAAAAGAGATTGCCCTTGAGCTCGGCATTGATAAGAGCTAAGGCATAATAATGAAAATTCTGATTCCAAGTCGGATTTCCAAGCCAGCAAAGGGTGGTTTGAGAATTTCAAAAAACATCTCGATCTACACAACTTGAAATTAGTTGGAGAAGCAGCATCGGAGGATCATAAAGCAGCGGAACAATTTCCAGCGACACTCCAAAAAATCATAGAAGACAACGGATACTCACCTCAGCAAGTTTTCAATGCTGACGAAACGGGACTTTGCTGGAAGAAGATGCCGAATCGCACGTTCATTTCAAAAGCAGAAACAACAGCTCCAGGATTTAAGGCGGCCAAAGATCGTACTTAAAGATTATTACATTGTGCAAATGCATCTGGTGATTGCAAGTTAAAGGCGATACTGATCTACAGATCCCAAAAGCTAAGAGCCCTTAAGGGAAAATGTAAAGATGAGCTCCCAGTTTTTTGGAAATCAAACACCAAAGCATGGGTCACTAGTGTCTTATTCCAAGAATGGTTTCATTTCTCATAAAAAAAATATTCTTTTGATTTAAAACTTAGATAGGAAAATAAACTCAACATTCGCGGCAATTTTCAGGAACGAAACCCCCGCGAATGTTAAGGGATTACTGTACTGTATCGAATCGTTTATAATTTTTCACCCTTTCACTGTTCTCATTAATAACTCAGTAGCCGATAAGATTTCAACGTTTTCTGGGGTACCACAGGGTTCTCACTCCGGGCCCACATTGTTTCTTGTTTATTTCAATGATGTCTGTACAATATTCAATGATTGTAAGTTTTCTTTATTGGCTGATGATTTGAAAAATTTTAATCCGTGTGTTCAGCTCACGATTTCGTTAGTTTACAAGAAGGACTGGATTCCTTTATTAAAGGGTTTGAGCAGAATCGTCTTCCTTTGAATAGTAACAAATGCAATATAATTAAATTTACTAGAGATATCTGACCTCGTGACGTTGATTGTTTTGTTGATTGCTGATGGGCAGAGACTGGAAGACGTTGACACTATCTCCGACCTAGGTGCCTTTTTCAACAGAAAGTGCGACTTCAATGATCGTATCAATTAAATTCGAGGCAAGGTCTTACTCGAGATTGGCTTTATCATTTAGTTTTCTGGACAGTGTAGCACTGTCTTGGCAGTTGAAATGTTATATAACTCCTTCGGCGTAGATGGAGATCAAACACCAAAGCATGTGTGACTAGTGCCTTATTCCAAGAATGGTTTCATTTCTCTTTCATCAACGAAATAAATAAAAAATATTCTTTTGATTTAAAACATCACAATTTTTTCAGTCATGGAACGTAACCCTCCTTATAACATAGGAAAATAGACTCAACATTCGCGGATTTAACATTCACGGCAAATTTCAGGAACCAACCCCCCCGCGAATGTTAAGGGTATCGATTGTTCAAAAATAGTTCTATTGATTTCTATATTTGGAATTTTTTTCGTATTTGGTTTTCAAAAAATGTAGAATTAATAACTGTAATATTTTTATGTCATAGTAATGCATCAAAATGCGTTTTGACGTAATTAATCTCTCTTCTGCTTAGGGTTCCGATGTTGCGTGAGATATCCTTTATCTCGAATGCAGGCCTGGCAGATCGACATCCAGGTTCTGTAACGCTGACATTTCCGGTATTTAACTGATAAGTTGTTTTGTGAGGTCTCTTACATTTTTCTAAATGAATATTCGGTTTGGTATTACGATGGGATTTTTCAATTATAGCCGTTTTCCTTAAAGGATTATGAGATTTTATTTTCTCCTATTTGTTTTAGATTGTTACTGTTGTTTTCTAACATATATTGAATTCAGCGAGTGAAATTAATACGTTTTCGTTCATATTATGCCTCACAATTTCTATGATTAAACTCGCCGGATCTTGAATATCTGAAAAGTTATTTATCAAGTGTACTTTCAATTGTGTGAATCTGTCGTAGTAGAAATGTTAAATGATGGGGTGAGTGTGGTGTTCAATACCTTCCAAAAGGATAGTTCCTACTCACAGTAAGTTGTTCTGCAACGATCCGGATTTCGAGCCTCTTAGCTCATCATCAGGTTGAAGGACTTCTACAACCACGTCTCTCGACGTGCATTGCCAAAGTGAAACCGCTGATACCTCCGCCAACGCGACGTTCCAATTAACAGCTGATTTTTTTTTTTTTTTTTTTTTAATGACGCTCAATTTGAACGTGCGAAGCGCGGAAATTATAACACAAAAAATAATTAGAATAAAAGTAGTAACAATTAAAATAATTAGTTTAATTATTTGGAGGTTTGATATTATTTATATACAAATCCAAAATGGGAGGTAGATCAAAATCTGTTATATTATTAATACATTTATCACCATGTTCAATTTTACATTTTTTAATTTCGAATTTCTCAAACCAATCTAGTTCTTTCCCTTTGTTGAAACTATGTAGCACTCTCGTATTTAGATTTGGGTTGAATTTATGTTTTGTTTCTTTTAGATGGTCCTTAAATTCCGAAAATTTGCTCGATTTAGGCAAGTGTTCTTTTACTCTCGTTTTTATTTCTCTACCGCTTTGTCCTATGTATTTAATATCACAATCATTACAATTGAGTTGGTAAACCCCGCTTTTGGCCAAATTGTCTACTCTGTCTTTAGGTCTTGAAAGGATGTTTCTAAGTGAGCCCGCACTTCTAAAAGCTATTCTAAACCCTTCTTGTTTAAAAATTTTGCTAACTTTTTCTGATAATTCCCCAATGTATGGCAAACAACGGAAACCTAATGATTCGTTTATAGTGGGGTAACTGAGTCCTATTGTTGTTTCGTTTAAAGTTAATTTTTTTATTCTTTTAGCTAGCAACCTATCAATAAATATTTCTTGATACCCGTTGTTTTTTGCTAAGGTTTTAATAATTTTTAATTCTTTTTTATAGTTATCAGGTGTTAGCGGAAGTTTCAACATTCGGTCTATGAGCCAAATGAAACCAGCAGCCTTTTGGGACCATGGGTGGGAAGAATCCGCGGGTATCATAGTGTCTGTAGTTGTGGGTTTTCTATATACATCTATTTTTATGAGGCTGTTTATTATGGACAGTTTTAGGTCTAAAAAGTTCAAACAACCATCTTTGCCAATTTCCAATGTAAAATTTATATTATGGTGTAGGGAATTGATTAGTTGTAGAAATTCTTGGAGAGCTTCTAATGTTCCCGACCATATGCATAAGATATCGTCTACATAGCGTTTCCAGAAATGAACATATTTAATTAATTTGTTCTTTGATTTGAAAAGATTGTTTTCGAAATTATCCATGAATATTTCAGCACAAAGTGGGGATAGTGGAGACCCCATTGGTAACCCTTTCATTTCGTAGAATTTGTTATTGAATTTACAATAATTAGATAATAGGCATATATTTAGGAGATCTATTATATCATTTTTTACAAGTTCGTTAATAGAATTCTCGGTAAGTTTTTTCTTAATGAGTTTAGCACATTCTTCAACGGGGATATTTGTGAATAAATTAGTAACGTCAAATGATACTAAAACACAGTTGTTGGGTATATTGATGTTATTTAATTCTTTTATCAGTTCTAAAGAATTGGTGATTCCGAATGTAGGTTTGAATTTGGTCTGGGTTTTAATTATTTTGTCGATTGCAATTGCAAGTTTATGGCATGGGGAATTATAAAAGGATACTACTGGTCTTATAGGTTTGTTTTCTTTATGGATTTTGACTGTACCGTACAACATTGGGGGTTTTGGATTCATTGGTATGAGTTTTTTAACTGCATATTGGTCATCCGAAAATAAATCACACGTCACTTTGGCAATGCACGTCGAGAGACGTGGTTGTAGAAGTCCTTCAACCTGATGATGAGCTAAGAGGCTCGAAATCCGGATCGTTGCAGAACAACTTACTGTGAGTAGGAACTATCCTTTTGGAAGGTATCTGTCGTAGTTGTTAGATTTCTCTCTCAATTTGTTTCTTAGAACACTAATTGTCGATGCAAGGCAGAAACGTTTTGTACACTGCTCAATAAAGTGTTTATTTCTTCAGCTTTTACAATAAATTGGGCGAAAGTTTTAGGATTACTGTCATAAGTTGGTCTAGTATTAGTTTCTAATCTGACGAATTTGCCATTTTTAAATTTTTAGTATAACAATTTTTATTTTCTTAAAGTGAAGATATTATTAGTGCTTATTAATATATTATTGTAATATTTTGTTATAAAAGTAATATTGACTCACAGTATGATGTCCATATGTCCAATTCTCGATCTTCTTTCTTCCAATTTCAACGTTCAATATTCTCTTGAAAACCTTTCCCGTCCTATCGACTGCGCCAATTACGGATAATAATTCGAGATCCTCCTTTTCAAAAACGTTTACATTTCTGCCGATATACATTCGAGGAAGCGTACACAGAATCTAATACAATTACCTTCGGCCCATTATTAAGTTATCTCGGGTTAAGGGGGACAAAAATGCAATTGTGCTTAATCGCCATCTGATAAGCCGATTGTTTTTTCTGTACGCGTAACGCTATAATTAATATTGTTTATAAAATTATATATATATTTGTTTGTGTATGTGAGAGAGAGTGTGTGTGACTGTATGGGTTAAAAATTGAACTAAAATAAAATGAAATATAAAATAAACAGGAAAAAACCACTCACCTCCGGCGACGATAGTCCAGTTACCTCAATGGTGGTAAAGGGAGATGGAAGAGGAAAGATGGTCGGAAAAGACTGGAAAAGTCGGGACGGGGACCTTCACCACGTAGATGTCTCAGGAAATTCACCAACCAGAGCGATGACGACGATAAATTCATAAAATGAAAACAATAAACGAAATAAAATAAACTCAAGTTCGATCACGATTTATATAAAATCACAATTGCTAAAGACGACGACACAACGTATTCAAGCCTCGACTGGCCGACGACGAGGCCGGAAACATGGAAAATCTTATCCCGCGTAATCCTTACGGCGTAAACGTCGCCCCCGAGATGAAGTCCCTATTGGCTTCTTCTAAGTCCCGGTCAAGTTCCAATCGCAGTCATCCGACTGGGGGGATTCTATACCTAAACCGCAACCCGTATGAATAAAACCATCACCTGTGTGAGGAAAAAGGAAGAAACCGTCACCAACACCAAACTATATACAAGTGAAACACCGCGGTAGTGTCTACTGCGATGGTAAAGCGTGCAACTTTACCACCGGACGTTGAATAACACCATTTCTGAGTTTCACTGGTGCCACCCTTATGACCCCGTCCTTTCCGGGAAAAACCGATAATCTTTGGATAAATTGAATAAAAATGTTTTCCGGTTGCACTTGTTTCAGTAGTGCTACCTTCTTCCTTTGCTCAAGATAATCTTTTTCTTTACATGACAACGGGGTGATGGGTGGGCCATTGTGACTCATTCTTTAATAACCAATCGGGTCCGTGAAACCAATAGGGGTAATTGGACAATTCTTGAGGAGTTAGACCTCGCAAAAGGCAGTCGTCGGGGTTTTCCACGCCCTTTATGTGAGCCTACTTTTCGGCCCCCACGTTAGACTGAATTTTCGCTGCTCAATTGGCAACGAATGTGTTTCATCGGTTGGATACGAATTAAGCCAACAGAGAACAACTGTCGAATCAGAAAACGCAAATATTTCACGTTTTAGATTCCTTTTTGTGAACGTTTCCACGACAACTAAAAATTTGGATATAAGCAAGGCGGCACACAATTCGAGTCGGGGTATGGATAACCTTGGTTGGGGCAACTTTGGCCTTTACACACACAAACGATACATACGGTTTATCGGCTTCCCCTTTCAAATAAATTACTGCACCGTATCCGTTTTCGGAAGCATCACAAAACCCATACAAGGTCAACCTAGTATTCTCCCGGATGCCTAGAAAACGTGGTATTCGGTCCTCGGATGGTTGAGCAAACAGCCTGTATAAATTTCCACTTGAAAGTTACTTCAGGGGATAGGGGGTGGTCCCAGTCAGCTCCCTCTTGCTATAATTGTTTAATTAACCCCTTCAAATACAAGATAACAGGGGGGGATAAAAAGCCTAAAGTATCAAAAAATATTCCAGTGACCATGGAAAGTATCTTTCGCTTTGTACCAGATTTAGGCTCAACTCAACCGTAAAATCGAACAGGTCACCATCAGGATCTCAGTCCCAATACAGAACCGGCGTCAAAATCGACTCAGGAAACGTCAACATCACCCTTTTCCAAACTGTCTAAGAGAAGGGAAGAAAATCCCCTACAGCAAACAAATCCTTAGCTTGTCTATATAGTATTTTTGCTTCCTGGAGAGAACTCACGGACGTCAACAGATAGTCGGTATAAATGTCTCGTGGAGTTACTTCTGCTGCTAATGGGAAATGTTTACTCACCTCATCAACTAACTGCTGGATGGTACGCCAGGCAAAATATGGGGAAGCTGAAATACCACAAACGACCGTATTTAATTCAATATGCGTTGATAACGACGATGTCGCTCGGTAACCAAAATTTGCCGATACATTTGTCGGACATCCGCAGTCAAGGCATAAGCAAATATTCGGACATTCATGAGTAATTATACTAAGTTGGCTTGTAATTTAGGCCCGACAAATAAAACATCATTCAGCGATTTTCCAGAACCCGTTTTGACACAGGCGTCAAACAGCACGCGCACAGGTGTGCCAGTGCTGTGAGGTTTGAACACTGCATGGTGCGGAATAAAATATCCAGTTCTATCGTGATCTCCCTGAACGGGCGACATTTGACCTTCCTGGAAATGATCGTAAAGCCCGTCTTTAAGTCGGGAGAGCGAGCCAGCCGTGCCTGTAAGTTCAGGAATCGTTTACACGCTAATACATAGGAATCCCCAAGGATCTCCAGGTCTTCACGAAAGGGTAAAGTGACTGAAAAACGAACTCCTTCGGTCCAGCGGACAATGTTCAAAAAATGTCTTTCGCCCTGGGCGTCCTGTTGTGATCATAGGATGGACGGGTGTCGGAACTTCATCTATTCCCCAAAACCGTTTCAAAACCTGTATCTCGGGAGTCGACAAGTTGGCTAAAAGGGGATGCTTTTGTTCTTTTGAGTTTCCCACTAACGGAGCCTTTTCCAAGACCACAAAACCTAATTGAGTGTGAACAGCGACGGGTGCGCCTGGACCAATCCATGTTCTTGGTCCCGCTCACAAGAAGAGGGAATAGCTCTGATCCAATAATACCATCGACTGGACCTGGAATATGAAAATTCTCATCCACTAGGTCAAATCTACGGAAGAATGATAACTTAGCGGCACCCACCACAGTACAAGGCATCTCGTTCTCAATTTGATCTACGACAAAAGTGTTGATCGTGAAAGAGATGTTTCGGTCGAATCGTGACGAAGCGGTTAATTTAGTCTGACCACCAACGGACTTGGACGTTCCCCCAAAACCCAACACCTTAACATCTCCCCGTCTCAATTAGTGGATTCAATCTGGCACAAGCGCCCACACACATACATATCAACATAAGCACAACCCTCAAAAATTACGTTTTCACGAAAAAAAAAATAACAAGAACAATATTAACAATTAAGATATTTTTATAAATAACAAAATGTAATAATTAAACTGTTATGAATATTGATATGTAATTTATGTAATTCTCAATGAGGTTCTATGGTGATACGTTAACAACGGACTCACAGCTTGAGATAGTTTTTGTGAACTTTGTTTAGGGACTTCTATTTTGTGTCCGTTCTTTCTGTGTGAAATATTTGTACAAAGGCGTTTACCAATATGTTAACCATTGTCGGACTTTCAAGGCGCTATCGATCGGTCATTTTGAACAAGGACGTGATAAATTGTTCGCCTTTTACTAGCCAAAACGCGCTGAGCTACGAACCGAAAAAGCTGTCCGGTCTCCTATTGTGTGTCCTCGACCGCTGGCCCACCGATACATCTTTTTTTTTGTCCCTCTCGGTCTGTAACGAGAGACGCCACCCTTGGGTAAACAAATAGCCTGACGTCGAAGCATAATCAAATCTTTTTCTCGCTACTATAAATTATAATTACAATGGAAGAACAGTTGGTTGTGATAATGGGACAGGAGGACAGGGAAAGGGGCGACGATCAACTGGCATCCAGGTGCGGCTATCACCGCAGGCTACGCTTTTCCTCTCGGTTAGTGATGAAATTCCATTTTGGCGGAAATGGTCCGAACAAAGGGCCAGATGCTAACCCTTTGTCGACCAGCAATCATTCCCCCCCACAGAATAATATGATATTGGACACTTTCATTTTCTCCAACTCTTCTTTAATCTTGCTAGGAAAACCGATCGAGGAAATACATGAAAAATTGATTGAAATAACTGGAATTATTCAGTTCTGTCTCGCCCCTTTGAATTCGTTTTTCCCCCGTTATTAATATCTTTATTAAATGAATAATTTATCGCTCAATAAAATTTTTATCCCTCACGTAGCATCGTCTAGTAAGTGTAGTCGCTCCAGCAACAAACCCAGTTGCTCTCCCTCTCAACAAGGAGGACATAAGCGCCTACATTCCTTGTTAATTCTGGTGCCGGCACCGTCGGAAAGCTCCGAATACGCACGTTTTAGGATCCACTATAAGAGAGTGCGCTACCCTTCTCTCGACAAGAAACTCCTCAACACTATCTTAAAGTGGACACTCACCCGGGTGTTCAGAGCAGTTTGAAGCTTTTCAATACTTATTGGAGACAGCGAACAATGTCTAACCCGTCCCTTCATAATAGTAGTAATAAGAGTTCTATGGGATTCATAGCTGGAGAACATCATTGAGGAGTTCTTCAAGGCGTCTTCTTCATTATCAGGAGAGCTCCTCAATGTATCTGTAAAATGTCAAAGATCCACAGTTCGGTACGGGTATGGACATTGATTCCACCCCATACCTTACCTGACTTTCTTTGAAAAGGAAGTGACTTATGAATATATGCACATGAAGCAATGCGTTCGCCACGTCTTCCCCACACAGGTACCGGTCATCCGATTGCCAAACACCAAACCGGCACTCATCTGTGAAGAGAACTGTTAAAGTGTCCAAGCTCATTAGCGAATACAAGATGCCTTTTTTACTCGCACCAGTTTTAGCGTACCAGATGAAGGAAGTCTAGAGACTACTATTATCCCGAAGCCTTTTATTGACTGTTTAGAGCTCACCGTTACATTACGGACCGTTTGGAGTTGACTACCAATCTAGGAAGGCGTTAAATGACGTTTCTATTGTGCAATAAGGAGAAAAACCATCGTCTCTAGCCAACGCGTTGACAACGACCTCCTCTTGTGACTTCCAGTAACCCTAAACCTCTATAGACCATCGTGGACGGTAGAAGGCGTACACACAGGATTTGGGCGCTGTAAAGGTCGCAACTAGTGTCGTCGGCCAAATAATCTCCACTTAAAACCCGGTTTTTAAGAAAAAAAAATTAATGTTTTAGTCCTCTTTATTGTAAGTGAGTGTTTTGAAAGACAATACTTACAAGTCCTCTTACATTTTAGCACTGCTATCATTTGGCTCTGCTTTCGATTTTCGCCGGCATGTAAACACACTGTTGTTGAGGCTACCTAACCTCTACCTGAGTCGGTCTATTGTGCTCCTCTATTTTTCATAAGTAAATTAGGAATAGTCTGGTTTCTAGACCTACCGAATCTGGTTCGCTACTATTGGAAAAGAATCGAATAAAAAAAGGCGTCTTCTATTCGCTCGTGAGCGTCTCGCTTGGACAATTTAACAGTTCTCCCACAGATGAGTGCCGGTTTGGTTATCGCACTACGGAACCGTCATTTGGCTTCAACTCCAAACGGTCCGTAAAGTGATAGTGAGGTACTACAGAGTTACTACAGTTCTCTACTACTACAGAGGCGTCGAGTGAAAAGGCGATTATTCACAAATCAGCAACCTGCTTCGCAATTTGAATAATGGGGACGGTTTTCTTCACAGAAGCGTACCGGTTTGGCCTTTGGCAATCAGACGACTGTGAGTCACAACCTATTCAAAATCAGTCGGTTGTTTAGTTTTGGACGGAATCGACGTTAATACCTATACCGAAATTATTATCGCACAGAAAGGATCTTTGACTGCACTTGAGGATGTTTTTCGGGATGCTTTGGTCCCATTTCCTCCATTTATTTGAGAGAACTTCATGTTAATGCATAATTCTCTACCGCACCCAGCTCAAAACGTAACCTATTACTTGGCGTTGAACTGTTCTCCTCTTGTTTAATTCGGTTTACATTAAAACAAGTCTTAAATATTAATTATTAGTTAATTAGCAGTTAATATAACGATAAAAATACATATATTTTGCAATAAATAACAAATTGTGTGTTTAGTTTCTTGTCTTTTACTGTATAACAGGGAATATAGTGAACAAACGTCCTTTGGGAGACTTTTCAACCTCAGCTTAGAATATCCTCATGCCACGTCTAACCGAATATCTCAGTATTGTCGATAAGTAAAAAAGAATTTAACTAAAAAGTCAAATAATTTGTTTGTTCAAATCGTCCATAAATAAAGAAGCTTTCCGATGTATCGACGACGAATGTCAATTTCATGACTACGATATGATTACGAAGCGCGGTTTGTTAATGTTAATGATCTACCCGCATTCATCTCTACCTTGGTTGTGAAATACTTATCTATATTACATGTAACTTGAGAGGTGCCCTTAGTGAAACTTCCTAATTGTTGAGGTACACCTTCCCCTATCTGGTACTAAGGTTTCAAACGATACCAGCATTATCATCAGCCAGCTCATGTCGTAAAAATTTGCTCTTCTCGGCCCGTATGTGCAGATTGTTATATCTTTCTTTGCTTGTTCAACGCGCAAGAAACCTGAAATACTATGATTACTGTCAATTAGACCTTGTATCATTGATCAAAATAAACAGGTAATAAATGCATATAGACATTTAAAAAATTTTACTTCCTATTGAACTAAATCATAGAAGCTCATTAAGTTTCGAGTAGGAAGTTATAGTACCTATAGTTATAGTTATACTACGAAAAACGCAAATTTAAACTTTTTCGATCATTTAAATAACTACCAATGGTACAGGATGAATGAAAATTAATCCAATCCTATAGACACTAGTTATCTATTATTTAAAAATCTAATAAGCAAAATATTGTGAAATTTCTTCATGTTGTCTACACCGTGAACCTGAAATTTGGTATTTTTCACCATTTTCTGTCTTCTTATCGTAGTTGGGTTGATCTGTCTAGTCTGTCTAGATTAGTTTTGGTATTTTGCCATCTGCCAGTGTATCTTCACTGAGTTTTGTGTCGTTTTGTGTTTTACATTTACATTGATTTTACTGTTTGTAAAGTTACTGTGCATAGACCAGTGCTGATTCATTTTAATTGGCCAATCTTGTGTTGGGTATTCAATCCGAATAATTTGAAGTATTCTTATCGATACTTCAAAACTACATTCCACTGAGTGCGTCATGACAGATCCATGGTACAAACCAAAAACGGGATTGGCCCTAGAACGAACGCTTCCCCGGAGGACACCTGATGATGTAGATGAGAGGAGACGAGGACGTGGGAGTTTGTGTTTACCAAGCACAGCTTCTGACTGTACCTTTCTCATTTCTTAGTTCAGTCTGTCGATTTTGTTAAGGGCTTCTAGGTCATTGACTGTCGTCGCTACAATTCCTTCCGTGGGAGGACGGTATCAGTAATAAAGATCGAAGGGTCAGTCTTGAAAAGTACTTATTGCCTTTAGTAATACCTTTTTTTAAATTTTCATCTTTATTTACTCACAGCATTTTTACTTTTTTATAAAGTCACATTGTTTTGTTAATACATTTCTTCATAAATATTTGAGTATTGATTTTTAGTTCAAAGGATTTTTGAAGTAGTTCGATAAACATAGAGAGGTTCTGTTGTCACGTTCGTAACAAAATAAGTATGCATTATTATTTAACATGGTGTGCCTTCTAAATTATAGTGCCTCCTAAACTAAAGTTGGCGGTGTGTCAATCCTCAATTAATACGGCCTATGATTAGTGTAGATGGGTGAGTCGGTAGAGAGGACCAGGAGAGACAACTGTTACAGTGTGCGCCGAGACGGATATCTACGGCCAGGCCGGATCTTTAGAAAATAAATCGGAAGCAAGAATCTTAGTTCTTAGGAAAGTTTAGCATGTAATAAAAGTTTATTTAAATTTTAAAATGAGATTCATTTATTTTGTATGGTTGTTTTCAATTAGTTATTGTCTTGTATTCATAAAAAATTATCGTTGTTTTTTTTTTGTATTTTAGTTTCCTTAGTAATAAATGCGTCTTTTTGAATAAGTAAACAGTGTGCACTATTTACTTAGAATTTGTTAATTAAATGGGTAATTGGCCTGAAGCATTTATTAAAGTTGACTCTTCTACCCTCTTAGGGAGAAACAAACCTAGGCCTCACTTCTTCCTTAATCTCACACTAACTCATTATTTATTTTAAATTTTTTTACGGTTAAATTTTTGGCGTAAGACTGTTTATTCTTTCTGCATAATTTGTATTACTGCGTAACAACAATCGCCGTACTAACCTTGTATCTACATTTACGCCCCCATTGAATTTTTTTTTCGCATTCTACGATGTTGTGATGAGGCGGCTTTTTGAAAACAACCATTTTGAGAGAGTACAAATATTTTGATTGTATCTAAAATTTTCTAGGGTTGTATAAATCCATTTTTAATCTAAAATTTTTCAACATTGTATAAATCCATTTTTTATCTAAAATTTTCTAGCGTTGTATAAATACATTTTTAATCTAAAATTTTTCAACATTGTATAAATCTATTTTTTATCTAAAATTTTCTAGCGTTGTATAAATCCATTTTTAATCTGAAATTTTTCAACATTGAATGAATCCATTTTTTTAATCTAAAATTTTCTAACATTGTATAAATACATTTTTCATCTAAAATTTTCTAACATTGTATGAATCCGTTTTTTTAATCTAAAATTGTCTAGCGTTGTATAAATCAATTTTTTTATCTAAAATTTTGTGGCATTGTATAAAACCATTTTTTATCCAAAATTTTCTAGCGTTGTATAAATACGTTTTTCATCTAAAATTTTCTAACATTGTATGAATCCGTTTTTTTAATCTAAAATTGTCTAGCGTTGTATAAATCAATTTTTTTATCAAAAATTTTGTGGCATTGTATAAATCTATTTTTTATCTAAAATTTTCTCACGTTGTATAAATCCATTGTTTATCTAAAATTTTTTCACGTAAAATCCATTTTTTTATCTAAAATTTTATAGCATTGTATACATTTATTTTTTTTTAATCTAAAATTTGTTTAGCATTGTATAAATTCATTTTTTCACATCCTACATGTATTTGTAAAATTTAACCATTGTTTATAAATCCCAAGCCTTGAAGATGTTTTCAATAAAGATCGAAACGTTGGCACGGTAAAGAAAATGTTTTTCTGAAACCTACATCACACCAGACCGCATCTCACGATTTCAGAATAACTATTTTCCTAATCTACATCCCACGGCACGACATCTCAAATTTAAATAATCATCATTTATTCAAGAGAAGACAAATAAGCTATAAAATTGCAGCAACGAGCATGTGCTTTACGTTAAAATCGCCTAGAAGAGCTCCAGTTCTGATAATATTGGAAATGGCTGCTTGTAATTACTTATAATATCTACTTTAATTATTTTTAAATAATTTTTAATCTAATGTTCGCACTTACTTCAAAATAATCACTATAAAGAATTGAGTGGTGGAAGTGGTATTGCCTCGTTTTACAGCCGGCCTTTATTAAGACTCCAACTCCCCGGTTTACGAGGTTCGATCATTTTTGCTCATACCATAGTTATGTACTCTTATGTTGTTGGAAAGGTTTTTTAGGGGTTAGAAAGTTTAATTGAACAGAATATGCAAATTTAATGTATAATTAATTAAGGTTTTTAGTTGAGATTGTGATTTTCCCCAGTGATTAAAAGGGCATTTAAAAAAAAAAAGAAATTAAGATAGCTTTTGAATAAAAAATAAAATAAAAATACGTTTACAATGAAAAGACCACGCACCAAAACGTGGTCGTGTGTCGCAGAATGAGGTTAAATTCTATCAAACTAGTGTTCCTTATGTAATTTTATTGCCATAAAACTTCGATCAAATGTAAAAATACATAAAACCAAATGAAAATAAAAATACCTTGCAAAATGGATATTTACATAAACAAAATTAAAATAAAAATACCTTCACAAAAAAAATGTCCCAGCGCTGAGGAGATTAAATTTACGTACAATAAATATGAAATCGAAAGAACATTTAAATTGGGTAACAAAAAAAACAAAAAAAAACGTAAATATGTTTTTTTGACACGAAACTTCTTCCGAGAGCTCTCTTCAAAAAAAAGAGACCTTCCTTGCGCCAATCCGTCTCAATCCAGCCCTCCCCCCTCCGCCGAGCTCTTCCTCCGCGTCGGTGGAGAGTATTCGCGGGAATTTCAAAAAACGATCGTTACAAGACGAAAAAGTCAATGGCACGAGCGGGATTCGAACCCACGATCTTCGGCTTGATAGGCCGTTGCTCTACCACTCGGACATCAACTTCCTATCTCAACCCCACCTTTCGAGTTTTCCCTCCTTTTGCCATATTTCAATGCCGTTTAATCGGTTTGGAATCCCGACGACAAATGAAATGGCCACGGAGAGCTTTAGTGAAGTGTACTTCATTTTTAAATCATTATTTTTCATCTCAACTAAAAACCTTAATTAATGGGTCAAGCGGACCACAAAATTAATGAATTTAATTTATGATGATTTTTTTAAAAAGTTTTTTGTTATTGTTTGTTGCTTTTGTTGTTGAACAACCACTTACAAGATAAATTGAAATTCTAAAGGAAAACTTCAATACCTCCAATAAGAAATCGAGATTTTAGTACGAATTTTTGTCCCATATTTTCAAAGTTCTCGCCTTGTCTTCTACAATAATAATACCTGGAACTCAATAATGCCTCGATTCTTTCTTGCGATATTGAAATTTTCTTCCATAAATCGATAATTTCAATTAATCTTGTAAACTTTTGTTGTTGATTCGACAACATTGTTTCGTAAAACAATCAACACAAATTAACTAACTGTTCATAAATTTTCAATTTTCCATATAATTTTTAACAGATTACATTTCGTTTCAGCACTTTTCGTTGATCGTACTTTATTTATTTATTTATTTTTTTTTTTAAAGATGGCGTTTGTGTTTATTTCACCTTCACCTCGCAGAATTGCACAGATCCACTGAAAATGGCGAATTGCAAAAACTCAGATAGACAAACCCAATTTGACAGGCCATCGGACAGCTCCGATCGAACGCGAAATACAACAACACTCATTCAATAAGTCATTTGTTATTTCAAGTTATGATGCAATATGACGTTTATTACATATTATAGCATTAATGCCAAGTGGAGAATTGCGAAATGAAACTTTGGGATTTCAGGGATTATTCATCATTCAGTTAAAACCAGTTACAAATACTGAAGTTAATGGATAAATGCGCAAGAGTTTAATCTTATTCGAAATTATTCCAACGATTAGTACATAATTATAATTAAAGCAGGTTACGAAACAGCAATAAAATAATTATTGTTGCTACAATAATATTACCAATGTAATAATTACCTCTAGCAATAAGCATAAGTAATAAATCAAAACCCTTTGCCACGACCAAACAGTTCCAACAAGGCATAGCCGTAGGCATCTTCTTAACAAGAGTTGTGAAATGTTCTTTCATTTACTGGAGATCTAACTAAGTCCTGATTTTGTATACTTTAGTCGACCGAGACTCTTAAAATATAACAATATTCATTAGAACACCTACATCCCTAAGAACAATGGATTTAAATACATCATATAGGTTCAGATTGCACATGTTGAGTAAGATCTTGAGAGACAAGAGATAGGCATATAAATATATATGTATATACATATATATATATACATAGAGAAAGAGAGAGAGAGAGAAATTACATTTGTACATGTGTATACTACAAACAAACTCTAGAATGTAACGATCGATCCAACTACTTATCCTTGCATTACTATTTTATATAAAACTTCATTCAGGTACTGGTTTCTTTTCTGATGTCAAACTAGTTCACAACAAAATTAAACCCGAAAATAACAAATAAAACATTAAAAACTTAAAATACGTACATGGGATTAAAACCAAGGGCGACCCTCCCGTCGCCGGAGTTGGGCGGTTACAATTAACAAAGACTCAATGTAGCGCATTCGTTCCCCCTTTCCTTACGTTTTTTATAAATGGCAATTAACCCCGCACTCGCCATGATATAGCCTAATCTGTCAGTTTGCAGATTGCTAGGTAACTAGGAGTTGCATGGATGTGGAATGGAATGGTGGCAAGGGCACTAGGAAGTGGGGTTTGTGTGCCCCAGGCACTGCAGCCTTCTGGCTTATTGTACCTTCCTAGTCCTTTAGTTTAGTCAATAGACTCGATCCTTTTTCTCAGGAGTATCAAGTCAATGACTGTTATTGCTTCAATGTGGTTCTCTGAGTCATTTTTGTGCGTCAGATTGAATCTCCATTGAGCCGTTGCTCCGCATTCGAAGATGATATGAGTGGCTGTTTCCTCCTCCTCATTACATAGTCTGCAAGTTGGATCACTATTATATATGCCCATGTTTTGTAGATGTTTTCTCAGGTGCCAGTGGCCGGTTAGTAGCCCTACCACTCCTCTGAGATTTGCCCTCTCCAGTTGTAGCAGTGTTTTTGCCAGTTATGGTAAGGGTTGTTTTATCATGAGTTTACTGTGTCTAGCACTGCTAGAGTTTATCCATTTTTCTCTTTGTTTTATTTGGATCCATTCTGCGATGGAGGATTCTACGTTTGTTTTGGATATCCCAAGGATAGGCTCGGGGCCTATGTATGGTCTTGCGGATCCTCCTCTGGCCAGTCTGTCTGCTTCTTCATTACCCAAAATTCCCCTGTGCCCTGGCACCCAGGATACCGTTACCTTATTGTGTTTTCCCAGGTTTTGGAGATTTTGGATGCATTCACTGACTAATTTTGGTGTAATCCTTGTACAAGCCAGTGCTTTGATAGCTGCTGGGCTGTCTGATCTTGTGAGGATTTTTTTGTCAGTGTAACCTCTTTTAAGATTTTCCAGGGCACAAGCATTGATAGCATGTATTTCTGCTTGAAAGACCGAGGTGTACTTCCCTAGTGAGTTTGATTGCTCATATTTTGGGCTGGTACAGAAAACTCCTGATCCGGTTCCTTCAGTTGTTTTGGAGCCATCCGTATACCATATCATTGTGTCCGATGTTCTCCTGTGTTCTTCCTCTCCTTTATAGTCAGTTGAGATTTTGTAGGAGGTCGTGAAGATTGTTTCCGGGACCATATAGTCAGTCCCCATCTCTAATAGTGGGTGTCTGATGTTGTTTATTATGGTTGTGTGCCCGAATTGTTTGGTTCCTTTCCAATTTAATTGTTTTTGGAGCCTGAATGAGCTTTTCCTAGCCTCTCCCTGTATGAATATTTCTAGTGGAGGTAGGTTTAGCAGGGTATCTAGTGCATTTGTAGGGGTTGTTTTCATCGCCCCTGTGAGACATAGGTTTGCTAGTCTTTGTAAGCTACCTAGTGTACGGGTAGCTACTTTTTGTTGAGCTTTGTTCCACCAGATTAATTTCAACAAGCCTTTCAAGTGTTTTGAGTAGAAAGGACGTTAGACTAATCGGTCTGTAGAGTCTCTAATGTTTCCTTTCCGGTTTGGGTATATTTTCCATTTGGTTTTTTTATTATCCGATAGGGTTTATGGGGTCTTTGGCGAGGATCTTGTGGAGTCTACTTGCTTCCTTGATGTTTTCGATCTTCTTGCAATATATCCTCCACGATTCCTGTTTCGCCTGTTTTATTTCCCTATTGTATTCTGTTACGGTTTTACTGTATTCTTCAGTATTCTCTGTTTTTTTCGCTTTATTCCAGAGTTTGCGAGTTTTCTTTCTTAGTGCCGCCAGGTTGTCGTTCCACCAGCAAACTTTCTTTCCATCGTTGTAGGTGGTTTGCGGGCAGGCTTCGTGATATGAGTTTATTATGGCTTCTTGTATTTGTGTGGAAGTTAGCTCAATATCTAAAGTGCAGTATTGTACCAGACCCTCAGTTTCTATTGGTGGTGGAGGTTCCGGTGAGTCATAAGTCATGTAAGTTGAGGCCATTATCATGTCCATCTTAACTCCTTCCTTCATGTAGGCTAGCCTAATTGCTGTTTGATTCCTGGAACAGAACTCATAGGTGATTAGGCATTGTAGTTCATTTTTAATTATAATGCATGTTCTTTTACGCTTTGTTGCGTGTGGTCATATATGACTCTTTTTCCCTTATCTCCCAGCCCGGCTACTCTACCTTTTACTAGCCAGGGTTCTTGGATGAGGGCTACGTCGATGTTTTTCTTCTTAACCACAAGACAAAGCGTAAGTGTTGCTGCCTTACTGTGCTGGAGGTTCGCTTGGAGCACCCTCAGCATCAGTGTTGGTAGCTTTTTTGATGACCCTCAGGTTTATCATCGCGAAGCCAAGGTATAGTTTTAGTTTGGCTTCGTTCAGAGTCCTAAATGATGCATCATCTATGTCAACCACCAGAATTATACTTTTACCTCTATCTTCTATCCTCTGGCTGATGATTCTCCATTTCCCGGTATTTATGCCTGGGTTTTGGGATTCCATCAGCCCGAGAATGGTGGTAGCGTCTGTAGTGCCTAGAAGGTCAGGGTCTGGTACTCACATGGCCACCCTAGTGGTTTTAAAGATTTCTCTATAGGGGCCTACTCTGAGGTTTGCCCCTTCCCATGGATGGATGGTAGGTACCGTCGCCATGAGCCATTCTTTGGCACTTTGAATTTCACACGTTATTAGGACAGCCCCCTTCTCTACGTATCAATTCCTGAACTGAGGTCCTTGGGAGTTTTTGCACTTCCAGACCTCTGCCAGGATGGCCCGCTGAATGGTTTTGCCCTCATCGGTTGTTAATTCTTTTTCCGGGTATTCTTCCAACACCACGGCCATTTTAAGCGCTTTGAGGGCTTGCTGGTATGTCCCGGAGCTCTCCCCCATGTTGGGGTGGATCACACGTTCTACCCCGCTTCCCCCAGTTTTGTTCTTTTTGGGGCATGTCCTAGGAGCACTCCCACTTGATGATGGGGTGCTACCCAGTGACCTACCCCTTTGACCACTTTTGGTTGATGTTGGCCCCAATTTTTTTGGGTTCAGCACTGCCCGTGGTTTGCCCTGGTGCCGGAGTCCGGAGGTTTACATTGGGGTTTTGTCTTCCTTTCCTGGTTCTTTTTAGGATAGGCACCCCCCCCCTTGTTTGGCTTTGTTTATAGCTATTTTTCGTCTTTGTGCCCCGATATTTTTTGGGGTTTTAGACGCAGTTGTCCAATCTTTTCCGTCACCTCTACTGGAGTGGTTTCGTCTTCTGTTTATTTCCTGAAGACCCCCCACATCTGCTGAAGGCGACGCAAGAAGATTATTTTCTAATTCTTGGTTTATGGGAATTGGAGAGGGTTCGGCGTCCTCTTCAATTTCCATGAGTTGATTTTTGGGGTCTTCCTTTGAAGGTTCCCCCGGTGTTTTGTTTGGTACTGTAGGTTTATCCATATAGTTCCCACGAGTGAGAGGGGTCTAAGGGTCCGCACCGGAGGAGCCCTTTCTCCGGTGTAAGGCTATTTACTCAAGGGTGTCGCCTGGTGCCCTTGAGGCTCCGTTATTGACACAGTTACCCCTGCGCCATTCATCCATCGGCACGGAACGCATGACACCTTGGATTTGGGCTGGAGTGTGGGGCTACGGAAGAGGGATGAGGTATTGGGTTTAGGATTAGGAGGTGTCAGGTCCAGCTCCTGTCCCTCCATACCCCTCTTTCCGTCTGTTGGTTAACAGGGTACACCCGCGTAAGCGTCGTGAAGGTGGAAAGTTCTAGACCAAGAATCTCTGGAGTATCCAGTTGAAAAAAAAATGGCCACTTTCAACTGTATACGTTGACAAACTCGTTGTTAATTTTTTATGCACACAATCTAATCTGTGTCGGTTCAATCTGACTGACAACTTTTGTTTCGTTTGTCGAACATTTTGTGTCCTGCAACCTGCGCATGACACCCTATATATTACATTTTATTGAGAGCCCACCTGCTTTTTCGAATTTAAATATGGTTAGGGATGGTTAGGTTTTTTTTTTCATTTTAAATATGCCTATCAACTTATTTATGAGGATAGCGGTTTGTTTTCAAAATATTTTAGACAATATCATATTATTTTTTCAGATATCTTGAATTACATTAACCCAGAGCACGATTTATTAGATTCTCAGCGCAATTTAGTTTTAAAGAGAAAGAGCGGTCTGAATCCATGTACTTGTCATTGTTGGTTGGTTTCCTATACCAATTAGTTGTCATTTTGTTGCCATTCCTCTCAATCATCTCCGAGTATGGACGTTTTCCGTCTGGTTCAAGTTTTGATGAAAACTTTAAAGTTACGTGGCATGAATTCAAACGATGTTTTAGAAATTGTTCCTTTGTTACCGTGCACAGAAGGTCATCCACATCCTTTATCAATAGCTTTATCTCGTATGGCAACTGCATCATAGTCTATTCCAATATGTCAGATATTACGAAATCAGCAAAGTAGGTGACAGAACACCACCCATAACCACACTATCTTTTATTTTTAAAAAATCCCTTTAACCTTTAACCTCTGAAAATGGGTACATGAGATGTTAGCGGTTCTTACTTTTGATTTAAAAAAAAAAATTGAATGTAAAAAACTCGCATGAGGTCAGTTAAAGAATTGGGAATTTAACTATTTGTGAAGATGAAGTTTTATTTGATTTACTATCTCATTTTATTTCAAAGACACTAGGACTTGTTACCTATTTGTGCAGAAAAGGTGTGCTGAGCTGGAACGGTTCCATCCAGACCTGGCGCTGGGTCTATTCATGGTGGTTTTAGAATCCACATCCATAAATGGTTATTTTCGTTTCGAAGAATAAATTTTCAAACAAAAAGATGGTGTGGCTATGGGAGGTGTGCTCTCGTCTATTTTGGCTGATTTCGTAATGTCTGACTTATTAAAATGGATGATGATGATGATCATACGACATAAACCTACTAATCAAATATGTGGATGACATTTTTCTTGGGGATGTAAGCATTCTAATGAATATTTTTATATTTTTCATTTTTATTAATTGTTTTTGTTATTTGTTAATTGTAACTTTGAAAATCTGTTTTACACAATTTTATTGCTGTGTCAAAAAGTTTAGATGCATTGTTTTTTTAATAAATCTAGGCCATGGGGATGGCGATATAAGTCGTCGAAAGCTCGGTTGAACCCGGAAGTTGTTACTTGTTCTTTTTTTTTCATCCGTCATTTGACCTCTAGAAGATCCAACTCGTAACATCATTTGCTCCAGGTCGATAACCTCAACTTCAACTCCTCTCTTGTTATCTCAGTCCACAAGTTAAGGTTAATTTCCCCGTTACCATTCGTAGTAGTGCGCGGCAAATTCCAAAATTAGTTTAATACAAATGTAAATATAATTAAACGCGCCATAGTATATTTAATTCTGTTGAAGTTTGGTAAGTAGATTTTTTTTTCTTGGTTCGTTTTTTGAGAGTGGTTGATGAGACTGCCATCCACATATGCCACTGCTATATCCATGAGGGGCCACCTTTGTACACTGAAATTCTCTTCCTCGAATCCTCTTTCTGATCAAATCTAAGGGACTCCAACGAAAACTACTACATTCCAAGTTAAGTATTTGCTTGAAGAAAACTTTTTTTTAAAGAAGAAACGTATGTCAAAGCTGTACAATGCTTAATTTTAAGCCGACGGAGCAACGGGCAAAAGGCTATCGAACGAGTAAGGCAAGAATATTTGGGAGATTGGCGTTTTTATACAAGAAATGCTCATCAAGATGGTGGACGGCAGTTTGGACCCGCCAGACTTGGCTGACCTGTTGGTCTGAGAGGCGTTTGGTTACTCCGCCACTCCATAAATATTCCATCATTACTTTCAAATCACCTTCAGATAATAAACATGGGTGATTGTATAACTAATTATGTGTAACTAAATATAAATGAAGCCGTAACCGAAGGAAAAAAAGCAATATTAAAGAAATGGGAAAAACCAACATAACAACAAGAAACGGTTAATTGGAAAAGAATACGAGATTTAGGGGCGTCGGTGGCCGCAAGGTTCAGTCTTTTGACACGGCGCTCATCACTGTAAGGTCAAGGTCCCAGGTTCGAATACAGGGCCGCTGTATTCGAACCCGACATACTTACAAATGGGCTTTTTTTTTCAAAAACACCGGCACCCTGAGTGTTTATATGACCTCTGCTGTTGCGAACCCTCGAAAAATAAAAGTCACTTGAAGAAAGACATTTATGTTCTTATGTATAATAGAAAGGAAATAGAGGACTTTATCTTACGAGAGTTCAAGGTCAGATGGTTAAACGGTCTGATTGGAATTGCCTATAAAACTCTCACGTTCAACAATTGATCTCATCACTTTCGTATACACCTTTCCTTTATTAAATGACATGATTATAAAAAAGTTAATGATCTGGACGAAAAGGTAATTACTTTTCTATGTATTTATTTCTATTCTTTTTATGTTGTACAATTAATGGATGTATATCAAGAGTTTTATGTTTAATTTTTCAATTTACAACCGACGACATATACTTTTAATTATATATTCCATAATGTGAGAACTTGTAAAATAAAGTATTTCTATCTGTCTATATAGGTGTGTTAGGTCTTTTTTTAACTTTAAGCTGAACAGGGTGCCTTTTTTAAATGTTTTCCTAGCTTCATTCTATCATCAGTCAAGTGGAATATTCGGGAGTATGTTAATTTGGGCAATTTTTACAAAAATTTCAAATTGAGCCCGGAAATCGTCCTTGGTGCGGCGCCCAATTTTTGCTAAATCCATAGGAAATTTTAAATTATTTATTACAATAAGCTTATTATTTTAATTGTTAGTCAACTTCCGCTTTACTCGATTTCACAATCGTTTGTTGGGTTATTAGCGATTTTTTGTCAAATGAATAAATTAGTAACGTCAAATGACGGTCGTCAACGCAGTTGTTATTTAATTGTATCACATAAATAACATCAATATACCCGACAATTATGTTTTAGAAAAGGCACAACTACAGACACTTTGATACCAGCGGAATCTTCAATTTAAATACAAGAGTGTTACACAATCTCATGAAAGGGATGGAACTATATCGGTTTGAGAAATTTAAAATTAACAAATGATAAATGCATCAATAATATAATAGATTTTGATCTACCTCCCATTTTAAATATGTACATAAATAATATTAAACGTCCAAATAATTAAATGAATTATTTTAATTGTTCTTTTTTACAGTAATTTAATAATATTAATTATTTACCATTATAATATCTATTTGAAGAAGAAGAAGGAGAAAAATCACTTTATTCTAGAACTGGTGTCCCCTAAGAATAATTTATGAGATAAAATATAATTATTCAGATATCGTGAGATGCCCAGACCGCATCTTTCTTTTTTTTTTCTTTAATACTTACAGCGGTTAAAACAGTGGTCGTCAGTCATTAATATTTTTCTATCAGCTTATTTTAAAAGAAGCCGGTGTGATACATTTTTAAGTCCTTTGAGGCTCCATAAACGTTTTAATATTATGACCATGACTGGAATCTTATCACGACATATCCTGAGGTTGGAACCTCATATGAACACCTTGTCACAGACCAACGAATTAAGGTTAAAAACCACTCAACAATTGGAGGTACATATTTATTAAAAATTCACATTTTTTAAACGACAATTTGTAAACAACTTGTTAACAATTATTATCACAATTATCACAGAGCTTAAGTTTCCTCCGAATAATTATTCAGATATCGTGAGATGCGGTCTGGTGTGATGTAGGTATCAGAAAAACATTTTCTTTATCGTGCCGACGTTTCGATCTTTTATTGAGATCATCTTCAGGGCTCAAAGTGTTTGTCTTCTGTATAATTGTGCCATTCTTGCGTATCGTATTGAGAATGCCCGGCAAGAATGGCACAATTACACAGAAGACAAACACTTTGAGTGAGTAGAAATACTTTGATGGAATATAAAATATATTTTGCATTGTATAAATTCACTTTTCAACGTCCTATATGTATTTTCTAAATGTAAACTATGTTTGTAAATCCCAGCCCCTGAAGAGGATCTCAATAAAAGATCGAAACGTCGGCACGATAAAGAAAATGTTTTTCTGATACCTACATCACACCAGACCGCATCTCACGATATCTGAATAATTATCTATTTACGGTCACTAATCTCTACACATAAAATATAATAACCTTCTATGAAGTCACATAATTAAAAAAAGGAAAAAAAGATAGATAGAAATCGTGGCACAATGTATACCAGTAAGGCGACCACGAAAAAAGCGAATTAAAGACTTAAAATGAAGTACACTTCACTAAAGCTCTCCGTCGCCATTTCAATTGTCGTCGAGAATCCAAACAGATTACACGGCATTTGAAATATGGCAAAAGGAGGGAAAACTCATAAGGTGAGGTTGAGATGGGGAGTTGATGTCCGAGAGGATCGAGGTCACGAGAGCTCAGGTGGTAGAGCAGCGGCGTATCAAGCGGAAGGTCGTGGGTTCGAATCCTTAACTTTTTTTCATTTCAACTAAAAACCGTAATTAATTTTCATGGAACATGGTTGGCGGTGGTATCGGAGGGTTCCCTTTTAATTCAAGTCGAAAGACGTGGTTGTAGAAAATAGGAATGCTTCAACCTGATGATGAACTAAGGGCTCGAAATTCGGATTGTTGCAAAACATCTTACCATGTGTAGGAACTATCTTTTTAAAAAGGATTAACCTCTCTTCTAACTGTAATCGACCCTTAGTTCTTCTAACCCTTAGCCAATGTAAACCACCTATATAACCCCATCAAGTTTGTATTTATAAATTTAAGGAACAAAATTAACAAAAATGAAAAACATAACAAAAAAGGAAATAAAGTATAACGAACTGGACAGAACACAAATGCAAAACTAAGAACATAAATGGAACAAAAAAAGAACACAAATGGGAGCTGAAAATAGATTTTAGAAAAACTAAGGCAACACAAAGGAAATAAAACCGGCACCAGATCCCGATCAAGCTTCTCCACGCGATCCATCCCGGAGAGATAAGTTAAATTATCCGACTAACGTTTTATAGAGTATATGGTTATGTCCGCCTGGCAGTGCAAAATGCTAGTTAAATCATTGACAGAGCCCAACGAGGCTAAGGCGCAGAGAACAAAAAAGAAAAGATTCAGTGGTATCATTCACTTATTAATCACTCACACTATCACTCGCACATTCAGACAATCACTAACCCACACATTCACTCACCAATCCACTATCACAATCAGTGAGAATCACTCACACACACACACACACACACACACACACACACACACACACACACAC
>CM077100.1:24610738-24626085 GCA_039619505.1 Cimex hemipterus | reverse complement strand
ATATATATATATATATATATATATAAACATAAATAAAAAAAACTCTGAGAAGTACAAAATAAGTATTTTTTTAAACTGAACATCATGAAGTTTAATTACTCCTTGCATCTTTATTGATATTCTCAAAAACTTCTTTTTTAGAAAATCCTGTGGTGTGTTGTCTCCCTCATCAAATACACGACCTTTAGCATGTCAAGGGTTGTAGCAGGATGATCCGGTAAACGACCATTCCTATCAGATTGTCCCAAATGTATTCCATTTGATTAATGTCTTGACTTCTTGCTGTCCATTCAAGGGGCACCTACAATGTTCAGGTACTCAAAATGCATGCCTACCAACACGGAATGATTCAGAACCTAGAAAAGCCAAAAAAGACATCATCTGGTTACCACATTACTTAAGGCATTTAAGTTATGTATACCCACTTAGATTGTTAACCAGGAAACTACCGCCACAGAAAATGATTGACCCTAGCACTAACGTTCTCCAGACGTTTCACGCTCTTTTGGCGTGGGCAGGCTCACTCTTCCCAACGGTGAATAGGAATTTTTAATAATAATGATAGAAATAATAATTTATTTATTATAAACAATTTCTTTTATATTAATACAATACTATATAAAAACTACATAATAAGGGCAGGCAATTATCTTGACAGTAAACCCAACACATAAAATAAAACGATCGATAAAACATTACATTAAAATATTTAGTCGTTTAACATGGATATACACGCCTGCAATATTTTAGAAGCTGGATTGGTACAGAGTTTGCTCAGCAATTAGTTCATCTCTAGACTGGGAACAGCGGTCTAGTTGGCTTCTTCTAAAATTGTGCATTCTGCTAATTTCTTCTCTGTTCTTAGAGTTGCATAGAGCTCAAAGGGCGTAAGGCCCCTCCATCCAAGGGGTGTAATTTAACCAAAGTAGCTCACTCATTTTAAAAAGCCACCGCAAATCATTCAGATTCTGATACTGATTTGAGTCAGATAACAAATGGCAGTTGAAAAATGTATGATCGAGATCCTGAAAAAACAAAAAACGAGTTGATCTCGGGGCAATCTACACAGACTCCTCTCGATGAAGTGCACTGATGTTTGCAAGAAGAGAAACAAGATTAGGTTTCCATTCGGAGATATTATTCATACTTAACCTCATATGGGGTCGAGCCTCCCTAGCATGGAGATACATACCCACTGCATAGAGGAAGTTGAAGATATCTATTTGCTAAAAATGTCTAAGGCCACAGATCAAACACCTTGTTCATTCAGACCTATCTCTCTCGCATCTTTTATGCAAAATATGCTAATGAATATGATGGATAAACCATATTAGGAGCACAGCAAAACTAACCCATCCAGTGCTAGTCAATATGCATATCAAACAGGGGAGTCTTCGGTCTTGGCCCTGTATGATTTAAACAGGCGTTGTTCAAGAGCGTGGAAAGGGCATTTAGCAATGCTACGACCAAATCCCTGACAGCCCTAAGTAAAAAAAAGGACCTCAAAATCCTTATGTCAATGGGTAGAAGAAAGTCTAAGGAAGAGGATAATCTACCCTGGTCGACACTTGTTACACTCATGATAGTCGAGGTTCCTTGGTTTGGTGGAAAAAAGGCATTCAGTTAAGCGCGGTCTAGATCGTCAGTACTAGAGAGTGGCCAATGAGAACGGCTGCCCCAGAAGTCTTTGTGAATCTTCTTACGCCGAGAATTCGCCGGCTTCGCTCCGTGGAGACTGGGGTTGCTTAATATTAGATTTTTAAACAAAAAAGGAAAATGGGCGCCACGCTGTTTACTTACGCGGAAACAACCGTAAATAAAAAAAATAAAATAATGTAAAACAAAGAAAATTCAATAATCGTAAAATTAACATATATATTTACATAAGGAAACAGAGAAAAACAACACATTTATTCCAACGGAAAACTAAAATATTAGACATAGATGAATCTTAATTCTCTTAACATTTTAACAACCTTACAAACTAAATGAACCTAAATTACCATAAACTCTAATTAAACATTCCTTAAAACTAAACTTTCCTGGGAATCAGTGTCCAGATCTGCTTCTTTTCCAGGCGAATGAAAATCCCCGCTTCCAGGAATGTGGAGCACCTTCTCTGACGTTGAGTGGGTCCGCGATCGCCTTCGTTAATCCAGAACTTTGGGGATGCCTGCTGATGCCGTGGCCCCTAAATTCAGTTTTCAAAAAAAAGTTTAAAGATAATACCCTGCAGACCAGAATGGGAGAAAGGGATCCCAGTAACGCGACCAAATCTGATTTATAGAATATGAATCAGGAATGGAATATACGGAAATAACCCAAGGACCCATCATTGTAAGCCTTGTCAAATATGTCACCGGTTTTGAAGAGGATTAGTGGTCAATCGATTAGTTGCCAACTGCTCGGACACCTAGGCAGTACTGAATTGCCACATTGGTGGTAAAGTCCAGATTCGTTAGGGACAGCATAAGAATCCTGTCAGACATTATGGAAAATAAGAAAATTGCCCGTGCCTGGGGTATCAGAGAACACAAGGCAGAGGGACCATAAATTGACCAAGGAGGCCACATATCGGGCCTGAACCCTTTTGTGGCTTACCAAACTGCAAAAAACAATAAATGCTCTATTCAGTGGTAATGTAGCCTCGGGCACAGGCGTGAGAAAAGTTTTATTAAAGGGCCATCTCAGAAACTAACGGTAAAACTACTAAACCTGTGGAGTGCTAGGACTAGAATTATAGTTGGAGTGCTAACTGAACGCTGCAGACTCTGGGGTCATATGTAGACTCGGATTGGTAGAAGTACCTGTGCGAATGTTGCCAAGAAAAAGGAGAAACAACGGAACATGTCCTCTGTTGGGCCGAAGGCCTATAGGATGAGATCCTAATCCTGAGAGAGGAAAAGCTAAGACTTGAAGGATACACACGGGAGCCTTGAAAAAGATTTGGGGTCTGGTAAAAAGCATTAAGCGGCGGATGGGTCGTAAAGCGGCGAGCTAATATATAATCTATAATCTATATGTAGGGTGGAATATTTAGAAAATAGATGATGCCAGTGGGAGAACTAGAACGGGTTGTGTTTTATAGACTCAAGAGTATTATTTTTTGGAAGACGAGAATTAGGGAGTTCAAGAATGATCAGGATATACTTAAATTGTATCCTCAGTTCAGATACCATCCAGTTCTTGGATGTCGCTAAGTACGATCGATGCTTGAATTCATTGAGTCGTCGACTTTGGCAATTTGTGATTTTATACAAGTCGTGAGTCAGTTTGAACTTTATTTTATTTTCTTTATTATCTTAACTTTATGAATTTCGTCCGGTTGGTGAAGTTCCTGAGACAAACGCGTGGTGAAGGTCCGTCCCGACTTTTCCTGTCTCTTCCGACTATTTTCATCCTTGCATCCCCTTTTACGTCAGTTGAGGTAGCTGGACTATCGTCACCGGAGGTGAGTGATTGTTTGTTTTTTTAAATTTCATAATTAATTTTATTTTAGTTTAATTTCAAATCCATATAGTCCACTTGATCAGACGTCATACAGTTGTATCCCAAACTTTTTTTTTTGCCGGCTAACTACCAGGGTTGTCGCCGGCGCCTCACGTATTTCTCTTCTTCACACTTCTCGCAGTTCAGTATTAATTAATCTTTTTATGTAAGGTTTTGATTGAAATGAAGAAGCATGTGCCACGAGCGGGATTCGAACCCATGACCTTCGGTTAAATACGCCGATGCTCTAACCACTTGAGCTATCGTGACTTCAATCCGCTCGGACACCAATGAAAGGTTGTAGTTATTGTATGGTGAGTTGGTACACTCCGGAAATAGGAAAGGATTGGTGGTCGACTACAGAAATTTAAATTTCAAAAATCAATATATAGCCCACCAAATTCTAGTTGTCGAGGAAGCGAAATCCATTTGCGACAGGAAGCGTATTTCTCTGTCATTGACCTTAACATTCCCTACAGACAAATATCCATTGACCCTAAGACAAAAATAGGGGGAACATCCGCGTGCAAACGACATTTCGTCTTGCAACAGGAGGTTGCAACCAAAAAAAAAACAACAAAAACTGCAGATTCTAATACCATCAGTATTTGCAGACCTTATATTAAATATAATTTTTTAATGATTTAAATGTTTTTTTTTCTTTTTAGACGATTTAGTTGCGTATTCCTCAAATTACGAATAATTATTCAGATATCGTGAGATGCAGTCTGGTGTGATGTAGGTTTCAGAAAACATTTTCTTTATCTTGCCAACATTTCGTTCTTTATTGAGATCATCGTGTCGTGTTGAGAGTTTCTGAAACCTACATCACACCAGACCGCATCTCACGATATCTGAATAATCAATGAATAAATTGAAATAAAAATAAGGCGTCTCTGGATCACCTCGCCGCAACACTTGAATAGCATTTATTTTTTATGTTTTCATTACCAAACTGTATAAACTTTGAAAATTAAAACTTTATGTGACCTTAGGTAAATAGGTATATGTAGTATATAAATTTAGTATCTACAACACGTGAAGTACAACAACCACATCATCAATACCAAATATTTTTGTATACAAAATCAGACTAATTGTATTTCCAAACAGATGTAAAAAATAGTTAAATTCAAATAGTAAATAAATAATTTTTAAAAAATTCATGCTCTACATATTCCAATCGGCTTTGAGGGACACAAATTTATTGCAAGAGCCCGTCTCTATTCAGCAAATAGCAAATATCAATGGGCTGACTGCCTCCTTCCCCTCGGTTTGGTTAAGCCCCGGTCGTCAGCAATCTACCCTGCATCAGCCCGGACACAGCCTTCAAATTGCCTCGTCTACAAGCCATGATTCACCCGGGACAGAGTCGAACGAGGGTGCACTTAGTAAGACCTACACAACTGCACGTCCATCGACAAACCGATTTCCATGTGTTTGTTGCTTCAGGAGGAGGACAGTGTCACCCCGAAATTGAAAGAGTTGGGTTTGACAAGCGTGGGGCTCACCTAGGGGTGGGAGTGACCCTTCAACCAGGGTGAGTTATAGTATATAAACTATGACAATTAATTAAGGTTTTTAGTTGAGATGAAAAAAAAGTTAATGGCACGAACGGGATTCGAACCCCACGACCTTCGGCGAGATACGCCGCTGCTCTACCACCTGAGCTCTCGTGACCTCGATCCACTCGGACATCAACTTCGAATCCCGCTCGTGCCATTAACTTTTTTTCATCTCAACTAAAAACCTTAATTAATTGTCATGTATTAATGTGACACTAAAGTATTGAAGAAATAGTATATAAAGGTGTTAGGGCCGGAGTGTAAAATAAATATATTCGTTCTAATATTTTTTTTTTTTTTTTGACCGTACTTATCTTTCATTTTATGTTATTTCATTCCCTTAGGCTAATATAACACTTGTTTTCTTTTGCTTTTTTTTTTTTAAATTAGGGGACAGGTCGTCAAAACGCAGGTCTGCCACCCCTTCTAAAAATGATCACCGTAGATTTGACAACGTAATTGTAAGTGTGGTATTCGTGAGGGGAAGTTACCAGTGAGGACGGAGAAGAAAAAGAGAGTTTGAGGGTGATTAACTCCATTATAATTCATTAACATAAAACTCCATTTCTGGCACTATGTATGTAACGAGCCCATCTGACGGGCCGTCACAATTCGAAATTGTTTCGATTGGAGATGTACAAGCGAGGCGATAAAGCCTAAGAAAAGGTGGGGGCCGAATATAGGCCGCAAAAGTAAACAGTGTGTAAAAAGAGATAGAGAAGTGATCTGCTCCTGTAAAGACGCTGCCATCTTTCTAGCCTGTGGAACAGTAAATTTAAAAGTAAAACAAAACGAAACGTTCCCGTCTCCATGGGTGAGTCCCTTTCCCTGATCTAATTTAAGCTGTTCATAATTATCACGTTGTTAAAGAAGATGTTTATTTTCAAAAGTCTAAGAAAGGTTTAATTTCATTTTTATTTTTTGAAGATCATTAATATCATTTACAATTAATATAAGGTATATATTTTGTTTTGGCGTTGTCATTATTATAATCTGTTTATGCGCCACTCATCTCATTTCAAGCTTGTTTGCTAATAATAATAAATTGTTTAAAATTAATTCTAACCATAAAATAATTTCATTTTCTATCCTTTTATTAAACTATGTCATGTCTCGTCGGGATGTGACATGTATCTAATTGGTTTATCTCGTTCTGTAAACTTACTCGGTTGTCAGCAACGAACTTCATCAGCGTATAATAGTTTAACCTTAGCGTTAAAGTCCGAAGTGTATCGATGTTGTGTGGTGAGAAAGATGCTCTAATAGGCATTGTTGATTTAAGGTTTCAACTCCGTGCCTTCATCTAACAATTGACTTTAAGAATGATATCCCGAAAATTCCGCTGATTAAGTCTTTAATGACAGAAGGTGTTGCACATACAAATGGATCACTGTAAATTCTCCATCACTGCTTTCAAGAGTGAAACCACTCTGGTCTCATCGGTGAATGAGAAACCATTACTCTATAGTGCACGATTGGTGTTGCAAATCTTAGTTCTGTGGTAAAAAGGATGTCTTCTTGATCTATGGTTTGACTCTCTCCATTTTCGTCCGACATTTTTAAAGCCAAAAGCTATCGAATTGCTCTTCCTTCTTGAATTTGCTCTTGTCGAGTGACTTCCACATCCCCGTGCCTTTAAATGCCCCTCCAAACTGCCGAATAATAAGTGCAAAGACGATTACTGATATACCTCACACATTTCCCTTCAATATGACACAAATAAAAATAACAGAGCAAAGAAAATAAAAACGAGACAAACGTTGATCCTTCTTTTGTTGTTTAATAAATGATGGTCATATTTATAATTTCCAATGCCTCTCATGGAACAAATAAGATTACGAAGAATACAAACAAAACTAATACACAAAAATAATATTATTTAATTATTTCAATAAAACCATCTTATTATTGTTGAAAGAAGTTAAATTATTGTAACAAAGAGACAAAAATAAATTAACTTTTATTAATTAAGGTTTGGACATCGGTAATCCATCTCCATCTGGAAAAATTTAATTGTAGGATCAACATTGATTATGACTAATTATTGAGAAACATTCTTTTCATATTATCAACGTTATGAAGGAAACTAAGAATTAATTACATTGAAACTGTATATTAGTCATTGGGTTCCATTATGATAGTGCCTCTTCATTGATCCAGTCCTGTTGGGACCACTCCTGAGTAATTTATGGTTTGGTGGTAATTGATATTTCTGAGTTGTCCCGATTAGTAACCAGTTAAGCTGTCAATAGTTTACCCTACTCATTAGACAACAGAGTCCTATCCACAGGTAGTAGTTTGCGAATACTCCTCAACTGAATTCCTTCCAAACCATAACAATTTTGTTAAATTAAAATAAACAGCCAATATGAATCCGTTATTGCGAATATATTGTATATTCATTTTTTATTCTGCATTCTACGATTTGAATGGTTTTTCGGAAATTAATAAAGGACCGAATGTTAAATATTTTAATTTAAAATATATTGCACCTGATGAATGCGAAGGTATTGAATGTTTTAATGAAGTGTTGCTGGTTTTTTTAGGTTTTTTATTTTAGCAGATACCGAGCGATGGTAATATTGTAAAGTAATTATAAAGTGATGTGGACCTCTACTAATGTCTAAGTCTCTTTAGATATCGAGAATGGATTATTTGGAAGAGATCAGTTGGTAAGTTGTTATGCTCAGGCGCTTCTGATTGTTTTGTGATCAAACTTTTTATTGCTAAAAATTAGATACATTATGTTATGAAATGTTATACGATAGTTTGACATGGTTAGATACATCCTGAGAGGAGCCTGAACCATTATTGCTTTCTCAGCTTTCTGAACAGTTATGTACTATTCGCAAGCAGTTCCTGACGCCATCTCCGCTTCAGTCTCCTAGTGATGAGAAATGTTGGACATGGAATGTGGGAAATTTGTTTGTGATTCGGTTTATAACGAAAGATATTAAAAGATCATTGTGAAGGGTAGAGTTAAATATCTAGTAGGGAGCTTTGACGATGGTTCTAAGGATGATGATGACAGTCATCGGATGTTGGACGATATAGCAATGTCTTATAGTTCTAATCCGTATGTCTTAATCGCTTTGAGTAGTGCCTTGTAAAGTTTGTTTTTGGTAGTTACGTGTGACACTGTTGATAATAATTTGTATAGTAGTGCGAAGATAATTGCTGTATTTTAGTTTATGAATGTCAGTTACCGGTTAGGCGAGATAGAACTTACAAGTCAGTTTTAAGGATAGAAGTGTTACTGAGTAATATTATAGGGTAGGTTTTGTTTCGGAGGATAGAGTAATATGTGTGCATTTGCTTTAATTTAACATGGTATGGCTAAATTCGGCTATTCGTAGCACATGTGCCTGAAGCTCCTCCGAACCAAATGCAGCAGATCATGATCAGACGACAATACAACCGTCGGCAAAGAACACAACGATGATGGAGGGTGAAACGGGGTATCTGAGGTGTAGATAAAGCCCAGAATTGTCCTACCACGCTGCCCTGTGGCACTCCCGCTCCTAAAGGGCAATGATCGGCGTAGTTCGAACCTTGCGAACTATGAGCAATCGTTCTATTAGGAAGGAGCGAAGGGTTAGGTACAAAAGTATTTGGAAAGACACGGTTTAGTTTAAATAGAAAACCCTCAGGCTACACGCGATCAAGCATTTTTAACACGCCAAAAAAGCATTAAAACATGAAACAACTGCTGGGTTGTGTAATGTTGAGTACGAAAAATGTAAACGGAGGGGGGAGGTTGAAGGTGTTTAGTGTAGTGATCTATAGTTTGAGAAGGATCTTCTCAAATATTTAAAGCAAACGAGAAAATAAGGTTAGTTAATGAATACGACTAGGTGAGCTAAACATATCAAATATTAAACTAAAAAAGAAATTGGAACAGTTCATAACAACTATTATTTTCGTATTTTTATCAGTTATCTGAATATTACCAACCGATGAGGATAGGAAGTAGTGATCGAAATTATGACATTTTATTTACCGTTTTTCTGATGCTTGATAATTATGTAATATCTTTATTAATTAATAAAAAAGTATGATGAATACCGTGGACCTCTGTATTATCTAAATGCAAAAATAAATTCATTTATTGTCTCCCATGCTTTCGGCCTATTTTCCAATCTTAAAGATGACTACAAAATTTCGTAATAATGTTTTTAGAAATTGTTTCAACTTTCTTTGAAGATAGACTCAGACCTAACAATGCCAAGGATTGTAACACTATTTGCACTCTCGTTGTTTTTCACCGTTTGTTAACTTAAAACAGGTCGAAAGCGTGGAAGATAAAAATTAATTGTTTTCTCATTCAGACTATAACGAGATCCAGAGTATATATTAAAAAATGATCGATATTTTGTAACACTTTGAATATAGATGTATGGCTTAACTCTTGGCTAGAAAAACACGCGGAGGAAAACTTCGGAGAGATAGCAGCTTACACTCAGTTACGCGGCCGGGTTCTTGGCTAAGCTGAGGCACCACCTCACAAGGTGGATCCTCGATCCTTAGACGCTGGGAACGGTGCTTAGCTAGGAGACCGGCCGACAACCACTGGACCAATCCGGTCGTACTTGTTCGCGTCTCTCTGGCGCTATACCTACGCAAGACTACCTTCTTCGAACTTAGAAATAGATACGCCAGTAGACCGCGATGGTGTGGCGTGTGCCGTGCACAGCGAGGAGGCCACTCCCTTCTGGGCGGACATCTAACTTGGAAACAATTATCACCAAAATCTCATATTTACAGAGGAAAAAATCCGTACAACTTACTGGAAGATATGCAAGATAGATTCATTGAATTTCATGGAACGCTCGGACTGGAAAACTGCGATGTCCAACAACAAAAAGTGGTCAGCAAAGTAGTCGAAATGGGTGGTGCACTACTTCATAGGGAAACTGAGCGAACCATTTAGAAGTAATTCGGCAAATAGAAAACTCGGCCTGAAGTCGGGAGACTCCTTTGTAGCGACTGTCAATACTTAAAACAAATAATAAAGGTTTTTAGTCCAGATAAAAAAGTGATTGGCACCAGCGGGATTCGAACCCACGATCTTCGGCTAGATACGCCGCTGCTCTACCACTCGAGGTATCGTGACCTCGATCCAACCAATCGACAACTTCCCAGCTCAGCCCCACCTTTTTGAGTTTTTCTTCCTGTTCGCCATTTTTCAAATGGCATGTAATCGGTTTGGATTCTCGACGACAAATGAAATGGCCACGGAGAGCTTTGAGCGCGACATTTGAAAAATGGCAAAAAGGAGGGAGAATTCAAAAGGTGCGGTTGACATAGGAAGTTAATGTCCGAGTGGATCGAGGTCACAGCAGTGGTAGAGCAGCGGTGTATCTAGCCGAAGATCGTGGGTTCGAATCCCGCTCGTGCCATTGACTTTTTTATGTCGACTAAAAACCTTTATTAATTGTACTATACAAATTGTTCAAGCGGACCACGAAATTAGTAATCTTAAAACAAACTTTTATTCTGCATCGACAATAATTAAATTTTATGTCACTAAATGTAAGATAAACATTGGTAAACCTTACTAAAACCTTTTTAAACGTTTCATTTTTATTTCACACTTATGAATACATAAACACGAAATTTCTTAATAATACAAAATGACATATTGATTACAGAGTGCTTTATAAATAACTTGAGCTCGTGTTGCGTCTCGTGTTGTGAGATTACTTCGTTTTAATTATTGATAGTCGTTGTTAAGGAAACTTTCTCAGAAAATTTTTTTTTCTTTTTGGTTTTGTGGGCTACATTCAATGTGATATTTAATTTTCCTTGTTTTCCGATGTTCCACTTAAAAATGTCTATTTATGTGATTTTGGAAAAAAATTGGATCAATTTGAAACAAAGTTTTTCTTGTTGATTGCCCTGAAAGTTTGTTCTTTTGTTAAGCAATTATATTTGTTTAACGCACCTTTTAAATGAGTTGAATACGAATTTTCATAGGAATAAAAAAAATACGTTTGTGGCATGGTTTCGTCGGGAATTACCTTTCTCCGATGTCCGGTGTTTCAAATAAAAACTCATACCCCTTTGCTTCTTATCAAATATCCACGGTATGAAAACCGTTAGAAACTCTAATCTTTCTATTTTCACCTCATGACAAAAACGTTTAGATTTTACTTCAGCCTAAGTGAGAAAAATAAGGATGAAATCAATAAAAACATATCAATCTTTTTTATTTTATATCTACATTTCTGACTTATACCAGGAGGCCATATTTATGTTTTAACGTGTAGTTTATAAGGTGCTAAATGTTTCAATGTTATCACTTTTTATTTGAAAATGTGACAAAAATCGCAATCGTTTAGGCTGGCGAAAATATTTTGCAAATATTTTACCAAACATTTTGATCCACGGAATTTTTTGGATTTAAAAAAAAAAATTAATTTTTACTTTGTTTGTTGCTAAAACTATAGTTGGCCTTCATATACCTTCCCTCATTTAATACGATCCTGCATATTATTTTCTTATCCTACTTTGAAAAAAATCTAATGATCCATCAGTAAAAAAAAATTTAAACACATACATATATAAAGCAAAAAACAATACAAAAAAAGGTATCTTAATCACTTTTAAAAAATTAACATCTTCTAGAGCCTATTTAAGGAGATAATTTTTATTTTAACTCACTATTTTCGTGGTCAGCTCGACCAATTAATATATCACAATTAATTACGGTTTTCAGTTGAGACGAAAAAAGTTAATGGCACGAGAGGGATTCGAACCCACGACCTTCGACTAGATACGCCGCTGCTCTACCACCTGTGCTATCCTGACCTCGATTCACTCGGACATCAAATCCCCATCTCAACATTTGAAATATGGCAAAATGGAGGGAAAATTAAAAAAAAAAAAAAAAGTGAGGTTGAGATGGAGAGTTGTGTATGTCGAAAACAGTGAATAATGACTTATGTTAAAAAACATTCCAAAAAAGCTCTGGTTTTCTTAGTATACCTGTTTAATGCGATTTCTTCCTCGGACATTTTCCTCAAAACTGGAAGACGGCAAACCTTATTTTTATAAAAAAAAAAGCCTGCCGACAATCCGTAAGGTTATAGACCCATTTGCCTGTTAACCTCCACATTATTGCTAATAACATTACTATAGATGAGCAGCCCGGCTTTAGACCGGGCTTCTCTACGGCCATCCAACTCACTTGCATAGTAGATCATGTGACCAACATGTTCAACAAAAAAAAACATTGGCAGGGTCCTCTTAGACATGGAGAAGGCTTTTGATTCGGTCTGGCAGGACGGTATAGTATACAGGCTCATTGAAATGAATTTCCCTGGATCTTATGAAAGTTGTCACGGCCTAGTAAAAAAACCCCGTTGTTTCCGTGTTTCTCTAAACAATGAAACATCCAAACCTTTCCCAATTGTCGCCGGTGTTCCACAAGGTTCAATCCTAGGGCCATGTTTGTTTCTCATAAATGCATTCCCCTCACTGAGAAATTGCAAAATTGCCCTTTGTGCGGACGACATAGCTGTCTATTGTTCATCCTGGAGGCCTAAGACAATTTTTAAAAGATTAAATGACAGCATCACCAGGATTTGCAGGTTTTGTCACCGCTGGAAACTCACGAATGTCCCCTAAAATGAGGCCATGTTTTTCACAAAACGGAGACCAATATTTAGGGAAGCCATTTCAATTCATGCGCATAAAATCGAGTGGTGCGCAAGAGTAAAATATTTGGCTTTAACTCTGGACCGAAAACTTAACTAGGCATATAAATGAAATAGTTACAAAAGGTAAAATAGCTATAAAAGCCTTATTTCCGCTGATGGCCCGTGAGAGTGGAATGAGCTTTGGAGTTACACGTGCAAATCCAACATCCAAAAACTGCAAGTGGTCCAAAATAAATTTCTAAGGTTTGTTACGTCGCTACCACGATACACCAGAATTGGACTCCTCCGTGAGAGAGCGGGAGTGGAGTATATTAATTCCGAATTAAAGCGTCTGTCCAGGAATTTTTTTTATGGGTCTCTTCTTCAGCAAGAACACTGCTTGTAGGGATATAGGAGTGTATGATCTAAACTTTCCATGGAAACAGAAGGATCAGGCACAATACATAAATTTAGCAACTGTGATATATTTATCTGTTGTTATTTCCTTTAGAGCTATGGTACTATAAGACAATTTCTGATGATACAATTACCCGAACTGCATTGTTCTTGTTATTCTCATTTATTTATTTATAATCTTGTTAACACATTTTTGTTAATTCATTTGCTAATTGTTATCCTTTTTGATACCTAGTGGGCTTTTACAAAGTTTTTCCCATTATATTTCTAGTTTGATTAATTAAAAGTAACAACAAACTAGGACTAGGTGCGTTGATAGGAAAAGTTTTAAAATAGGATGTAAAAGTGCTCCGCCACTTCCCCTGATTAATGAATGTATAAGTATATCTTTTTAATAAATATTTAATCATTCATTCATTCAAAAGCGGCGATATTTTGTTTTATTTATCTATTTTATCTATAGTATACTATGCGACCTGCAACAAGGCGCAATACAGAATATTCCCATAATCATCTACATTTGTACATACTTTATTTTTTTAAAGATTTTACAAATTTGTTACGTGAAAATTGTAATTCAATTTGTTTGAAGACTCAAACGCGCACGTTTTCTATGGAGGGTTGAAAATTCTGTCAACATAGAAAAAAAGTCATCCGTAATGAATTGGATCTGCAACAAAGGCCGGCCATGAACGTTCTCATCGTTTAAGCGTGCGCCGAAAGGAACGTGCCAACATACAATATTTAAAATGACGATCGCCCTGCAGCTGTCGGCAGTTGGCACCTGCTTTCTGACCCTCTTTCGCCCGAAAAGAATGCAGCCCAATCGTACTCTAGCCAAAGAGCCACGGCCCTCAGCTCCCATGGGGTTACAAATAATTTCATTGTAATTATTACGAACAAAGAGATTTCGAGCCATATGCCATGGGCTGGAAGCTCTCCCACACTCTCTTGCACAATGGCGTTGGGGCGGCGAGAGGGACCCTCACCCCCGAGAATTAACTGCGGCTCAAGATTAAAACCCATCTGCCGCCTGGCTCGGCCGGCTGCATTATTATGACAGCATGACCAAGTTGTTAACCAATAAGCTTTATTGATAATTTCTCAACTATAAACCATAGCAGATTTTTAGCAAAAGTTGAGATTGTTTCGATTAAATCATCAAATGTCAATCAACATTCATTTGAATTTTTTAAAATAATTTAAGCATTTAAGGTAAATTTAAGCCAATCTTAAAAATGTTTAGCTTCATTTACATTGAGGTCGCCTTTTTAGAAATTCACATTTCATTGATCCCAGAATAGTTAAAGTATCTTGTCAAGATCAACAATTTTTAAGAGCGTACAATTTTCATAAACTTAAGTTTTTAATACCCCCCACCAAAAAAAAAAAAAAAATATATATATGTATATATACCAGCTTGTTTAAATAGAAGAAACTAAATAACAAAAGCCGAATAAAACATTTTTGCCTTAAAACTCATGCCGAAGTTTTATTTTCAGTATATGATTTAAGGACAGGCTGGACTATTTTTTGAAAGAAAACAATTATCTAATAGTAAAAAATAAATTAAGTAAAGTAATTCCTGTTATACAAAAGGAATAACGTAAAACTATCCGTTAGGTCAAACACTACGTCTACCCAGGACCGCTCCATTGACAAATGGGAAGAGTCCTAAGATACTGCCTTGAAGTAGCCCTCCATCTGAACCGGCTGATAGAGAAGAACCATTGATGACTTTTAAATTCCCCATCGGTTAAGTCTGAGTTTAGAATCAGGTAACAGTTAAAATACATTAATTCCAAATATCCGCTTATTTGATCATATAATTAAATGGTATTCATTCATATAATTATATCGTTCAAAAGCACAACTCTCAATTAAGGGCAAGCAAGAATAAATAATAAAATATATACAGGGTGCGTCATTTTTTGACGCATCATAGGAAAATCAACGTGAGTGCATCTAATTTTGATTTGGTATATTTTATTTTGTTAGTCTCGTACCAAAAAATAGGCGAGTCACGTTTCTACGCACCATCCGTTACAAATTAGTTTTAGTAGGTTAGAAAGAAAATAAACAAAATTAAATAAAAACGTAACAATCTCCTTTTTTCTTGTAAAGTAAAACAATTAAATAAATATAAAACTCTCCTTTTTTCCGTAAAGAAAAAATTAAATAAATGTAAAAATCTCCTTTTTTCTGGTAAAGTAAAAAAATGTAACAATCTCCTTTT
>CM077100.1:24524883-24601482 GCA_039619505.1 Cimex hemipterus | reverse complement strand
ATATATATATATATATATATATATATTTAGTTTATTATATTATTAGTTCATCGATTAACGAAGTGGAACCAAATAGAACGCTATAATGTAGCGGACAATCAAGAGGCATTAAAGGCTCACAGCGCAGGAAGGAAATAGCTTTTATTATTTTCTTCTTCCTCCACATCAGGATTGAGAACAATTACAGCAGTTGATGCCATTGTTTGAGAGCCAACTTTTTCCAGTGAAACGAAGTTGAACAGAAAGATCGCTATATTTTTCACAATAACATCATAACCGGATGATGGACGTTGGCAAATTTGTGCACTGATTTGTTTTATAAAGGACAATGATCGCTGGTCTGTATTTCGCCAAAATTATTTACCCATATTATTAATTTTCCAATTACATTGTTTTAATTTCAGGTTAAATATTTCATTAAATGATCGCCGGCCACGTTTTTCTTACACGCCTTTGCGGCCGTATCCGATGGCCTAAGTTTGTTGAGTGATGGGACGAAGGAGCGAAGGGTCACGTCGGCTTTGAAGATGCTTTGAAGGTGTTAAACTGCTGTCAGCTAGCTCCATTAGAGTCATTAGAGAGTTGAGACTGGTCTGAAATACGCAGGGGCTTGGTTAATATGGCAATCATGTACAGAGCTGCTGTAAGTCAATGAGGCGTGGAAGGGGAGACCATTGCTGAAGCAGTGGTGACACCTAGTGGATATATTGGTAACGACAGGTGGTCACCACAACAGATTTTGCAACGCTTTTGTGCGAGTTTTGATCGTGTAAAGATTCCAACCTTGTAACAGCGAGTTTTTTTTTTTTTTTTTTTTTTTTTTTAATCAAAACACTTTCCCCGGTGCCTCTCCGCAAAAGTCTCTTGGTGTGAGAATTGCCTTACATCACAGAAGTTCCTATCAACTATAGTTAATTATACCAACTTTCCTTATCAAATTATCTCACGGAAAATATATTACTCCTCTGTTATAAACGATTTATTATTTAAATTGTTATGGTTATATTATTTTGTTTTGCTGGGGCTTCCGACATCTAGGTCATTTCAGCCCCACACTAAGTCTATATTCTATACCCGTTCAAACACGTCATTCATACAGATAAATACGTTCATACACTTAAATACATCCATACAGTACACACATTCCGTTTGGTCGGTGGAGTGGTTGATGGTCCTATACCTAAACTAACATTGATTGGGGTCGATGAGGTACTTTTATTAATATTCCGCCATCGACCCCGAACACACACTCACTCGCTTTGATCGTTCGAGGGGCGATGATGAAGTTATATTCACCTCTCGCCATTCACGCTAATAAATACATGCACACAGACAGAACACAAAGACACATAACACATAAGACATACTACATACAATTTTTAAAAAATCCAATTTCCCATAAAAAGCGGAACAGGGGACTCAGAAACTCGCTACCGTGCTCGAGGATCTTCTTAAATCCGGCGGCATGCCTGCACTCTCTTTGCATGGAGCCAAGGCATGACACGCCTCTATATGTGGGACACATCGAGCAGCCTTTCTCTGCATAAGGGCATAAGGGGCACCTGCGCGGGCTTTGGCCCATAAGCAGGTGCCCATGTGTCAACCGAGTATGGCCAATCCTCAGTCGGGTGGGCCCTTGTCTCCTGCTCAGATTCTCTGAGGGCCATCTACTTGTCGTGCTCTTGACTCGCAAGAACCTCTCCGACGACCCCGCCCACTGACGCTGCCATCTTTCTTTTATCATATTTTTAACTGCGTGCTTAGCGTCAGGGGGCTTGATCGCGATGGTCCGATCTGGAGAGTGGGACGTACCGGCTTTCGCCGCCTCGTCCGCGCGTTCGTTACCCCCAGGCCGACGTGTTCGGGGATCCAGACAACAACCACCGGTTATATTGTTTATATATTGCATAGTTATCATGATATTAATTTAGTATCTAACTTATATGGCCGAACGGGCGGTGGGAAGGACCCCCTAATATAAATTCAAAAGGAAATCCTCACCATGAAAATTTAACAAATCAGACACACAATTAATAGGATAAAATAAAATATTTGTGCGATCCAATGATTCTAGCAAAATCAAATTGGATAGAAAGTCTTAACTTCATTAACAGCACTTACTTTGAATAGATATAAATTAGAAGATAACGGCCCTTTTACAGTATTTATTGAAATCCTGAATCAAACCCAGGCAAAATTCACCCAACGAAGTTGGGTAAAATAATATTCAACTCAGGATTTAAAAACACTGAGGAAATAATGAATTTGTTCATGTCAGTTAGAAATCGAATCAAGATAGAATTCAAAACTCAGGATGCAGCAAATTCTTTTGTTGGTTCATACTTCTCAAAAGACAACAATCTGTCAGCGGACATTCCTTCTTATTTAGGAAAGAGGAAGTTTTAGAAATGTCGGTACGGAACTCACTGAAGAAGAAACAATACACTTTTTTTAAATTTCCAGTCAAAGTGAAATCGATTACAAGAACCACAAAATCATACGTAGAAAATCGCTCTCGTAATAAATTTTGGTACACGTATTCTCCAAGGTTGCCTGAATTTATCACAATGTATGGAACTCGGTGCAAAGTGGATCCTTATGTTTTCTTTATTTAGACAATGTAAAAACTGTTTCCGGTATAATCACTTCCGGGATCACTGCAGAGGAAAACGAAGATGTGAAACTTGTGGGCTGTCTCATGGAAATAACCCGTCTTGCAGCAGTACAGTGAAATGCGCAAATTGTTTCGGGGATCAAAAGGCATCTGACCGATCTTGTCCCGAATATATTATATTAAATTCAATAAAGCGAAATAAAGTTGTATGATCTACGTTATTTGCAACAGTTAACTCTAATATATTTAATCTATTAGCCAACTTGGCGTATTTTCCTCAATTCGATTCATCAAATTCAAATGAACTTGGTACTTAGTTTAAGTCTCGACCCGGGTCTAAAAGTTCCTTGAGACTTAACCCTTACTCAGACAATAAAAAGCAGGTTAAAAATAATTTAAAAGAATACGCTTCACGTCCTAAAATCTACCGAAAACCTTAATAAAAATCCCAAGAGGATGTAATATGGTCCTAAGTTCAATCTGTATTCAAATCAGTCCGAAGAAACTAAGTACTCACATTATGTAAACCTGTAGCATAAAAGCGTACAAGATCTCGAAAAATAATCCTGGTGTGAACACAGACAAAACTTTGTGAAACATCTTTCAAGCTATGAGCAAATATGAACAATCAAACTCACTATGGAAGTACACCTCGGTCTTTCAAGCAGAAATACATGCTATCAATGCTTGTGCCCTGGAAAATCTTAAAAGAGGTTACACTGACAAAACAATCCTCATAAGATCAGACAGCCAAGCAGCTATCAAAGCACTGGCATGTATAAGGATTACACCAAAATTAGTCAGTGAATGAATCCAAAATCTCCAAAACCTGGGAAAACACAACAAGGTAACGGTGGGTGCTAGGGCACAGGGGAATTTTGGGTAACGAAGAAGCAGACAGACTGGCCAGAGGAGGATCCGCAAGACCATACATAGGTCCCGAACCTATCCTTGGGATATCAAAGACAAACATAGAATCCTCTATCGCAGAATGGATCCAAATAAAACAAAGAGAAAACTGGATAAACTCTAGCAGTGCTAGACACAGTAAACTCATGATAAAACAACCCTCACCAAAACTGGCAACAACACTGCTACAATTGGAGAGGGCAAAATTCAGAGGAGTGGTAGGACTACTAACCGGCCACCGGCATCTAAGAAAACATCTGCCCAGCATGGGCATATACAATGATGATCCCATTTGCAGACTATGTACTGAGGAGGAGGAAACAGCCACTCATATCATCTTCGAATGCGAAGCAACAGCTCAATGGAGGTTGAAGCTAACGTATAAAAAAGACTCAGAGAACCACATTGCAGCAATAACAGTCAAGACTTGATACTTCTGAGAAAAAGGATCAAGTCTATTGACTAAACCAAGGAACTAGGAAGGTACAATAAGCCAGAAGGCTGCAGTGCCTGGGGCACACGAACCCCACTTCCTAGTACCCTTGCCATCATTCCATTCCATTCCAAGCTATGAGCAACTCAACAACAAGTTAAAAATGATTATTTGGAATTCGTGAGATTCGGTCTGGTAAGTTTAAAAAAAAACATTTTCTTTATTGTGCCAACGTTTCGATCTTTATTGAGATCATCTTCAGGGCGCGGGATGTATAAACATTGTTAAAAACGTACAAATAAATGTAGGGTGTGAAATAAGTGCTAGAAAATTTCAGATTAAAAAAAACCGAATTTGCATATCTCTGTTGATGTAAATCATTTGTGTTTGGTGTGTTCTGTGTGTAATATTTTTGGATGGTTGAAGTTGAAATTGAGTTGGTGTTCAAAATTTTGGGTAGCCAGTTCTCTAGGATATTGTTTGAGTTCTTTGCCATCACAGATATGTCGATATTGGGATGCAATTCCGATGTAAGTTGCCGGATAATTTATACAATTGATTTTATAATGAAGTAAACCGATTTCGATTCAACTTTCTCACGTTGTTTTTATTAGTACAGGGCGGGTTTAGAGAATATAAAATTGGCATTTAAATAATGGGCTTCAGGGTATACAAAAAAGAAAAATTTCAGGAATTGGTTGCGTTCATTTTCACATTTGTTTTTTTCAGCGCGACACACAACAATGACACATCTACACGGAAAAAAAACACTGAATGTGAGTACAAATACTTTGAATCTAAAAATTTCTATGTATAAATTCGTTTTTTTTTAATGTAAACTTTTCTTGCGTTGAATAAATTAATTTTTTTCACATCCTACACACATTTGTAAAATTTAAACAATGTTCATTAATCCCCACGCCCTGAAGATGATCTCATTGAAGATCGAAACGATGACACATACAAAGAAAATGTTTTTCTGACGCCTACGTCACACCAGGCCGCATCTCACTACCTCCAAATAATTATTAAGTAACGGGCACTGAACACCGCACATTTCTACACGAGAAGTTAAAAATTTTCAAACCAACACACATGATCATAACAATGCAAGCTAAAATTATATAATATAAACAAAATATGAATTTACGATTGCATCGATGGAATATTGGTTCTATAATTTAAAAGAAAGGTTCTCTGGAAGAAGTAATTGAAAGATTAACAATTGACATTGTGTTTTTATTCGAAACATGGTTGTCATCAAAGGATAGAAAAAAAATTCGCTAGCTTTAACTTTATACGTCAGTATATAAATGATGGTTACGGAGGAGTGGGTCTACTCGTTCGTAATTCAATCCCAATTTGATGACTACAGTAATTCAACTCTTAACAAAAAATGACGCATCTTCCCTACCCATTGTATTTGTATATAACAATCCTAGAAACAAAATCAGCACTCAAGTATGAGACATATTTTTTAGTAATTTTCCTATGCCTTTTTATATTATCTCGAGACTTCAACCTCCCCCACGCCGCTTTCGGGTCTGATCGGACAGATTCGTGCGGCAGATAGATCTCTGGTTGACGCTGTAGGAAACTGCAATGTAGTGTTTTTGTATGATGCTTCACCTACACATATAATATCATCGTCATTATCTAGGAAATCTTCCGTAGGATCTAAATTTCTTAAGTTCCGACATATCAACAAAAGGTGAAAGTTGTTGGAGGATCATATAGTCTTCGATCACTTTCCAATCCTCATAGGCAGAAAATAAACTTTTACCGAAGTTATTTTTCTAGCCGCAAATGGAACCTAAAAAGAGCAAATTGGACAAAATGCAAGAAAAAAACACCATGATTTAGCGGTAAAAGCAATAGGCGGAGAGACTTAGGAAACATTTGTTCTAATTGTGCATACAGCAGGTGACTTACATATTCCTATACTTAAGAGAAAGCAGGGCCATTTTTCAAAGCTAACGAAATCTTGGTGGAATGCTGAATGTGAGCTGGTCTTGAGGCAAAGGAAAGCTGTCTCATTGACCTTTAAAAGGTCACCGTGTACTCAAGAGTTTCGTAACATACAAAAACTCGAATGCGAATTTAATCAGGCAGTAAATGGCGTAAAAACCTGTCGGAGAGAAAATATTGTTCATCTTTAAATAGAAATTCTACCTATAACGGTTGGGTGATGGACAGAGGATTTTATCAAAAAATTTTGCCCTCAAGGCCCAAGTCATGAACTAACAAACTCATTCAAAAGTGCTGTGTTAACTCAAACCTTCACTATTTCAGAAATGGAGCTTGCATTGAAAAAGCAAACAATTCTTCTCCCGGAGATGACCACATTATTCTAATCTTTCGTTTGCTTGGAAACAAACTTGATTAAATATGTATAATAATGTGTGGCAAGGAAAAGCTGAAATATCTCCCTCATGGAAAATCTGCTTGTTAATATTAATATTGAAGCCGAAAAAAGATCCTAACGCCAAGTCATCGGCATCGCCTGATCGCTCTAACTTTTGTGTGTGAAAAACCTTGGAAAGAATGACAAAAAAACCGATGCAATGGTGGTTAGAAATAGATAAATTGCTTACTCTTACACAATTCGGCTCTCCTAAAGGGTTCTCGGTACAAGACACTTTGGCGAACGTAATTGTTGATATTTACAAACCATCACTAATTACGTGACTTGTCGATATTTCGGCGGCATATGATAACGTGGATGTTGGCATCTTACCCCAGAAGTCTCTTATTGACCTCCCACATATCATTATTCGAAATATTTTAAACAATACAGTTTCAAGAGAATTAATTATCAAAATAATTGAGAAGTCATTTGGACCTTATAAGACTTATCAGGGTTTCCCTCAGGGTGGAATTCTGAGCCCATTACTATTTCCAATCTAGGTCCATGATTTGTCTATTTTCCACGTATAACTCCATCGAAGCGGGTGTTCTTGCCTCAGAAAAAGGCATGAGAGAATTCTTAATAGATAGATAGATAGAAAATAGGATAGAAAAGAATAATTTTACAATTTCAGCACATAAATCATAACGCTGCCCTTTCTCTATGAAGAGGTCGATCCCTCTCGGTCACTCAGTGGAGTTGTGTACCTATACCTTTCCGGTATGTACGGTGAAATTTTTAAGACTTATGCTGGTCCACTCTTCCCTGTCTTCTCTTCGTTAATTAACTCAGGGGTTTATTTAACGTCCGTACCTGCCTATGCCGGAGCACCCCCAGGAGTTTGGTGGCTTTCCACCTTCAGCCACCCCGGTAGAGGTAGATAAGGTTAGCTCTACCTCCGGCTCCGGTTGGCCGGCGCCCTCCTGTTGAGAAGCATGTTAATCTTCAGCCCACGACCACCACGAGTCCAACCTCAATTGGGGGCCACTTGGAATTGCCCCCTTCCGTGGTTCAGTGATATTTTTAAGGTGAGACAGATCGCCCACTTGGGGGTTGCCCCCCTGCTGTTTTCACCCGTTACCCGAGGGGTGAAAGTTCAGTAACCCAGGTAACCCCTGCCAAAGCAGGGGTGGGAATAGGTAGGAAAAGGGAAGGGAAAGGAAATGAATAGAAAGGATTGGGGGTTACCTCTAGATGCCAGTGCTGATGGTAGGACTTATCTAGGTCCATAGGGAAGTTGGACGGGGCTGGACCGTAAATTGTTATGAGTTTTGCAAAGGTGAAATATATTTTAATGTTCTGAGATATTTCTCAGGAAATAAATGGGACGCCGTTCCAGAAATTTCACTACTATTTTGTAGGTCATGTATTCGTAGTTTGATGGATTTTGAATTCATATTTTTTGGAAATGCAAAACGTCTCTTTTAAACAAATTCTGAGTTTTCCGCAATAAGTGCCTTCGGAGATGCCTGGGATTATTGTCAGATACTCCTACATTCTTGACATGGAATGCTGCGATCCAACTCAGAATTGTAGAATAGAAAGATTGGCCTAGGAGGATTCTAAAGCCATACTCAACTAACAGCACAATTTTTAAAAATCTAGCCCTCTTGAAAAGAAAAGTATTTCTCCTACCATAGAAGCATATTTGGAATCAGTTCCGAATATCTCAAATATTTATAAAAACATTTGTCCAACATTCGATTCAGATTATGAATCATACCGCTCGCAAATCCATGTATCATTCCCCCGCGACTACTCTGGGATGACCTCTTCGGCCGTCAATTCTTTATTTTTAGGAGATTTCCACATCACAGTACCTCATCTTCACGGATGGTTCCAAATCCAAATGGGTCGACTGCGCCTGTGGTTTGACCCCCAATTAAAATAAAGTGAAATGTACACGCTTCCTTCGGAAATAGGTATTTATTCTGCGAAACTCTTAGGAATGTTTAAGGTTTTTGAGCATGCCTATGAAAATCAGCTAGACCCTAAGACAATGATAGTACTGTCTGATTGTAAGAGTTCCTTGTAAAATATAAAAAATCTAAATTTAAAATTTGGTGGAAATTAGTTAGGACACTGGGTGGCGAACAAAATATTAACCCTGTTCGGGCGCCACTTTTGTTAGACATTTAGGTATTTTTTACGTAGAAATTAATGTACAATTTTGACAACTCAATAATAATTGTAATTTTTTTTCTATTATTACAATTATTTTAATAAAGGCACTGTAAGGGAAACAAATTTAATTCCATTTAATTATTTCTTTTTTTTTTAAATTAAATTCACACTCTTTTTTTTAATCTTCAAACTTAAATTAATACAAAAAAAAATAAAATCAATTCTCCTTGAAACAATATAAAAAACTTAAAATATAATGAGAAGTATTTAAACTAACATAAATGAATTCATATTACTGTGCGGTCAATCCCCAAGGAAATAAAATTAAGGAAATACGGAATAGGAAAAACTCACAGGATGAATGCCGTTTTCTTGATGTCTTCTAATCAGATGTTTTCTTACAAGCCAAGTCGAGCAGCTACGTTCGATGTGGATTGTTCGCTGTCTCCCAATGGAATGCCCTCTGTACTCCGCCTTTTTGCCTTTCTGCACTTTTGCCTCCGACAGATTCCAAAGTCGATCGCCTCCTTCTCGTTCCTTTCATTTGTTTGTTACAACTAAAAAAGTAATAAAAATACTGAAGTAAGACTGTGTTTGGTTAGAGGGTGAAGCCGCAATCTTTGATAATTTCACAGTAGACAAAACTAGCTTTCGATGAGGGGGAAGAGTCTTACAGTTCCTATTCCCATTCAGGACGCAAAACGATATATCCAGGCGGAAATTATTAATAAATAGAGTAGCACAATTCTACAGCTACTGGAGCTTTCTGTACCTTAATAAATCCGAATTTAAATAAGAAACCTTGGTTGCATGGGCTGGCCTGATCAAAAAAGGACTTCTCTATGTTAACCCGACTTAGGTCCTGTCCTCCTTGTGGGGTGTATCTTTATGAAATAAAACAAAGACGGACATGCCACATAGAGGAAGATGTATAGAACCTTATTATGACTGCAAGAATTATTCGAAAGAGAGAAGTAATTGGTTTTGACATATACGGGCCAGTGTCTCACATCCACAATATCTGGGTATCTGGTATCTCTTGAGAGTCGGCATGCTGTTTAGTGGGTAAAGATGGAAGTGGCAGTTGAAAAGAGAGGATTCATTTTTGAGATATTTATAAATCTTTCTTGCCTCGTGATACTTTTCTAGTGCTTTCTAGCTCCGATTTTAGCCACACTCCAGATGGGCCTGGTTGTGCTTCCGGTCCCATGGGTGAGAGTGCTGTTCCTTCTTTGACTAGTTGGTCAGTCTGTTAAAAAAAAAGTAAAAGAAAAGTTAACCAACAAAAAATAAACACAACACCACAAGTCCTTTCTACACGCCTCCTTGTCCACGCCGACCCGGCCGGGCCTTGCGTGTCTTCGCTCTCTTGCCGGTCTCACCCAACATCCCGAGAGCTTGGGGGTGTTCATCCAACCGAAAGTTTCAAGTTTTAAGCTCTTCAGTGTTTTATGTGAGACGTAAATACGTATCAATTAAGGAGTCAGTTTGGAACTTTCGAATTTCACTTATACTTTAGCATGCGTTGTCATGCTGCCGGAGATTTCCCAAGCTGGATGTTTTCCGCAACACGGCAAACATGTGCAAAAACTGAACTTATTTTCATCGACTGTCTTCAAAGAACGTCTTGTCCACCCTAACTATTGATTTATTTTAATTGTGTCAATCTGATAATGTCTCCCCAGGCTCCTCAAAAGCCACTCAATCGACAAAAAAAGGCTTTTAAAGCATGAAAAGGTGCAGTCGGGTTGTAACTGTGTGTAAACAGCTGTAGGCCAGGAAGAAGGGTTGCATTCGATTTGTATTAATTAATTGTTCCCGGGCCGATCGGTGTAAAAACGGCTTCTCGCCCATTTCAATTTAACGTCTTGTTTCCAAAATTGAATGTCCAGACTGTCAAGGCCAGGTGTATTTTGTGACTCAATTAATTCTTGCGGGCCCTCTATCAACGAATTGAAATTGTATTCCTTTTCGGCTCAATGCACAGTGGAATTTTGTGCCCAGTTGAGCCGACCTGTTTCACAAGTTGAAGAGTCTTTAATTAGACCGTTGTGATTAATTGAACCCGACTCGGTAAGGTACAGTTTTTCCTTCTCGATTGACGTGAGTTTATATGTTAACCTTTCGCCTGTATTCCTTGAAGTACACAATTATTAGGCTATTCTGTAGGATGTTGATAAAACCAAAATAAGAATACTAAATACTAAATCATACTAAATCATCTAAATACAGACTTATTTCTCTTTAAAACATTATTCTCGTTTCCTTATTGAATAAAGTACTTTTTCATTCATTTATTTAATCTTTAATTATAATTAATGGAAATGTAATTTAGTAGAAACTTGGGGTATTTATCATAGACAAATCACCCCAGGAATATTCAACTTGAGTTGGAAAATTACGAGATTTCATTATGGAAATGGTTTTGATGTAGCCTTTGTAAGTTGGAAAGGCTATGGATAACGTCCTGAAATCTGATAACGTATTCCTCTTGTACTGTAGAGCAAGGCCGCCGATTCACCGCTTTATTATTGACTATCTTTCTCCGAGAAACAAATCGGTCTCAAGAGTCCGAATTGAGGCAAAAAGGTCCTTCTCCTTCATTTATTTATACTCAGCGAGCTAGAGAATTGAATAAATAAATACATTTTCAAATCCACTTGCGCTTACTAAGCCTAATAATTTTACTCCCAACGGAACCCCCCCGGCCCAAATTTATTCATCTGTCTGGGTCTCTTATCGGTAAGAAGAATGGGACAAAACTAAGATTTAGATTGCTTCTGGCAAATGAAAGACAATGTACAGAGGAAATGAAAATGATAATTAGCATACTAGCTCTCGCAGAAGTTGGCGGTCCACTTTACTTTCCAGCAGTAATCCTATAGTTTATCACTTTTTGCTTAAAAAAATTAAACTTACTTTTGTCTTAACACACATTAAATAGAAGTAGAGAAGGTTTTCAGAGTGTATGATGACAGAAGATTTAGGATTTAGGATGAAATTTGTTTAGGGCATGATGATGATGATGATATTTCGGGGTGTTGTATACTGCGCCCTTTAAGAGCTATTGTATCCCCCGTTCTCTGCCTAAAGCACACCGGTGAGTCCTATTTCATCAAGGAATTTGATTAATAGGCCCGGTTTTATTGGTTGAAGTTCTTCTATGGTCACATTGTACATCCCAAAACACTTCCTCCTACGGGCAAATGTCGCTCCGCAGTTTGTTAGCAGATGTGTTGGTGTTTCCTCTGCTCCTTTGCAGAATCTGCATGTGCCATCCTGGATTATTCCCATTTTCTTTAGATGTCCATTTAGTCTACAGTGTCCAGTTAGGAATCCTGTTAGGATTCGCAGTTTATTCCTGCCTCCTTTGACACATTCTGTGATTTCTTTCTTCCTAAAATTGGTTTGAAGATTCTTGGATTGTCTGTGTCCAATATGCGAATTCCAATGTTCCCTTATTTTCTTTTTATCCGTCTGTCTGAGATGTTTATTGATAGTATGGATTCCTTTCCCACAGAAGGGTTCAGGTCCTATCAGCGGTGTAGCTGCCCCTTTCTTTGCAAGGGTGTCCGCTTTCTCGTTGCCATCTACACCCATGTGTCCTGGGACCCAGCAGATGCTTACTTTATTCTGCGTACCTAGTAAATTTAATTTGGTTTTGCAGTTCAGCACCATCTTTGAACTAATGATGTTTGCACTTAGTGCTTTGATGGCTGCTTGGCTATCTGACATGATAGCTATATTCTTGTTTTTTTATCCTTTATCTAGGTTGAATTGGACACATCTTTCTATTGCGTGAATCTCTGCTTGAAAGATACTGGTGAGTTTTCCAATGGGTTCCGAGTATTTGATGCCAGGTCCAAATACTCCTGCTCCTGTACCTTCTTGTATCTTTGATCCATCTGTGTACCAAAGGATGGTGCCATTTTTATAGGAGTTGATTTCCATTCCTCCCATTCCTTTTTGATGCCCAGATGTGTTCGGAATTTTTGATTGAATTCAAACATCCTGTTCATGTCATCTCTTGGAGCCATGAGTAATGGATGGTTTTTCCACAGTTTATTTCTGTCTCTCCATTTCAGTTTTATTCCTGTTGGAGGTTTGTTTAGGGCATAGAGGAACGTAATGTATATAAGAACGTAAATTCCTTATGAAAAATAGTGGGGAGTATTAATAATTTTTGCATATTTAACTAGGAAACGTTCAAAAATCACTGGAAGGTAGGTATTAGTGAGGTTCCTGTGATGATCACTTGAAAGATTGTCCTTAAATTCACTACTTTCGTGGTCCGCTTGACCAATTAATACATGAGAATTAATTAAGGTTTTTAGTTGAGATGAAAAAAATTTAATGGTACGAGAGGGATTCGAACCCACGATCTTCGGCTCTACCATTTGAGATATCGTGACCTCGATCCACTCGGACACCAACCTCCTATCTCAACCCCACATTTTTTTAGTTCTCCATTATTTTTTCCATTTTTCAAGTGTCGTGTAATCGGATTGGATTCTCGGCGACAAAATGCCGACGGAGAGCATTAGTGAAGTGTACCTCATTTTTAAATCATTAATTCACTACTTTCGTGGTCCGCTTGACCAATTAATACATGACATTTAATTAAGGTTTTAAGGTTTTTAGCTGAGATGAAAAAAGGTAATGGCAAGAGAGGGATTAACATTTTTTCAGGTGGTAGAGCAGCGGCGTATCTAGCCGAAGGTCGTGGGTTCGAATCCCTCTCGTGCTATTAACTCTTTTACATCTCAACTAAAAACCATAATTAATTGTCATTTTTTTAAAGAAAAAATTTACTTGAAGGATATTATTTAAATTCATCATGTCTCCACTGAGTTTCTAGCTTGTAAGAAATGCTTTACATTATAACCTTCACTTTTATAAGATATTCGCTTTCTTAAGGCTAGAAATGAAGAAGCGTTTTTTTTTTATTAAGTAAGGAAGGTTTTACTTCACAATCAAGACCGTTTAAGAACAAAAAGATAATACTAAAGTGTGTAGAGATTAGTGACCGTTAATCATTAATTATTCACATATCGTGAGATGCGGTCTGGTGTGATGAAGATTTCAGAAAAACAGTTTCTTTCTCGTGCCAACGTTTCGATCTTTATTGAGATCATCTTCACGGCTCAAAGTGTTTCTCTTCTGTGTACTTGTACCATTCTTGCGTGTTGTGTTATTTACAAAAGATAAATCTAAAGATCTTTTATACATCCTATATAGCTGTTATATATTTTAATATACACTTTATATTTTCTACATTGTATATAGCTCTTTAATAAGCAAAGTAATGCATTACCATTGTTGCCAATTCCATGGTACGAAACGAACGATTTGATCGATGGGATGTGCACATATTTGGCCAATTGCATTCTGAAACCACTAAATCAGGGATTACCACATGTACGATAAATCTATACATATATACACATTCACACGAATATACACTCAATTTCAACAGATATAAGTACTATGCCTCGAAATAGCCCTTCTTACTTTTTGGTTTGTAGAAGGTTGGATTTTATTATGTCAATTTGTTCTTGTTTTAGATCATAATCTTGTTCGAAATGATTTTTTTTCTGCTTTCTTTAAAATTCATTTCTTTGGTTTGTTTCTTTAGGGTTATAGGCTTTTGTGATGTCTGAAGGAACATCTTTACGGCTTAACGATCGGTTGTCCGGACGGAGATCCTATGATTTATAAGGAGCTAATTTCATTTCAATATAGGAGTGAGATCAGATGCAGAAATCGTTTCCCCCGATTTGGTTATCAGGGTGGGTAGACCGTTGTTTACGAACCATATACCTAACTGGTCGAATGCATCGAGACAAGAAGAGCCTGAGAATCTCTTTGCGCATCTTCAAGCCTAGTGGTGTACATTCAAATGTCCTCCTATAAAGACGGGGTGGGGAAATTGACCCTGGATATTAATCCAGCCGAGGAGTTTTTTTATGGTTGAAAGTATACGGATACGACGGTTATGTATCCACAGGGTGAGGCAACCTTTAAAGCCGTGATTTGTGTAGTGTTCATAGTTGTTGATTATACTTAGAGGTGAGTATCGTAGTTTATTATTTATAATAATCGCCCTGCCACCATATCCATCAGCTCGGCCACTGTGGATTATATCATATTCAGAGATTTTGCAAGGGTTCTATTCAGCCAAGTTTCTGAGAGTAGGGCTCCTCGTAAGGTCTGATAACGCCCAGACTATTCGGTTTGGCTCTGACTGATCGGATATTCCACTGTAAGATATTAGAGTATTCACGATGTTTGTAAGTTGTCAATTCGAATGGAGAAATGTCCACTAAGATCGTGAACTATTTCTTCCTTTCTTAGCCTGATAAAAGTTTATTTTTCCGCAATGCTGCGCATAGCGACTGTCATAACCAATAATAAAGCTCTAACAGTCCTTGAAGGCTTGTTGTTTCTTTTGTGTTAAAATGAAAGATGGCAGAAGTTAATAAAAAAAAGGAATCAACTCTTTCATTCAAAATGTTATCTATGCGCTCGAAAATTACTAACAAATGACACGCTTCAATTCGTGCCGACTTGTATCCTAACGTCTGCCTGCAACTTTATAGGATAAAGGATGTATCCATTATAAATGAGAGTATAGCGACAGGTTAGAAATTAACTAAAGCAATGTGTTGGTCTGATTAATTTAATGCGTACTTAAGAATAAATAAACGTGTAAACAAAAAACAGCTGTTAAATCTATGGCCGCCATGTTGGTTACCTATGCCCTAACGGCTAGCAATGTGACTACATTTTCGACCTAACATCTAACATTGGCCCTGGCCTGTTAACTCTTAACTTGATTCTTACAAGACTACGTCATCGTTTTTCTCGATCTAACAGGACCTAACAGTTAACTGGGTTCGAGAATGCCCGTACTGTAAATCTGTTTTGCAGCCTGTATTATGTGTCCATGAAAGTGTTACGTAATTGTTTTTGTCCAAATTAAAAAAATAATAATGAAACAAATAACAACATAAAAACAAATAAATAAAAGGTTAAAAAATTAATTAAAATATAAATTTAAAAAATTTAATGATATAAATAAATCATATTCTTTGAGTAAGGCGGGAGGATCTGGGGGCTTGTGGCCCTCGCTTTTTAGCTAATATAATTCAATGGTATTCTTCTGAATTGTAAATTTTACGATATCTATCAATGCCAAAATTAATTAAATTAAAAAGGAAAAAGAAAATTAAATTTTTCAGACAAGTCTTAGTTGTACCATCATTAATCTGCTGGAGCTCTGCATTGTTCGGAGTCATAATAAACGGTGAGCTGTGCTTTCTTTCGAACGATGGACAAATATATTACAGATATGAAGGGTTGGAAAAGTTGGACTCATTCTGAAACATTTTCGGTCAATTCAATTATCCCCCAGGGCCGACTATTATTGACGTTGCTACTCTTTCAATTAAATTTTCTTCCAAACGCAATCCACAAAGTCTAAGGTCGTTTAAATAAGTTAAGATTAATTGGCTATGTATTAGTCCAATTTGTGTTAAGCGAAACATAAATGGAAATGCGTTTCAGTAATCGGACCTGTTCCCAGGCAACCCAATCGATCATCTTGTTACGAATTCAACTTAGATCTTCTTAGATATTTGAAACAATATTAAATAAATTAATCCATATATGTTTAACAGTCATAATTTACCATGATAATTATTTCGATTAATTATTCTTTTTATAGTCTTAGTTGAGATGAGAAAGTTGGAGCCAGACCCGCTCCAGAAACTAACTTTTTCATCTCAACCAAGACCTTTGATAAAAAGGTTAATTATTAAATAAATTTTGCAAATATACTTTCACAAATCAATGAGATTTTCATCTGATATAGTGTTCTCTGAAATATGTTAGAAAAAGGCAAATTATCTCTGTCACAAATTCATGATGAGATTATAATCAACGAGAAGGAAAGTGAATTGAAATTGATTAATGTAGATTATCCAGGCGGAATTAAATTAGAGGCGGGTCTAATATTGTATTAAAAGCAAATCTCATTCAATTCTGTGCATACATACAGGTAAAAATAAATTTATGCACATTTATGCGTGAAATCGTTCTAAAGCTCTGAAGAAACAATTCTCCAATCTAATCTTATTATCCTTTTCTCGGCTATGCAACGATAAATAAAACCAATACACTCTCCGTTTCGACCAAGTTGTTGAAAATTTGGCTTTGAAATTTGAAGAGGTTCAATTCGATGTTAAAGGCCAGAACATTGACGATTTTGGCAGTTGGTAATATGTAGTAGGCAGTCGTATAAATTTTCAATGTAAATAATTTACTATCTAAATTATCGTGCCAAAATTATATTTCAAACCACAGCATGACGACGTGTACACAGTTTATGGGATAATAGAAACGAGGGGGGGGGGGCGTCGGTGGCCGCAAGGTTTAGTCTTTGACACGGCGCTCATCACAGTAAGGTAAACGTGCCGGGTTCGAATCCAGCGGCCCTGCATCCGAACCCGACGTACTTACAAATGTTTTTGTTTTTTTTCTAAAACACCGGCACCCTGAGGGTTTATATGACCTCTGCTGTTGCGAAACCTCGTAAAAAAATTAAATTAAATTAAAAAAAAAACACTGAGGGTGCAACTTTGCCCCATGCGATTACGGCTTATCAAAATCTTTCTAAAAACTTCCCACAAAATCCTATTGAATTTGTTAAAAGTCACGAACTCCTCTCCTGAACTTTCCAACAAACTTAAAACTTAACAGATCTTCCAATGAAGGAATCCGTCTGTGAAAGTGGTTAGATTGATTAGTGAAGGATGCTTGTTCCAGATGGGGGGGAAGAAGTTTTCAAAATTCGCAACAGATTTTGTTTTCTGCTGTACGGTAAAAGCTGAGGTATGTATGAATTGTAATCCGTGTGACGAAGGATGACGTCGGCAATTCCGTTCGCTGCCACTTGGAATTAGCGTTAGGGAGCAAATCCATATCTTTTTGAGCAGGTTCGACAACTCGCACCCTGGAATGATGTCGAAGCGTCTCTCGGGATTTGAATTCCAGGTAAGCCAGAATTCGTGAGCCTCTACATCAGTTCTCCACCGCATCAACCTTTCAGTTAGGAACTCTCGAAGAATGAAATAGGTGAAAGTGAGGGAGGAAACAATTTGAATAACATATAACACTGAAATTTTTTATAGGTGTTAAACCAGATTAACAAACATCTTAAAACTTTATCACCGTGCATTGATAAACATACACCATATGAGTGACATACGCCATAAAAAATGCAACTTAAAATCTAGTAGCAACGAAGAGGACGTGGCTAAAAGGTGAAGAAAAAATTTTTTTATCTTGATATTTTTATTATTTTTTTTAAACATATAGTTACGTACAGTACGTAATAGTTATGTACAGTAAAAATAATAGAAAAATAAGTATAGAAAAAAATGCAAGAGGTAGAAGGAAAAAATAAATAAAATAAACAAACTGTAATCTATGTATAGACATGTATCTGTACCAAATAAACAAATTCATCAACACTTTGAGACAAAATAGAGAGGATTATGCAAACAAAATTACCAAACCTTCCTTTTAAAATATTCTAGAATTAATCTAAAATTTTCCTAACTTAAATGGACTTAAAGTTAACCTATTTTTTAAAAATTAACAGTCCCTGTTTGGGTGCCACAACGATGTAACCCCGGTAAGGTTTATTAGACTAAAATAGAATACACATTTTTTTTTTCAAGAAAATTACAACATGGTAGGACACAAAAAATAGCTACGTGTTATGCAGCAGCGATTTTATTCCGTCTACCGGAGTTGTTTTTACAGAAAAGAAAAGAAAATCGTGTAAAAGTAAAAGATGAAATAATAGTTAAAGTGAAGGTTTTCCTTTAACAGTAACTCCAGTAGTTGCACACTTTTAAGCCGAATAGATCCTAAATGCAAAAACCTCCCCAAAGATAGCGCATTCCGTACTAAAATGGAATCCATTTTCTGGACTGTGGGAATGGTATAAAGAGCACAACCTTTCTTTATCCTGCTGCCAGGAAACCGCATTTTTAGGTATAGCATTTCACATCTTGTCTTGAACAGCCATCGAAGATCAGATAGATTTAGACTTTTTCCTAAATTTAAACAAACCAGGGCAAAGCTTTTTCTAACGAATATTTTGGTTTGATATGTGAACACGACGAAAAGACTCATTATGATTTGGACGTACAGGCAAAGGTTTTGATGGTTTAAGATTTAACTTGAAGACAAATTAACCTCTAAAGTGTTTTTCGTTATTTTACTAGTGTGTAAGTATTTTTAAAGAAGCTTCTGATCTAATGAGCTAATAATTTCAACCCTGAGCTGGGCTTTGTGCAAGAAAAACAACAAATGAAAATAAACATAGATGAACATTGCTTTAAAATAAGTATTCAAATTAAGTTTATTTCCATGTCGGTATACCTGTTCACTAATTGATTACGTCCTCGTGAAAAATGTATATGTAAATTTCCCTTCGTATTTTCGGATCAAGTCCTACACGCCATCGACGAAAAATCACAAACGGGCCTCACGATTGCTATCGAAATATGTGAGGGAAACCAGTATTTTTAGAATAATCTCAAAATGTATAATTTCGCCTGATTTACATTCGAGATGAGAGGGTGCACGATAGAAGGACAGGCCTGGGGATCGTTATCCGGCTTGTGCATCATCCGACCGGCCGTAGTATAAGATACATCCTACACTGCCAATCAAATTAAACCTTCCATGTACTTCTGTCATTCGTTTATTTAAGAGGACTTACAGAAAGTAAAAAACCGGTATACGATTTCGGCGCGGATCGGCTAGAGAATGGAAGATTTTTTTAAATTAAAACATTTATTTTAAAGCATACGCGGCAACGCAAAATAAAACGAAAAAAATATCGAGGTACACTGTACGACCACAAAGAATTTCAATCACTCGGCTTTTCAATTCCTTGATCAATAAAATGTCTCTTTTTAAAGGAGTGTGCACTAGTTTCAATTAAATTCGAAAGCTTTTACAGGGCTTCGCCTGAGTACACTGACTGGCAAAAAAATCCATCCAATTGTTGTTTTTTTGTTGTTTTTTTTCTCGATAAAAGAAAATTGTGCCCTTAATTTGCCCCATTGTTTTTCCCTATAAATGTTAGTTTATGCTATGTTTTAAATTGGGAATATCGGTTAGAAGTAAACACAAAGGTACACTAAAATACAAACGTGACAGCATAACAAAGGGGTCTTAACCTCGCTAGCCCTTCTCCAGACTTGAATCCATTGAACATTTATGGGATAACCTGAAAAGACAAATAAGACCACGTCCATCAGAAATATATATATATTTCGCAAGGCGGGTGACCAAGGACCCGAGGAGTTAAAAGCCTGGGTAGTCCCGTACTCCCTTCCTAAAAGATCCGTCGGCCATAAACCTTTTGGACCTGTTCACAAACCCCAAGATTTTTTATCATCTTATCTTGGGTAGTGATTTGGTTATGTCCTCTCCTTCGAAAGTTTCAAATTTTTCCCTAGCAAACCTATCACATTCTGCGAGGTAGTGTCGAGCCGTTCTTCCTGTTTCGCAGAAGCGGCAGAAGGGTCTGGTAGGGTACCTATTATGAAGAGGTGTCTTCTCAAGGGGCAATGGCCCTTTGGGATACCTATCAGCCTCCTAATTCCCCTCCTAGAGTTAGAGAGTAACCATTTCGCTTCTTTAGGTTTGATTTCCTTCAGAAACTCCTTCGATTGCCTGCATCCGGGGGACATATTCCATTCTTTAAGGAATTGTTTCATGCCCCAGCAACTAATACTCCCATTCGTTGTGCTTATAGAGTGGGGTAATACCGGTTGTGACCCGACAAACGCATTATTTGATCCTTCTTTAGCCAGGCTGTCCGCCTCTTCATTGCCATAGTACCCCCTGTATCCATATAAGAGTTACCCTACTCTCGTCCCTAGTAGTAATCCTATTGATAAGTTCAACGGTTTCCTCTGCCAGCCTAGATGTTGGTAAATCTTTTTTAAATGGCTTAAGACTGGCCAGACTGTCGGAAAAAAATTTAATACTTTTCCCTTAATCCTGTTATCCATATCGCTCCCTGATACAGTTCACGATCTTGAAAGTACGGCAACTTTCAGCAAATAGACATTTCCAGAGTGGTAGAAAATATACCTAGGGGTCTTCGAGATGTAATAAAGGCAAGAGGAGAAAATACGCAATATTGCAATAATAATTAAAAATCTAGGACAAAATTGAAGACAGAGGCTATAGATATGATCTGATCAAAGACCCGTTTAATCCGTAAAACCTAAAAGGCAAGGGAACGCCTTATTGCACCATCAGTTTCTTTTCCATCCTAGTGTTCCTCCGTATCAAACTGCAAATTACCTTATTCCTGACCACCAGTTAATCTTCCATCTCTTCAGCATACACCAATCCTATCACCCCTGAGCGGATCAGTACTGACAAGGTCATTTTTGCAGAACTCGAGTATAGCAATTGTGCCTGCTACGTAAACATAAGAGAATACTTTTTCAACATGTAGCCAAGGTTCAACGGCATTTGTTAACGATGTGGTGCTACGCGTCACGCGGCACTACTTCTCGACAACCTTTAACCTGCTGACTCTCGTTCACAGCAATACCATCTATCGTCCGTATACACTCTCAAAAGGTATACAAGAAGTTAATTTATTTAGAAATCGTGAGATGCGGTCTGGTATGATGTAGGTTTCAGAAAAACATTTTTTGTCGTGCCAACATTTCGATCTTTATTGAGGTCATCTTCAGGGCTCAAAGTTTTTGCCTTCCATGTAATTGTTCCCAACTCGGGCACTCTCGAAACGACACGCCAGTGCCATTCTTGCCGATTAATCAGAATTGATAGGATCTTCAGGGTGTACTGAATGGGAATGGGACTAATCATGCCACCTTGTGTTTTTGAGAAAATCGAGGGTGACACTGATTAATCAACACCTAGCACAAATAATATAACAAATAATGTGTAGAGATTAGTGACCGTTAATCTCTAATTATTGAGTTATCGTGAGATGCTGCCTGGTAAGATGTAGGTTCCGGAAAACATTTTTTGTCGTGCCAACGTTTCTATCTTTTATTGAGATCATCTTCAGGGCTCAAAGTCCTCTGTGTAATTGTGCCATTCTTGCGTGTCGTGTTGAGAGTGCACACAGAAAACAAACACTTTGAGCCCTGAAGATGATCTCAATAAAGATCGAAACGTCCGCACAATAAAGAAAATGTTTTTCTGGAACCTACAACACACCAGACCGCATCTCACGATTTCTAAATAAACATCGATTAACGGTCACTGATTACCAGACAAGAAGTTAATGTTATTTTCATGTTTTAAGTCAAATCATCAATCTTGATGTCTAGCTGATTCGGAAAATAAACAAATACATACAAGTATCTGGTTTGTTGTCATTGTGTGTATAATTTGGTTAAGATTTAGGTTTTTATTGCAGTCGTGTAATTAGTCAAAATATTCGCATGTCAAAAAATTTAATATTCCTTTTAAGCAGTCGAATTCTTAACTACACACTCTAATTGTAAAGTTCCATCGATATTCCGCGAGTACATTAAAACTTTAAGTAACTTCAACGCTTGCTTTCGTATTTATAACAACAGTTTGAAACAATATCCACCGACCGATAATGCCGATATCGTGGTACGCCATATAATAACGGTAATCGTTTTCAAAATATTTACAATTTTTTATTCCAGGAGAACTCTTCCTGGGCGCTTTCACATTGTCAAATATTGACATTAAACATCTAAATTAATATTTTCAGCGCCGTCCCCCCAACCTGTTAAGTTTGTTTAGTATTAGAGAAATATCTATTTTGTTCTTTTATTGCCGAAAACGTCATTTTGGGGCTTGCCTCTTTGAAAACTGTGACCGTATTTTAAACTTAAATGTGAAATGTACACCTTTTATAAAAGGCGAAGGATCTCTACACACCGCGATTTTCCATTTAATGAAAATTTAGTTCAGCCATAATCCAAGAATGTGAACTTTGTTTATGGGTCATTATTTCATTTCGGTTCATTACGTTTGTAAGTTAATTTTCCATATAAAGGACTATCTGTGTTTTAGGAATAAAAACTAAACGAATAATTAGATGCGTCGTGATAAATTATATTTATTAAAAAAACAATTGCGATATATATTTTCAGTATTGTCTACAAGTACCAAATATTAAAAATATATTTCTATAGTAGCTTTTACACGTGATTTCGTAAAAAGAATTTCCCACTATGATCCACTTAGGAATGGAATTTCAATAATTCCTTTCTTAGCGGTTATCATCCATTCATAATAGGATTGCATTGCCGAAATTTGAGCCCTTTAGCCTCATGCGGTTTGAGCTGTATTCCGCCACTCAATCTGCAAAAATTTATAGCGGTTTGTAATTTTTCCTTATTCTATTAATTTTAATCAAATTAACAGATATGCTCTTTTTAGTCGGATAAAGAAAAATAAAAAAATAGAAAAAAAAGTTAATCCTCATTTTTAGTACGGATTTACTTAAGAATAGTAAACATTACGATTACTCATTTTGAAAAACAAACAACTTTTCTCGTCTTTTTTACCATTTTAATCCAGTTATATTCTCTTTAACCATGGAAAGTCGTTCTGGAAGTTCGCGATATTATTGTGAGAATGAGTCATAGGGGTCACCGGCAGAGGCATTAGGCGTTTCTTAAGCTGACGCACACTATGTCGAAGGGGAAGGCGCGGCACGGGTCGGAATCGTGAAGTGTGAACAGCTCCCGACCGTGTTGTTCGAATTTCCCCCCTCCATATGACTAGCGCTGCGGTTTCGTGTTGATTTTGCATTGGCGGGAGTTCCCACGTGACAATAATTGTATTCATATTAAATAGTAGTGACGAGGAAATTATTTTTCTGGTTACACTTGCAGAGTTGGAAGAGTAGGAAGAAAAGCAGAAACAAAAACGAAAAGCATGGGTACATGTAATAAACACCAAACGCCTTCAGTTTGGAGACTATCACCTTTATTTTATGGAAATGATCTTGTTTATATATATATATAAACTTTATTAGCAGTATTCCAATGAGAGGTAACCAATTGTGGTTAGAGACACAGAATAACACATAGACAGAAAGGATAAGCTGCTAAGATCTGTGATATCATTTCTCAAATTTAGTGAATTACCATCAGATTTAATATAATCTAAAATAAGCAGTAAAATAATAATGGAAAATACAAGTAAAAAACGTTGTATCGTAATGCAATGTCACGAGTTTTTTTTTTCCAAAACCGCACAAAGGTTTTTCTTAAGGCTACTGAAAGAACAGACGTGACCACGGATTTGATTCATACTACATAAACGCACTGGAATATCCTCATTGGGGTTATTAGAGAAAAAAAATGTATGGATGTCCCACGTGGCCCGTGGATAAAATGACATGTAGTGCGACTGCTTGATGACGAGAAGGATACTACGAAAAGGGAACTAGAGCCTCGCCAAAGGATTTAACATCTGGCGAATGGACAACTATGGAAATGGTTCCGTATTGCATCACTGACAATATTTCTGTCCTCCTTAGTGTCATAATGCGCTGAGATTTACTACCAATCTTTCGGAATCGAGCTAAAGCCCTTGCTCTAAAGCTGGACGCACACTAGGTCGGTGGGGCGGCGCGGAACCGGCCTCAAGAATCGAAATGAATGCAATCCCGCACATTAGGTTCGTAGCGCGGCCGCTTTTGGCGCCTTGCCACCCTACGGCTTGTGTGCGCCGGGGCGGTCGGAAACGTTGAGTTCGGGTATAATCGGCTCCCCTCGGAAGCCGTATTTGTAAAGACGATGCCAACGTGTTGCTTTCTTTACCCTACTTTGTGGAATAGAAGAAGCATTGTTAGGTTTGAAAACAAGATCATTTCCATAAAATAAAGGTGATAGTCTCCAAACTGAAGGCATTTGGTGTTTATTACAACTCTGCAAGTGTAACCAGAAAAATAATTTCCTCGTCACTACTATTTAATATGAATACAATTATTGTCACGTGGAAACTCCCGCCAATGCAAAATCAACACGAAACCGCAGCGCTAGTCATATGGAGGGGGAAAATTCGAACAACACGTTCGGGAGCTGTTCACACTTCACGATTCCGACCCGTGCCGCGCCTTCCCCTTCGACATAGTGTGCGTCAGCTTAAGAAACGCCTAATGCCTCTGCCGGTGACCCCTATGACACATTCTCACAATAATATCGCGAACTTCCAGAACGACTTTCCATGGTTAAAGAGAATATAACTGGATTAAAATGGTAAAAAAGACGAGAAAAGTTGTTTGTTTTTCAAAATGAGTAATCGTAATGTTTACTATTCTTAAGTAAATCCGTACTAAAAATGAGGATTAACTTTTTTTTCTATTTTTTTATTTTTCTTTATCCGACTAAAAAGAGCATATCGGTAAACACGAGTTAAAGTTTGAGATGGAACCTTTCCGGTTTCATGGATAAGATTAATCTTAATCTAAATCTAATCTAATGGGAATAGGGAAGGGTCTTTTGGATACACATGCTTACATCTGTCGCTGAAATGGCGGTTTTGTGCAGGCGTAACTTAAATATACTGTTCTTTTTAATCCCTGTCATTACAATATTTTATATTTAATATTGGACCGAGTAAGTTATCCATTGTTGTCCGAGAATTAGTTACTTATTATTTGTTAATTGTAAGCGTTGTAATTATTTGTAGAGCCATGATGAAGTCCTCAATAAAGGTTGAAAGCTTTGCGTAAGTTACAAAACTTTTTTTTTTGGTCGCATCACTGATATCGAACATATTAGTGATATCCTGACGGTAGATTCGTCCTTCCGTCGTTATTTACTGGGTTAAACAAAAGTTACAAAAAACGAAGAGACGCTTCCAGTAAAGTAGATCACAAATTATTTTGTAAAAATACACAGTTCGGATAGGTTTTAAGCACCCTATAAAAGCTTAATAAGCATTTTGATAGGAAACAAAAATGCATTTTCGGGCAGGATAGCTTTAGGCAATTTTTTCTCCCTTGTCCGGAATTCCACATAAATATTGATAACTCCTCTAGATTTAAGGCAAATTTAACGTTATTATAACAACCATTATAAAGCATAATCTTTCTTCTTTCATGCTATGCTAACCAGCTTAAGAATTTAATTTCATTCTAAGTGACAAAAATAACGATGATATCAACAAAACCAAATGATCATGAAAAATTGCTCAATACAATTTAATTACGATTTTAATGTTTAATAATTTTATATTTTTAAATTCTAAAATCGAAATTATGACTGCATGACGTTCTGTTGATAGAAAAACTAGAATTGTGGATTCATTTAAGTTAAGTATTAACAAACAAACGTTAACTGAACAAAAATTACAGCTCCTCGCTGCGAGACTAGACGAACTCCAAAAGCGATTAATTTGCAGTTTTGAAAAGATTACTTGGAGATCGTGAGATGCGGTCTGGTGTGACGCATGTTTGGATGGATGGATACACTGGATACCAGGGACTGGAGAAGTTCCCTCCTGACCACTACAACTGTACAGCTTATTGTACTTTTTCCCTGGCTCCATATTTTGGGGGAGAGCTCGCAACACAAATGTGAACTTGAGCCCCCGTTATACCGGTGTTCATCCATCGAAGAAACTCATTTTTAAAGGGGGTTGGGACCAGATTCAGGGTCGTTGAGATCTGGTCCCGCACACCTTCCATTGATGAGTGCCGTGTCGATTTCTTTTAATTGCGGCCACCGGTCCCCTTAGGCGTCAGAAAAATTCCAGAGGCGACGGTGGGGATCGAACCCACGACCGCGGGGTCTACTAGGGTTTTGAATTTTCGCTTAGGTCATGGACAAACGAAAGACGATATTGACGGATCATTACAGTTTTTATGTGTAGAGATTAGTGACCGTTTGTAGATAATTGTTCAGATATCGTGAGATGCGGTCTGGTGTGATGTAGGTATCGGAAAAACATTTTCTTTATCGTGCCAACGTTTCGATCTTTTATTGAGATCATCTTCAGGGCCTGGGATTTACAAACATAGATGACACAAAGAAAGTGTTTTTCTGATACCTACATCACACCAGACCGCATCTCACGATATCTGAACAATTACAGTTTTTATTGCCAACAACCATAGTAGCGTGTACTTAATACATAAGTAAAAAGAAAAGGAAACTTCCAGCTGTCTCTTCTCTAAAATTTTCTTTTGTTGTCACTTTTCTTGCTGGTGGACGATATGTATTTCAGTGAGAGACATTTTATCGGTTCTTTGATTTTACGAGACAATCCAATGATTGATTTTTCCTCTCGATTTATCCCATCATTCCAGGTGACACATGCTCTTCTCATCGACTTCACCAACCATTTTGAAGAAGATTTACGAAAATTCAATCACTCCCTTTAAAGGTAACGGGTCTGACAAGGAGTGATGAAACAAAGGGAAGAAGTTAGCGCAGCGGGGCATGTCGTGACTCCGGTCACGTAAAATCAGACACGTTGAATCTTCTTTCGCTAGCATTTCTCTTCCTTTCTGCCTTCTTCACTGGCTTTAACGTAAACATCACACAACCATACGTAACTCCTATTAAAAACATTAAAAAAATATAGGACCACGTTTGCCTGATAATTTGTGCGTTTTATATTACCAGAATGGCCCTAGCTGACTGTCCTCTTTCAGAAGGCATGGGCACTCAGCTACTGATATTCTATTCATGGGCATTAGTGGTTTGAATACAATATTTTCCCACACATTATAGAAAAACATTGTTGGTCTGCATTATTGTTACACTTTGTGTAATAAAATATCGGCTGTGAAAAGATCCTATTTTGAACCTACAACTTTTATGAGTGCCAAATTTATTCATTTAAAATTTTTGAAGCTTTATTTATAACTTTTTAAACTATTATTTTGAAATTATCAATATAATAAATAAAGAGAAGAAAATTTATTTCAATTCAGTGAATGAGTAACCCTAAAGATAATTATAAGACTGTCAAATTACGATAATATTTCAACCGTTTTTCAGAAGGAAAAATGTATTAGTATAATTATTATTTTAAAAAATGTAATATTTTATAACATAATATTATAAACTTAAACCTTTTTTTCGTATAATGAAAATATTCTTACATGAGATTTCTAATAATCAGATGTGTTTGAAATAATTTTTTGGAAATTTTGAAATCAAAAACCTTCGTCTTCTATATATATATTCTATGTCAAAAACTACCTTTAAAAATAAAACATCGTCTATTGTTTTTATACTTCAAGACGAATCGATGTATAAACTTTTTGTGGAGGAAAAATTGTAAAAATGTGAGCTCGATCGGAAAATCCTTTCCCTCGAAAAGTTGTATTGCCAATTACCGGTACATTTCTCTCTAAATATCGAAACCATTCTTCTGGATAATATTGAAACCTTTCTTTCTTCATTTTATAAATCTATAATGGGAAAACACCCCTTTAGAGTTTATGAAAAACATCCAGAAAAGAAGAATTTAATTGTTTAATGTAAAAAACATGTACAATTGCCTGACAAATTTAGCTAGCCCCAAACCTTAATAGTTGGTACCACTGTTAAAAACCTTGGCGACGAATACCATATTGTACCAAGAGCCATTAAACAAAAATGGTTCGTTATCATAATCCGAATAGACATTCAGAAAATGGTATCTCGAAATCATAATGACTAAAAAAAAGGGAAAAACCTACGCTTTACATACATCCAAGGAGTTAACGATGCCACAGGGATCACATATTTAGAACGTACCTAGACCTGAGACAGGCGTGTAATCCATACAAACTAATGTGATACCTGGCTAGACGGAGTGAAACTGTGGGTCTTCCCAACCAGCCAATATCTAGCGCAAACAATCCTTCCAATGAAAAGTCTTTAGAAAAAACCTACACATTCCTTTGACAACGAACTGATCCAATCGCCCATCCAAAAGTGTCTTATCAAATTTTCGTTCCATTCTAACTCTCCTGTTTAAACCTTAACAGATTATTGGCCATGAGACTTCCTCGCTTCATTAATTCAATTTTGTGACTTACAAGGAAAGTGAAATAAAAGCACTTCCACACACCTCAGATACCTAGACAACCAAATGATGTGGAATATATATATAAATACGGAAAATTCTAATTTTGATTTAGTACTAATTAAAATGTAATTTCCTTTCCCTCTCGTTTTGACTGGGACAATAGGGCCGGAATGAATTCAAAATTAAAGTCAAATTATTGTTCAAACTTGCAGCGGATGGGGCACGTAATGGACGATTCCTCAATTAATTGTAGCCAGCAGTGTTTGTAGATAGCCAGGGGGACTTCCCGTCCACACATCCGCCCTGTCGAGTTCACTTACAAAACGACAAATTACTTTTAACAATTCTTCTCAGCACTACATCGACTTTTAATAATAATAATAATTATTATTATTATTATCAAACGAAAGTGGGCGGCAAGATGGAATGCCTGTGGAGATAGTATGAAAGAAATGAAGCCAGTTGTACATAAATGGCCGACTGAAGAACTTGAGAGAAAAGAACTTGTAATTTTCTCTAGATTGCGAATAGGACATATCAGGTTAATCCATAATAGGCTTTTAATAGGCAACAACCTTCCAACTTGTCCTCGATGTACGCGATGTGGAGAACGCATCATTTTGACAATGAAACATATTTTGGTCGACTGCCCCACTTTACAACCCTTTACGCAAAGGTTCAACCTTTCGAGAGATTTACAGGAGTTACTGGGTCCCCAGTGTTTCTTTCGAAGAGCGCTTTTCAGTTTTCTCAAATTTGTTGGATTAATTTACAATGAAATTGAGGCCTTTTCCCAAATTATTTTACCATTGAATGCCTGCTGATGTCTGAATAAGAATTGTGCGTGCATGATTTTTTTTTTTTTCAGAAGTTTTTGAGGCTGCCGGAGAGGAAAAATAAAATGGAAGACAATACAAATTGCGGGGTAATGCAGTGCAATGCCCAAAATCGCAATTTAAATAAGAAAAATAGCTCCTTCAAAAAAAAAAAAAAAGTTATTGTGTTTTGTTTCTTATTATTGTTATGTAGAATTAGTTATTATACTTGAATGGAAGAATAAAAGGAGAAAGATGAGCCTATAATCACGCTGAGACTGTTGCTAGTCTGACTCCATTATTATTATTAGCCATATAAGTCTATGGGGAAATTTTAATTTATGGAAAAAACTTACAATTTTAATTTTAAAAAAGAAACAGAAATAAATTTTATAATTTTATTAAATTTAATGTAACTTGGCCTTCCGAATTAAGAATGTGAAAAAGAAAATCAAAGCTTGGATGGCAATAGGATAAATTAGATTACGGGTGAATGTTTGGAGTCAGAGTTTTATAGCACTCAGAAGAGATATAGCAAACCTAAAATAGAATGTTTGGATGTTAGGGCGTGAAATGACCTTAGCCGTTAAAACGCCCTTAAAAAATAATAATAATACATTGCTTATTTTTAAATAATTACACATTTTTCACATAGTTATAATAACACGATATACTTAAGCTTGGACATTTAATCCGTCAGCTGAGAGTCGGGCTTGATCACAATTAAAATATAAATTTCCCTTCATTGTTCAAAAATTAAGTAACAAATGTAACAATTTCATTTCTTTACTCATCCTAAATAATATATATTCATATTTAAATAATTACATTCTTTCCTATATACATAAGTTAAACAATCAGAAATTCAATTCAAGTTCACTTCAACTCAATACGTTTTTCTTGTTAATTATTTAGAAATCGTGAAATGAGGTGTGGTGTGATGCAGGTTTCAGACAAACATTTTCTTTATCCTGCCGAAGTTTCGAACTTTATTGAGATCATCTTCAGGGCTCAAAATGTTCTTCTGTGTAATTGTGCCGTTCTTGCGTGTGGTGCGAGAGGGCCCACAGAAGAAAAACACTGAGCCTTGAAGAAGATCTCACTAAAGATCGAAACGTCGGCACGATAAAGAAAATGTTTTTCTGAAACCTACATCATACCAGACCGCATCTCACGATTTCTAAATAATTATCGATTAACGGTCACTAATTGCCATACAGTTTTTCTTATTCCATAAATTAATTATTAATAATGAATTAATCACAAAACCGATTAATGAATAATTAATTTATTAAATAATTGAATTACTACATCGTTATTATATTATGTACAAATCAATAATTAAATTCTCTGGCTGAAAATCTACGATATTTAAGAGTTCTGCATGTATACTGGTACAATGGTTCCCAGTGTTTTGGGGGTTAAATCACCCCTTCCTTTCAGGCTAATAAATTACATTCATTCCAATAAATTAACAATAGTCAAACAGACACAACACAAGCAGATAAAATTATACACATCTAAAATCCCTATAGCCCTGAGGTACTTGAACAGCGATCTGTGCCTGATGCTCTGCCCCAAGACTACGCACAGGTCCGATGATATGCCAAAATATTGTCAATATACATCAAGCCTTTTGTTTTTCGTGGTTTGATTTTCAGAGGCGGAGTGAACGCTTCGCTTCACACACGTAGAGATTAGTGACCGTTAACGGATAATTATTCAGATATCGTGAGATGCGGTCTGGTGTGATGTAGGTATCAGAAAAACATTTCTTTATCGTGCCAACGTTTCGATCTTTTATTGAGCCCTGAAGATGATCTCAATAAAAGATCGAAACGTTGGCACGATAAAGAAATGTTTTTCTGATACCTACATCACACCAGACCGCATCTCACGATACTTGAATAAATATTTGTTGTGTTGAATGTAATGTAAAGATATATGTTATCTGCATTGAATTTGATTAATGATGTTGGCGTAGCTGCGATTGAGTTTAGGGTCGAGTTGAGTTAATGGATTAAAATTTGATTAATTTTATAAATATCAAAGGGATTACAAAAGTTTTTTTCCAGCAAACCGCATCGTCACATCTCTTTTTAATCGTTTCTCAACATCTTATTGCTAACCTAACGTTTAATTAAAGGTACTTATAGGCGGCTTAAATATGAGTGCCGGGGCTAATCTTCTTGTTTCAAGCCGCTTAAGCGAGCGGAAAGTTTGAAAAGGCTTAAGAATTTCCCACCTGCCTCTATTGAGGTGAACAATCCCAAGGTCGCGTAAACGACCGCAAATCGTAGAAATTGCTTCCACCTTTCATGGAAAAAATACATTTTACAACGTCGATAGTAAATATATTAATAATAATAATAATAATAGAATAATTATTTTGAAATTTGTCGATAATAGGGCGGTAACTCTGGGTCATTTGTTGGAAACAAAGGGCCTAATAATAGAATAATTATTACTAGGAAAAACAGGTATTGCCTCCTGTACAAACACTACGTTAATCACACGTGAATAACTATTAATTTGGTTATTTCAATCAATTGTACAATTACTACTAATTTGTGTCTTCTACTAATGCTTTTTTATGATGGGTGGATTCATAAGTTTTTCGTTTTTATTCAGATATCGTGAGATGCGTTCCGGTGTGATGTAGGTATGACAAAAACATTTTCTTTATCGTGCCAACGTTTCGATCTTTTATCGAGGTCATCTTCAGGGCCTGGGATTTACAAACATAGTTTACATTTAGAAAATACATATAGAATTTGGTGAATTTATACAATGCAAAAATTATATTTTATATTCTATCAAAGTATTTCTACTCACTCTGATTTTCAAATTCAATACAGATAACATACATATATTATCACATTACATATTTTTCGCATAGTCTAATTGTCCAACAATCTAATTTTCCTTTTCCCATTCTATATAATCCTGAAAGAATAAACTGGCCGAAACATTACCTACACATTGTTTCCCTTTGTCGGCTCTTTTCACCTCAAAGAATACAAAATTGTCTCTTCTATACCCACCTCCTTCCCCACCACTTCAAAATCTAACATATATAAACATGAAACAGTAAAATCTCACTGGCACTCTCCACACGACATTGCACAATTACACAGAAGATAAACACTTCGAGTGAGTAGAAATACTTTGATTGAATATATAAAAAATATATTTTGCATTGTATAAATTCACTTTTTCCACATCCAAAATGTATTTGTTAAAGTAAACAATGTTTGTGAATCCCAGGCCCTGAAGATGATCTCAATAAAAGATCGAAACGTTGGCACGATAAAGAAAATGTTTTTCTGATACCTACGTCACACCAGACCGCATCTCACGATATCTGAATAATTATCCGTTAACAGTCACTAATCTCTACACATTTTTCGTTTTTTCAAATTTCGACTTTCGTATCTTCAATGCGATCCTTTTGTTAGATAGACATATAGGGTTTTTTTTTAATTTAAAACCAAAGGAAAAAAAAGACTACCGCAAACAAATAAATTAAGTAATAAAATATACACAAGCTTGGATTAAAACCGTCGAGGTGTTGCTAGTATCATAAAAAAATAAGAAAGACATTTAAAAAATATGTAAAGATAAAATATTAAATATGTGACAATAATTAATTACAGGTACAGAACAACAAAGCAATACAAGTAACCAATAGTAAGCGCATACAAAGGAGAGATTGACTTTGGAGAGCAAACGAGAGATGTAGTGAGTCCTATCAGTATTGGTAATTAAATTTATGGGCCAATTCAAATGTGTACCTCAATGCTTGGCGCTCATATTCAATTAATTGATATGGATTAATATTTAATTAGAAGATTCTTCTTTAAAACAAAATTCCCCAAATAAACTGGGGGTACCTCCCAAGTATTGTGCATTACGCTAGAAAATGAAAAACTTTTCCCAAGGAGAGGGAATTACAAGAGGAGCCAAGTTCAGACTCACGAACCCCCAACCATTTTCGAAACATCAAATCTTTTTTCAAGTAGGCTAATCAATTCTGTCATAAATTTTTCTTCTTAAACGTAATATGAAATTTCGTTTTAGCACCTCTAGAGACCCCTAAATAAAACTCTTTTGTATTCTAAAATTTTTTCCGGTTATTAAGAAGTCGTTATACGGGAGCCGAGGTAGCGTGAGAGACTCTCGGCTAGTAGACCCCGTGGTCGCGGGTTCGATTCCCGCCGTCGCCTCTGGCCCTTTTTTCACGATACCCTTCCCCCCAAAAAAACAGATACGCAATAAATAATTACAATAGTATGGCTAGATATGTACAGTTTTTGTGAGGCCATTAAAAAAAAAGTCGTTTTGTGTTATATCTGATTGAAACTGCTACAATTCCAAAAAAGGGCGTACCATCATATTTTAAAGAAAAGGAACTAATGCCATTTTTATACTTTTTTTTATACATACAATACAAATATATACAAAATTTCTATTAAAAAAATATTCATAATAGGGCAATTTTTTGGCCGAAACCAGGGCCGCCTATTCGCAAGAAGTTGCCCGATATTTGGGAGTGAAGAATCGACAAAAAAAGTTTGGTTCCAAATCCGTTAACACACCGACCTGGTCCTCTTCTTGTTAGCTTAATCAGCCAACGGAGATCTCTTAAATACCTTTAAAATTAGCTATGTTAAAATGAAATAATACTGAAGAAGTGATCAATTTCTTTGCACACGGATATGTGGTAGAAGATTTTAGAAGGTATTTGTTTCTAATAAATTGACACATTTTAGCAGCAACCAAAGAAAATTGTCTTTCCACTCTGAAGAATTTTCCCAAGAAGATGAATAGACGAAATCACAATCCTTAAAAATATTCCACCAATGAGAGAACCATGGTAGATTACTCTCTGCAATTGTTATAGGCGTATCCCAGGATAGCTGTACAGCAGTAGAACGAATGGATTTTAAAACAAAATCAAAAGTTTAAAGGTCCTAACAAAAAGAAGATCATGAGAGGTTTCCAATTGCAATAGGTAGTTAGGAGTTGTTGAAGGCAGAGAAAATGGAATCCGAACAAAACAAAAAACTGAAATTTTTCATTTCCCGACACGGCAGCCATAAGGATGGATGGAACGGCAAACAGTATCAAAAAATTACCGTTTTGATTGGAGCGACATCATTTGACAAGTGGCAACCAACTTCTGTTAATAACGATTTTTGCGGTGGATGTTTTCAGAGCAAGATGTTTAGTCCAACTAGGTTACGGTGAAAGAGTCACTCCCAAATATTTATGTTCATTTACCAACTGGATCCGCTTGCCCTCAAATGACCAACATTATTAAGAATTCAATTTTCTTCCTCTCCTGAACACTACAATTTTTTATTTATTTACAATGAAGGTCAATTTCCTAAGTTGTCAATAGGACTCAAAAGATTTGACAATTCTTTGAAGGCCCACTTTATTATCCGCCATAATAACAATATCGTCGGCATGTAGTAGCCTGTTTTGAATTATAATACCACATTCTAAGACTGAGAGGAGGTCGTCAATGAAAAGATAGAATATAGGACCCTGTTTTAAATTTGATGCCGGATGTCGTCGGGTAACGTAGTCCTGGCTAGGCAAAGCGTCTGCGTCACATCGACCATATGAGCGAGTTATCATAGATGGAGAGTTCTCCATGCACCCCTTCACAGGGGGTCAAACGGTGTTGAGACGGCCAGAGTCAACAGAAGAGGTGTCGTTCCAAAAAAGGGACGTTACCTAGCGGTAATTGTTTTCTGTCGTCGGAATCGGTTTTTTGTAAAGTTTGGAGTTGGGAATCAGCCTTTGAGACTTGGCCGTACCCTGGGGTGTGAGCACATTTAACTGCGATCGAGGTATAGTGGTAACAGAGGCGGCCTTTATTCTCCTCGATCTTGTGCTTTTACCTGTATCTCCTCCGTCAGTTTCCATTGCTTGTTGACATGGCCTATCCTTGCAGATGGTTCTACATTTATGAGTTTTTGAGCCGCTGCACTGGCTTCCCCCTCGGATTAAAATATTGTGTCGTAAGAGGTTTAACAACACCCCTACGGCCGCAGTTGGTGTCGTGCTCATTGCTTCAGTGACATTGAAGCAAGGTTGCTTTTGAATACCACTTAATAGTCTAACTGTTTGACCTGCAAAGTCTTGGTCCACCAATCCACCGACCAAAATACCAACATTGGTTTTAAGATCAAGGTATAGAGCCATAGGTTCATTTTGGGGTTTATTATTCAGCTTTTGGCAAACGTCCTCCACTCCTAGGAAATTTTAGCACTCTGAGTAGTTTTAACTATATGTGAATCTCATGTGAGCCGCTGGTCTAGTGTTATCCCTAGATATTTTTCTTCCTTTGAACGGAATCATTATGGTTCATAGGGTTAATCGATAGCTCGTCTCATTTGCACTACCTGTCTACCAGGTTGACAGCATTTGTACACGGTACATCATAAAGTTCGCATGATGGCCTTTTACCCCTACGGCAAGGCCGTCCGCATAGCTTAGTAGAACACTTCTTGTTCCAATATGTTGTAAAAGTACCCGTATTGATCGATGAGAGAAAGCTGCCTTGTGGGCAACCCCTTGGTGTCCTAAACCGGGTGGTTGAGCCGCCCGATATAATTATCCTGTTCTTAGGTCCTCTTCTACCCATTACAATCCTTAACCGGAACTCCCCTCTTCTGAATTGTTTTATTTTGAAAGGGTGTGGTTAGGTTGATAAAAAATCCCCCTGTATCCAGGAAGAGTGCCACTGCTATCTCTATAGACTTGGTTAGATGTTTACAAGTCGTCCAGAATTTGTGCATCTTTCTGTTTGAAATGCAGATTTCCGCTCACGGGAGGGGTTTATTTTTCAGTGCTGTCTCTCTAACGTGATTGCCTACAAGTATTTTCAATGTTGTTCCAACATAATTGAAGTGAGGCTTGTAGCACTGAACGAGTTCGGCTTGTCCTATTTTTGGTATGTACAATATTCGTATCACACGCAAGGTTGTTGAAATATAGCTTCGTTTTAAAAGATGAAATAAAAAAAATAAATATATAAAGACGTGATAAATCAAAACATGGATGCCTAAGGCGATTGGCGTTCCTCTGTTCTCCCATATATTTCGTAAACGATTTGCCCTTATCTACTTTACTTACTCTTACATATAGGACGGACCTTCTACACACCCCAGTGGACGGATTTGACGCCTCCTCAATTGCGATCCAGATTACACATTACACTCCGTACACCGTCCATACTCTTTGGATCTTGCCCCTTCTTACTTTTATTTGTTCCATTCTCTCGACCACGTAAAAGATCGGGAATTTTGAACGAAAATTGGCCCTACAGATTTTATCTCGTCTTATTCATTACTCTTTTACAAAAAAAAAGGATATTTCTGCTGACAGAATGTTGGCAGAAAGTTTTAGAAAACTAAGAAATTAAAGGATTAAAAATAAAATACCTTTATATTTTGAAAGGTTGACTTGTTTTCTGAAAAGTGAAAAACTTAAGCAAACCGAACATTTTTTTAAATCCAGAATCAAACGTAAACATAATCCACTAAACTAGTGTGGCAAACCTTTTCAAAATTTGCATTTTTCGAGAACTTGATTATCAGTGAGACAGTGGTTTTGACATATTTCTCGCGCCATATCTGTAATTTTGTTGAATGATAGCTATTGGCTTTTCAAAAATATTAAAACATTTATCATATTTTCCAAGTATTCCTCCTTGTACTCTCGATTTTGAGATATTTGCCCAAAAAAGAATAGTTTTGCAGCCTGAAACCGTATATTTAATACTTCAAAAATAGTGACGTCTCTTAGTACTGTAGTGTACATACTGTAACACTAGTCATAATTCTCGGAAATATCTCCTTTCTACATCTTAAGCTGTGCTAAAGAATACACAAGAGAATTATATTATCCCCTTGATTTATTTTATTCAACAGGGGTTTACTTATTTATTTCCTACGGCTATAATTAATGACGTTGCGTGAGCTCCTTATCTGATTAGGTTCCTCGTAAATGCTGGGCATAACATCGTTCAAATTATTAAGTTCAGGGGGTTGACGTGTTTAGTGTCTACCGGTAACTAGCTTAGTGGCCCCGGTTGTGAAGGAGGATTTGTGGACCCCTAGGTATTGATGTTTTTACGTTAAATTATTACTATTACATTAAATTATAATTGTTACATTAAATATCCCATCCTATCAGCCTCACTGAGGCGTTAAACTTATTTCTACCACAGTAAAATGTAAAAAAAGATTATTTTAAAACATTATTCACTATTTTCGCGGTCCGCTCGACAATTAATAAATGACATTTAATTACGGTTTTTAGTTGTGATGAAAAAAAGTTAATGGCACGAGAGGGATTCGAGGGAAAACTGGTAAGGTGAGGTTGAGATGGGGAGTTGATGTCCGAGTGGATCGAGGTCACGATAGCTCAAGTGGTAGACCAGCGGCGTATCTAGCTGAAGGTCGTGAGTTCGAATCCCTCTCGTATCATTAACTTTTTTCATCTCAACTAAAAACCATAATTAATTGTTAATTATTGTAAAAATATAAAGTAATGATACGAAATTGTGATTTATTTTCAATAGTTCAATATGTAGAGAATAGTATCCAGTACGTTTTGCACTCAGGCATGAGATGAGAGATGCATCGATCACAAAACTTACTGGGTGGGCCAGTTCGAGCTCGACCTGAACCAGTTCAAACGAATAAAGATTTTCTACCTCCCTTAAAAACACCTGCTGCGTAAACATTATAAACCTTCTGTTTTAGTTTTAATATTATTTTGTTCAATTTACTTTTGTTAAATTCGCTAATTTTCGGCCAATTAATATCTTTCAATCAATTTATCTTAAAGCTTGAGGTAAAAAAGTCAGTGCGGTGAGCGGGATTCGAACCCACGACCTTCGGCTAGATACGCCGCTCCTCTACCACTTGAGCTATCGCGACTTCGATCCACTCGACCACCAACCTCCCATCTCAACCCCACCTTTTTGAGTTTTCCCTCCTTCTTGCCATTTTTCAAATGTTAAGTTTAGTCTACTATTTCTTTGGTCAGTTGTTTCGTTATTTTTCAGAATTTAATGGTAACATCACCACAATTTCATTTACAATTATAATTGTAGTATTGATTGTTTGTAAACTACTTTTTGTTGTAGTAAATTATACCCTCCAATTCACCTTCAAGTAACGAACATTGAAATTCCTAGATATGCATTGGTTGGTAGGGGGTAATTGCCGTAAAGCCCCTCCCGCCAACAGAAGGATAGTGGACTTCACCTTAACGCTCGTTACATGTTACTTAGCATTATTTGTTATGCTACTAGATTCTGTGCCATCAAAACTGCTATAATCTGTGCTGATCAATAAAGTATCCCACATTAAAAAATATTGTGTTTACTTGGTCCGTTTATTCTACAGTAAATGTCCAATAAAGAGAAAACAAAGAGTATAAAGAGTTTTTTACACATTTTTTGAATTACTCTTAGGTCAAGCTTCTCTATTTTATACTGTTTTTTTTTCAACAATGCCTGATATAAAAAAAACCTTAAGATGAATATTAATCGCGATCTACCAAGTTATGTAAAATCTTTAGTACGTTTCTATTTTTACAAAATACATTTATCCAAGTCAACATTGAAGCAAAACATAGTTGATAAGTGTGTGGTGATTAATACTTGATAAGAGCGTCAGCGCCCCCTTTTGAAATATGCGCAATGCTCCTTGAATTGAATTACGACGCAGGGAAAAGAGCTATCCACACCGACTCAAGTTGAATCTTTATGTAATAGAATTTCATATTTAACAAGACGTAAAGATTTCTATCAGCAGGTAATAATCTATATTTTCTTACTTAATTGTAAAAATTAATCCAAAAATGTATAATACATTTTTTCCACTATTTCGATGAATGAGTAACGCGTATGTATCTGTGTTTAAGGTCATTCCACAGAATGTCAGGTGTATATGGGTTCACCTAGGGAGTGCTATTAACATATTAAAAACTTCTACTAAACCTGAAACACTGATATTGATTTATTTGTCTAATTTGTCGCCCGATATTCATATCAGCACTATATTTACATCAACATCGATAGTTGTCTCTTTAATAATCCATGAATCGTTAAAACCGATCTCCTCGGCTTAAGGGCTTAAAGGCATAATTGATGGGCTGGGTGGTTACGTGGTTACATATAAGAAAACGTAACGCAATGGCACTTTTCATAATATTTTATAATAAAACTTTTCTAAATCAATATGGAAAGTGGACAATTCGATGGCACATCTCCAATGATGTGGTTATCGGTTTAAATCCAAATACCTATAGTAGTTTTGTTTACTCCTTTTTGTACTTAAACATTTTTCTTTTGGGTCTTCCTAGACTAATTTGGTATCTTAAATAAAGGAAAGAATTTTGCAGAGGGTGGTTTGGAGGTCTTCATTATTAAGGATGATTTCCCCAGGTACGATAGCCTGTTGGCAGTCCCAGCTATTGCAGGCCGGTTGTATAGTTCTGTTCTATCTGTCACCTCTACACAGTGTTTTCATTGGTCATCTGTTTTTTTATTCTTTCTTTATTTTTTTTTAATGGCCTCATGAGCTGTGCATATCTAGCCAGGCAATATGCGTATTCGTTTTTTTAATTAATTTAATGTTTTTATTATTATTATTTTTTTTGGCCTTATGAACTGTGCCGTATTTTTTTTTTTTTTTTTTTGGGGGGGGGGGAGGAGAAGGTATCGTGAAAAAAGGGCCAGAGGCGACGGCTAGGGTCTACTAGCCGAGAGTTTCACACGCTAACCACTCGGCTACCGCGGCCCCCTGGTCATCTGTTAATGGTACCATTTTTACGTGTCAGTTTTATTACTATGTTTTGAGTAGTATATTTTCACCAATTGGGTTGTTTGTTCGAGTACTCTTTTAACACCAATTTCGTTATATTTAGAGCTTTTTGTTGTAGTTCGACCATCTGGTCACATTTGCCTCTGATTAATATGGCCATATCCTCTGCTTAACTTTGTTTGCCTCTGATTAATATGGCCATATCCTCTGCTTAACTTTGTTTGCCTCTGATTATATGGCCATATCCTCTGCTTAACTTTGCATGTCAATGCTTTTTACTTTAGCTTATATAGCAGGTCCACTACGTCTTCTTCCGTTCGGAGTCCCCGATACACCCAAAAAGCATTCGTCGGGCGCATATTCATGTTGTTTCTCCTACTCCCCAAAGGTTGGGAACCTTTGCTTTCGGCAACCGGGCCGTGGCACAATGCAAAACAGGACAAATGTTACATTTCAAAATGACTACACCGTACATCACTACGCAACTACCGAGTTCCACATAGATCAGATACTTAGAACTGACTATGCATACAGACTGAACCCCGTGGAACCCCTACATAAGGCTACAACGTAACAGACTCCAATAAGTAAGTACGAGGACTTTACTGAACGAAATCCGTTTTGACTGACAAATCTTAACTAGCGCTATACAAAATATTACTGCAACCTCTGGGCATACGCAGTGAAACTGTGACATTCCTCCAACCCATCCAATATTCAGGGCAATTCTATTTTTCAAGTGAAAAAAATTTCAGGTAAATTGTCAGACCTCTTTACCACCTTTCTACTAACATTCCTTTTGTCGATGAAATGATAATACTTCCAAAAGTTTCTATCTACTGTCCAAAACTTAACCGTCGGTGACCTCCATGGCCCTCAAACGTTCCTATTGAATGCCAGCATTGGATGGTTGTTCTTAAACTTTGAGTGCAGTGTTGGCCATCGGGTCAGTTTTGTAACTGAAGAGAAAATTGCAAAACCGCTACACTGTATCTCACCAAATTGCTAATGAATTCCACACAAGTCAGATACTTAGGACTATATCTAGACTTGTATCAAGCTTTCGTTCCATCCTGAACCTACTGTCCTAACCTTAACCGAAGGTGTCCTTGAGATCTTCTCACTCCTTTAACACTCTCACATTAAATGCCAGCGTTGAATGGTTGCTGTTAATCTTTTATCTTTGGGTGTGCTGGCCGTCGTATCTGTTTTGTGACAATCGTACTTAAATGTTCTATCTACCTGTATCCTTTTTCTTGGTCATGTATTTTTACCTTCTTTAACTTCTGGTAGGAAGCTTGATGAACTAATCAACCGTTTCCTTTCAAAGAAAATTAATTTTCGTTTTCGCACGCTTTTCAAACGTTTTCTTGCCTTGCCAAATAAAACATAAAACAAATGACCAAATAAAAGGAAAAATCAGTGCTGTGTAGGGGAAATAAAATGTTAGTGACATATGTCTTTGTAGAAGTATGGAAAGATGCTATTCTTCTAATGTTTTGCTTCAATAATCGTTAAATTTTTACCTGAATGTACTAAGAAATTTGTTGATGTGTAGTATAGTTACTAGTCCTTACCAATGATTTTCATATTATATAACAATATTCCAGGTCTTCTTGAAATGAATCAATTTTATTACCAAAATTAGTGGTTATCTGATTAAATAATTAAACTTTCACTGAATAGAAGACATATAATTTTGTCAACTGTTATTCGGATATCGTGAGATGCGCATCTCTATAATTCTTTTTAACTGATTATTCGGAAATCGTGAGATGCGGTCTGGTGTGACATAGGTTTCAGAAAAACATTTTCTTTATCGTGCCAACGTTTCGATCTTGATTGAGATCATCTTCAGGGCCTGGGTTTTATAGACATTGTTTAAATTCTACAAATACATGTAGGAGGCGAGAAAAATGTTTTTCTAAAATGTACGTCACGCCAGGTTACGCATCTCACGATCTACGAATAATTATTAACCATTAAAAGTTTTGTCAATAAAAATCCAGTTACTTTTACGTAACTCTGTCGGGCTTTATTTACGACACTATCCAGAACTTCGATGCAAATGTAGATCCCGCAATTAATCACATATATTCAGCGAAAGTTGCGGTCATTTTCTTTGGAGACAGAACAGTTTCCACCGGGCTAGGTAATATTCCGGGAAGAAAATAAAATTGCGGATTATGAAGGAAATTAATAATGCTGGCAAGGAGACAATGGGATGTTCCTCGCGGGCTTTTCGCATGGCGGCTTATTTTTGCCATGGGGCCGGTAGTTATTTTCGGAAATTAAAAAAAAGTATTAATTTTACAATAGTAACAGTTCCGCTTCTGCCTTGCGCCACTTAGGTCCATCTAGCGAGTTGATATTATTGTGTTAAAGATTATAAAACCCCTTTCGTAGCAAAATTATAGTACCTGTTTAGGTAATTAAAACTTTATAGGGGTCACAATCTGCTTTTTAGTACCTTTTTACATTAAAAATTCACCTGAGCCCCTTTATTCCCATAAATGCCTAATATCAAGCTTTTCAAGATAACCATTTATTTAGATTTGCTGACGATAGTTCAATAGTTAACAGAAATAACCCGAAACCGTTCTGAACCGGATTACCATTGATTAAAGCCTAACAACAAGGATGTCCCATCATTGGGTGACCAATACAATTTTTTTTGCTGGGGTTTCCCATATCTAGTTTATTTCAGGCCCTAATTAAATATATATATTCTATACCCGTTCAAACACTACATTCATACAAATAAATACATTCATTCAGTACACTTATTCTGTTTGGTCGGTGGAGTACTGGATGTTCCTCCACCGACCTCAAACAAAACTAGATTGGGGTCGAGGAGGTAGTTTCATTAATATTCCGCCATCGACCCCGAACAAACACTCACTCGCTTTCATCGTTCGAGGGGCGATGATGACGTTATATTCACCCTCACCCATCGCCATTCACGCTAATAAATACATGCACACAGACAGAACACAAAGACACGTAACACATTAGACATACTATATACAATTAAAAAAAACCTAATTTCCCATAAAAAGCGGAACAGGGGACTCTGAAATTCGCTGCCGTGCTCGAGGACTCTGCTTAAATCCGGCAGCGTGCCTGCACGCTCTCTGTATGGAGACAAGGCATGACACGTCAGTATTATGTGGGACACATCCAGCAACCTTTCTCTGCACAACAGGCACCTGCGCGGGCTTTGGCCCGAAAGCAGGTGCCCATGTGTCAACCAAGTATGGCCAATCCTCAGTCGGGTAAGGACGATCCCTGGTCTCCTGCTCACCATTTCTGTTGTTAATTTCTGACCTACCTTTACATTTTTATTCATAATAGATCCCCTGTCCTATAAAGTTGTTGGCTGTTAGACGGCATAGAAGTTAGGCACGAATTGAAGCGTGTCATAATTTAGTACTTTTCGAGTGCATAGAACAGCATTTTGAATGAAAGTGTTAATTACTTTTCCTTTTTTTTATTAACTTCTGGCATCTTACAATTTAACACAAAACCAAACCAAAACACAACAACAAGACTTTAAGGGATGTTGCGGCTTTGTTGTTGATTATTATTTTGGCATATTGAAACACCACACGCAGCTTTATTTCTGGTTCTACCAGCATTGCGGAAAAATTAACGTTTAACATTCTAATAAAAAAAGGGGGCGTTCACGATCTTACTAGACATTTCTCTATTCGAGTTAACACGAGTTAAAATCTCACAAACATCCTGAATTTCCCTAATAGATAAGTTTCACGAGAATATCACCTACTGATTTTGAAAATTTACTGACACCAGTAGCTCCCACCATTTCAAAACAGGGGGCATATTTTCGCTCAGGATACAAACAGACTTACGAGTTACTCCGTCCAACCCTTTCTACTGGTCATAAAAACTGTCTCTAGCCGGCTCACAGCGAAATGTGCACAGATACCCGTCTAGACTGACGAGAGAAGTTACGTGAGATGGTTATGAGCCGCTCGGCTCGCCAGAGTTTACGCACCTTTAGGTTTCGGTATCTTTCACATTAAAGAGTATTTCTGCTTAATTGGAAAGTATTGTCCGAAGAAGTGGGTTGACGGGGCGGCAAATAAAGTAGTCCTTTTCTAGATATGTTATGAGCACTTTAGGTAATTAGGTCGTGTCAGGGGTTTTGTTGGATAGATTTTTTATAATGTGCGAAAGCACAACTCCAAATGGGAAAAAACATCAACGTCAATAGTATTTTCAAACAAGAATGAAATGATTACATAAATTCAGCACGCGTGGTACAGCTGTGTTTTATTAACGAGCGCACGAAATAACCATATCAATGCACTTTTCTGAGTAATCGTAATTGCTTTATGGAGTTTTATGCCCTCATTGTCTCGATTATCTCTAGTGTCATGGCATAACTTGCTTTAAAGGGTTCACGTTTTACGACAAGACAGGAAATCTTTTCCCAGTAAAAAGCATATCTGCACTTCCGCGGGTGTAATGTTTGTTCTCATCTTTTATGTCCCCCATTGATAATGGTATTGTTAGCCGGTCTCCGTCTTAGAATAAGTTGTAGTTTGTAAAATAAGGCAAAAAAAAACTAGTTTAAACAAATACACAAAAAAGACTATAAACCGAAGAGGCGATCAGCCGGACGGGAGCAACATGACGTTCCCCACCAATCTGGGAAATATAATTCTGCAATAATTAAGCAGTTTATCGAAGGTTACCACAGCACAGACTGGAGTGACGTGACGTGACGTACACAAACTACGGAAACTTTGCCTTGAAATAATTTTAAAAAATAGGTCAAAAAGATAAAAACGTTGAGGGCGTCGCAGACACAGACGGGAGCCACGGGATTTTTCCAGAAACCTAGGAAACAAAAAAGTTGACGTAGTTTGACAAACGATGAAATAAATTACTAACGTCGAGTTATAAATAGCGCTGAAGGGTGTTACAACGCCAAATACATGGACTTGGGACATCATAAATCCCGTCTTCGCCGGTCCAACCGCGGCGTGGGAACTTCCCTGATTTTTAATTTTCCATTCCACCATTACTCGGGTAGAGAAACTGGTAAGAATTGGGATGATTTGGAAAAAAATGTCATTCTAAACCGAGGGTTCGAACTAGTTAGTCAACCTCAAGGGTTCACAACAGTCAGTCAAAGACTACCCCCAGGAGTCCTGGAGTTGATCCGGAAGAAGCAGCCACATTCTGTCTGGGACACAACAGGGGACTCAACCAGCCAGAGCCAGCGAAGACCTCCCGCGCACTCATCGTTACGAGTATGTCTCTTTGTTAATATACTCATCCCAGATTTAGAATTAGTTATGGCTGACTTGTGAGATTAATTAAGGTTTTGTATTGGTTTGTATTCATTAATAAACGGAATTGTGTTGAATTAACTGTTTGAGCATATATTCTCTGATTTTTTGAATTCTAGAACCTTACCTTCTCCCATTCGAGTAGTGAAGTAGTGAAGTCCTTACGCCGACTACTCTCATATCGCGAAGCGAATAGAGGAGATTATTCGGCCGTTACGTAATCGCCTCCTTATAGTATATTTGGATATTTGGATGGATGGTGGATATTTGACGATTCTAAAACGGTTAATGAAATGATGTTCATCTTTTTATCTCTTTGCTAGTGTTTTGCTCTGAGTAAAGCGTATTTCCACATCTGCTTTATTCTCAGAGGGCTATACTAACTGACAATCGTCAAATGAGAGGCTGAATTACGCATAGTCGCCAACTCAATGACGCTCAGAAGTAAAGGACCTGATGTGGGACATCTAGAGACTAGGCTATCTTTCCAAACGATGACGGTTCTAGAGCTTAACATTATGGACCGTTTGGAGTTGACTACCTACCCCCTCGATAGGTAAACCAAACCCTTAAATGATTGTTCCGTAATGCGGTAAGAGCAATAAAACGATTGTCTGTAGCGGCCGTACATCATCACAATCGACGACTAACGACAAATCCTCCTGGCAAAACCTGCATGTTAAACAGCCAGCATGATACATTTAAAACACTACCGCCGTCCACTAGGACCTGCAGCAACGTCTAGGTTTACTGCTCGTAGATGGTAGAGCGCGGCATACCCATGAAGTGGACTGTGTTTTATACTGATGACTACCTGACCACTACCTTCTCTTCGATCGAGTTGGTGCCACTAAATTGACTCGGATTCTGCGATTGCCCAAATCCTTGGCGTGATAACGGTCAATAGCTCCATCGCGCCTTTCATTGCCGCATGTGCGGCAAAACCTGCTTGTTAAACCGAGCTACCCAACATTTAAAACATTCCCGCCATCCACTAGCACCTGCAGCAACGTCTAGGTTTGCCGCTCGTAGATGGTACAGCGCGGCATGCCCATGAAGTGGACTGTGTTATATATTGATGTCGTTCGTTGACCGGCACGAGATCTTCTCGACTTAAATGCTTTTCATTATAAATTAATAATTAAATTTTTATTCTAATTTATGATTTCGTCAATAAAAACAATTGAAAAACCCAATTAACTACAATCACAAGTTTGCTCTGAAAAGGATGAAATTGAACTGAGTTTATTATTAATCTAAAAAGTATAAAATAATAATCTATAAAGGTAAAAGACAAGTAATTAATCTTTGCTTACTTCTTAATTTAACGTCTTTAAACCTAGTAATTTGGATAAATATGGAGATATTTAATTTTACTTATAATGGATGCATTTGTTCTATTGCGCATTTAATAGTAAAATATAGCCATTTAGTTAAGTCGTTATATGGATTAAAAATTAATAGTACGGAAAATTATAATTTTACTAATAAATCACTAATTAATTTAAATAGGTACAGTTACCGTTTTATTTATCGCAAAAGGAGTTGTTCAGGAGATGCCCTCAAGGGTTGACCAGTTAATAAAGTTTCAAAACTCTCAAGTAAAAAAACTAATAACAAAAAGATATATGAAAGCAAAGTGTATTTATCATACACCGCGAAAGGATTAAAATAATAACGGGCATAAATCATATTAATGTTTGGGGGGGGGGTTACTTGTGCAATTTTTCCAGATTTATATGTTCAAAATAAATGGACTCACATCCCGTATTGCCTTTTTTGAAATGTTCTATCACATACTATCTAAGAACATTTTCTTCTGCTCTCTAACTATCCTTCGATTACTCTATTAACATTGTGTGATGGAGGAATATGGGGTACTCCACCGAGTAATCAGAATCAGTGCAATGTCCGTAGGTGTGGATGCATTTAGTTGTGCAATTGTGCAATACAAGTAAGTTTTTTCTACATTATAGATACAGATAACTGTCGACTGAAATAACTGTCGAAAACCCCATTGGAGCCTAACCCCTTCTGTCGTACGGGAGCTACGAGCGACTCAGCCGCATAGCTTGGTAGGTAGTAGGTGACCTCCTGTGTAGTATAGATCCCGGGTCAGCACATCGGACAGTGGAAACTCTTCGGGGTAAAAGTTCAATAAAGATAAAAAGATATTAAAAAATTGGTTGTTCGGTTTTCTTTCTTTGATTTTCTGAGCGAAAAAACACGATATTGAAATGATAATTGAAAATCTAAAACGATATTTAAGCAAATTTTATCTGTCTGTCTTTTTATTATTTTATTTCATATTTATTTACAAAACCGTGGTCTGGTGTAGGTTTCAGAAAAACATTTTCTTTATCGTGCCAACGTTTCGACCTTTATCAAGATCATCTTCAGGGTCTCTTGTGTCGCTTTGGACACTCCCAAATTAGAGAATCTAAATTAACCGCGCAGGTGTAATTTTTAGAAAAGACCATGGAGTTCGAACAAGAGATATTTTTGCGGAAGTGGCAAGACCTCCTTTAGAGGTATGAGGGTAGTTTTTACAGTTGAAGAGGGCCAGATCTCCGAGGATGACATATATACATGTGTGTGTGTGTGTGTGTGTGTGTGTGTGTGTGTGTGTGTGTGTGCGCGCGTGTGTGTGTGTGTGTGTGTACATATATCTTTATGTAAGGTTTTTCTTGAAATGAAAAAGTTCACGCCACGATTAGGATTCGAACGCACGATATTCGGCTAAATACGCTACTTCGTTCAAACCGAATTTTCCCTCTTTTTTGCCATTTTTAAAAAGATTGAAGGTTGAAATAGGGGAGTTGGTGTCCGAGTGTCCGCATAAAAGATAAATACAGCCATTTTACAACAACGGGTTAGATCAATGCTTATGTTTTTGGTTTCTGTCTTTGGTGATTGCTACGGAAAGCGCCAATTCGGGTTAGGGTGGATCCAGGTACACGCCAAGTATTGGACTCCATTATCGCCTGGGTCCCAATTTGTCTTCTCGCCTTTTTTAAACCGTGATAGATTTCTCTATGTCGATTTTCTACCGGGACCACGCACGTTACATGTATTGTGGTGGTCAGTTTCAAATAAACTACTGTTTAAAATTTTTCTTTTTTTAATTATAGGGGAGAAAAAAAAGGGCCCACTAAACTGCCTTCACATTTGGCCTAACTATGTAGGCGTGTAAAAATGGGTGATTAATCAAAATCAAACTAAAAACAAAGATAATGTACAATAAATAAAACAAATTACAATGAAACTTAAAATGATGTAAAAATGTACACTTGGAATAAAATATTTTTTTAATGTTTTAAAACAAAATTATTTTCCTCTAAAGATAAAAGAAATATAAATCCTGGCTTTGAAACCAACAAAAGGTAAAATGTATTTTTGGAAAGGTACCTTGTGTAGGGGTGATGTTTTCCGGGGTCCCAGCTTGTTGTCCCAAGATAGCCGAAGAACTTCTTCCTGCTGGCCGGTTGAACCACTTGTCTTGTCGATCTCTGATTGGCATATACCTTTAAAACGCCTCACCACCTCGGCTGAGGAGTTTGTTTTCACTGTATCCCCTCTTTTCGTCCATACAGTCTTCGGCCCCACATCGTACCTTAAATCCTTTCTCAGGACGAGACGATCCCCAACAAATGGACAACAGGGAAAAATCCAGTTTCAAAATTGGCGAAATCGTCGCAGTATCTACATCAACGGTGTCATCACAAATAATTTATATTTATTTCATGTGTTTCTATACTAAACAGATTCTAAAAAAATTGTAAAAACGCAGCAACAAATGGACGATTGAATTACTCAACTATGTATATACACGTGGGTATGTATTTACACGCATGTGCAGATTGGAGCATTTTTATATCAGTAATCTCTTTTTTTTTTCAGAGGAAAAGAGAGATGAGAGGGAGAAACAGACTGAGACGAAAGAGACAAAGAGAGAAAAGCTAAATAAAGATACACCGATAGACAGATGGACAGATAGGTAGTTAGATATGTAAACAGATAGAAATATATAGTTACACTGACGGCTAGATAATCAAATAGGTATTTAGACAGATGTATAGATAAATAAATAATAGATATTTAAATAGATGCATAGAGAGGGAGAGGGAGATAGATGAGAGAGTGATTTATAGATGTTTTAGAGAAATATATAGATAGATAACTAATTTTTTATTAACTAATTTCTGTAATGTTTAGAGATTAGTGACCGTTAATAGGTAATTATTCAGATATCGTGAGATGCGGTCTGGTGTGATGTAGGTTTCAAAAAACATTTTCTGTCTCGTGCCAACGTTTCGATCTTTTATTGAGATCATCTTCAGAGCTCATTAATATATCTGAATAATTTCTGTAATGTTTGATAATTATACACTTACAAACGTAAAATAACAGAAACTTAAATAATCGATTAATTTAATTAATGAAACAATGCCATTTAATTTGGAAGAGAGCTACTGTCTTTCGACCACGATCATTTCTTGTTGCCTTGTTGCCAATGTTGCGAACTTGTTGGTCAGTCCGTGCCCGTTTATAGAAAGTATCCGAAGCTGAGGCATTAGTATGCAGGTGATGTGTAGATGACTCATGAAGCTTTTTAACGTCTGTCTTTGAGAGAAGTCATGAAAAATATTTAAATAATTAAGCATCCCTTACATTTTACCATCTCGCTTTTCTTAACGTTGAATTTCATTTTTTTTTTTTAATATGATGGTCGCAGTAAAAAATTATCTCTACGAAAGTACGTTTTTCAAAATTTTGGAAGAAACGTCTTATTTTCAACATATTTTGCGTCAAAGTTATTGATTTGTGCATTCAAACTGAAACTTCAAAAGCAACACACCAGATTCAACGCAACAATGCGTAGGGCAGCCTGGGCTAGACCAAGCCGAAGCTCTCCGAAGATCCAAAAAGTCGACTCAAAGAATCCCAGTGCGTTTTAAGGCCCTAGGCCCTAGGCGTTTTAACAAAACCAATATAAGAAGGCTCATAGCACATCATACCTTCATAAACTATCCCAGAATCTTCATTTTATCAATTTTCCCGATACTTAATCACTATAATTCATATAATGACTGGATACTTAAGATGGCGAGAAACCGAAACGCGCCTGACCGGCTACACAAGCGGATACAGGCGACGAGAAGGTCGGAAATGACCAAGCTATAAATCACCATTTCAGTTTCCACTTAAGATTGCCTATGACGACATAGGTTTGAGTAGCATTTGAACAACGGAGACGACCCGTCGCGCCGCACTGTTCAACCACCACAACTCTCTAAAGCTCCTCGTGTCAAGATCCCAAAGCTTCGTGTGTATCACTCAAACCCTGGTTTTTTCTCTCCAGGCGCAGGAATCTTATCCTTCATTGTCTTTTGTAGCAACATAGAACATATTCCACTGATTCTTCTTTTTCGTGGTGTATGCTTGTGGAGTTTGCAGTGTCCAGTCAGCAGTCTTAACACGTCCTAGGTATAATAGTTCTGTGGTACGCTCAGCGATGTGCCTAAACGTTTTCACATATCCGTCCTGGAATACAAACTTATTGAATGGATGACTTTTTCTTAACCCATTGTCTGATGGATCTATGGTATGGTGTCGAACATGTCAGGGCCGATGGGTGTCCTCATCGAATTTCCTTTCCCAAAATTCATTGACCTTCTCATTACCCCTCTTCCCCGTATGCCCTGGTACCTAAACAAAGGAAAGTTTGTTGTCATTCTCAATTTCTGTAGAACTTGATACAATCCTACACGGTTCTAGACTGTAATGCCATCAGAATGATCGAGTAGAAGGCTATTGTTTTTGTTAATACCTTGCGTTTTGTGTCTCTTTTGTTCCTTTATAGAACTGCCCAGGTTATATGAATTCAAGTATTGATTTATTTCCATAAATGCCATCTACTAACCGATTTTCGGCCTTAGAGCTATGTGAGATCTGGTAATACATCTATATTCGGCAGTGACTGGGATCCTTTCTTCCAGTCTGCTCTATTGGGTATTCTATCGTATCGAATTACTCCTGTTTATCCTTGTATGCTATTGGAGCCAGCCCATGCTTGCAAATTATGGCTTTAGCCTATCATTGGTGGAAGATGTTATTGTGTAGATTCCGGTAGACTTTCACAATGTCTTTCTCATTGCCCAGGAATGCCGAGGTGCGCTTCTGACCATGACTGATCCCGACCGCACACAGCTGTCATTCGTTTGCCCACCAAACCACCGTTCCTTAGGTTATCACAGGTCTAAACCCACTGTGTAACCATAGGGTCATATTTGTACAGTCCCCCCCAGCTTTCTTACCTATTTCTCCAATTTTTGCACCCTGGAGCACGGCTGATTTTGTTTAGTTACTGATTCCAAGAAAGTCTTTCGTAAAACACAACGCCTCGGTATTTAACCTTCCTAGAGAAGTGAATAACTGCTCCATTAAGCATATTTGGCTTATGTCCCCCTGGCGCCTTGTCATATGTGAAGGGAGCCGTAGTAGTTTTATACAGTTGATTGACAACCCTTCTATTTTCATCCTCTAATCTAAATAATGTACATTAATAATTTTATAAATAATAATAGATTAATTATTCAGAAATCGTGAGATGCAGTCTGGTATGATGTAGGTTTCAGAAAAGCATTTACTTTCTGGTGCCAAGTGAGATTTTACTGTTTTATGTTTATATATGTTGGATTTTAAAGGGGTTTGGAAAGAAGTCGGGATAGAAAAGATATTTTTGTATAAGGCGTCGGCTTCTTTGAGATGAAAAGAGCCGACGAAGGGGAAAAACATTTTTTTCATGACCGTCCATTGGAGCCGTTAAACTCGCTTGACCGGAGCAACTAAAAACCTAAATTAATTGTAATGTATTAATTGGTCAAGCGGACCACGAAATTAGTGAAAATAATGAATTAAAATGACGAATACTTCACTAAAGTTCACCGTGACCATTTCATTTGTCGTCGAGAATCAAATAGATTACATCGACATTTGAAAAATAGCAAAAAGGAGGAAAAATTTAAAAAAAAAAGTGGGGTTGAGATGAGAGGTTAGTGCTCTAAAGGATCGAAGTCACGATAGCTCAAGTGGTAGAGTAGCAGTGTATCAAGCAGAAGGTCGGGGGTTCGAATCCCGCTCGTGCCTTTGACTTTTTTTATCTCAACTTAAAACCTTAATTAATTGTAAATTTTTGTTTATTTCTTTCATTCCATTTGTAGGCAAACTAAGAATTTTTTAGCAGCAACAAATCTCAGCTGTGCCGTGAACTGACGAAAATCGGCTAAAGTGGACGACGGTGTTCGACCATATCCATATCGGTTGTCCTCGGTCAAATAGTTCGGCTTTAAAAGTTTTTTTACGGAAACAAATCCAACGGGGTGAATTGTACCGAACAAGAACACTAAATTAATTCCAAATCGTCAATGTAACTACATCCTTTATTTGAGTAGAAACAGGTCGCCGATGCTTTTGAAACAATCACAGTAAAATTTGAAATTTCATTCCCTGGGGGGAAATGGGAGGAGGGTACGGCAGGCCTCTTGGGATCAGGAGCTATTAGCCTCCGGATCTGTCGCCCCGCCCCTCAGGAAACCCTTTTCATCCCCTCCGCAGAACAACTCGCCACCACCCGCAACCCACAAACCGCTCACTTGTGTTCAGTTTGCCTTCCTAGCCTTAGCACGGCCCATATATTTTAATTACTGTCAAATCGAAAACTGAACTGTTTCGTGGATATTGAGTACTTGAAACCGTAAATTTGGGTTTAAATATTGTAAATTTATTAAATATACACCTATCACGATATCTGAATAATTATCGATTAACGTCACTAATCTCTACACATTATTTGTCGTATTACTTGTGCTAGGTGTTTATTTATCAGCGTCACACTCGATTTTCTCAAAAACGCAAGGTGGCATTCAGTTCTCCAGTCAGAAGATACTATCAATTCTGATTAATCGGCAAAATTTTAGGGCTATCCTAGGTTTATATTAGGATAAATTATTTAATGAGAGGTTGAGACTCAACGGAACCAAATTGCAACAAATGAACCTCATCCTTCCTTCTATCACCTCTCCTTCAACTATAACTCTAAACCTCTCTCCAGCTAATGTTTTTTTCCCCGAGGTTGACCAGCCCATCAGAGATGCAGGAGCGAGTGTTCTTCAAGCCTGCATCATTGGCTCAATTCTCCGCAGATCCAACCAATCCTGATTACTCCTCCCATATGCAAATTGTGTAGACCCGGAAATAGTGATCATAAACCACATAAATTTTGAAAATGGTTTAGAAAAATCCGAGACGAAAACAGCAAAAAACCAGACCCCCCTCGGTTGAATTACCCACTACAACTTTGATTCTTTCCTAGCTCCTCCGCTTTTAGGGGAGTTACCATTAAAAATAGACTTCCTTAGAACCCCCACATTCGACCGAAAAGAATAAAACTGAGCAGATGGTATAAACTAATCAAACTCGGGCATTGTTGAGGGCTTCACTGAATTTCACAAGAGATTTAAACACGACATGTCATTTTAATAAGTGTCACAATGACTTCTTCACCAATGGTTCTTTAAAATTCGACGTGAGTTGTTATATATTAAGCAAGATCAAGGGAAATTCAATAATATGGTATGGTATGGTATGGTGGAAAGGAAACCAGGAGGCGGGGTTTGTTTATCCCAGGCACTGCAGCCTTCTGGCTTATTGTACCTTCCTAGTTCCTTGGTTTAGTCGATAGACTCGATCCTTTTTCTCAGAAGTATCAAGTCATTGACTGTTGTTGCTGCAATGTGGTTCTCTGAGTCGTTTTTATTCGTTAGATTGAACCTCCATTGAGCTGTTGCTTCGCATTCGAAGATGATATGAGTGGCTGTTTCCTCCTTCTCATTACATAGTCTGCAAGTGGGATCACTATTATATATGCCCATGTTATGTAGATGTTTTCCCAGATGCCAGTGGCCGGTTAGTAGTCCTACCACTCCTCTGAGATTTGCCCTCTCCAATTGTAGTAGTGTTTTTGCTAGTTTTGATGAGGGTTGTTTTATCATAGGTTTACTGTGTCTAGCACTGCCATTTTTCTCTTTGTTTTATTTGGATCCATCCTGCGATGGAGGATTCTATGTTTGTTTTTGATATCCCAAGGATAGGTTCGGGGCCTATGTATGGTCTTGCGGATCCTCCTCTGGCCAGTCTGTCTGCTTCTTCGTTACCCAAAATTCCCCTGTGCCCTAGTACCCACCGTTACCTTATTGTGTTTTCCCAGGTTTTGGAGATTTTGGACGCATTCACTGACTAATTTTGATGTAATCCTTGTACATGCCAGTGCTTTGATAGCTGCTTGGCTGTCTGATCTTATGAGGATTTTTTTGTCAGTGTAACCTCTTTTAAGATTTTCCAGGGCACAAGCATTGATAGCATGCATTTCTGCTTGAAATTCATTAATAATGTAACCTTCGTAACTGGTTCGGTCGTATTTTCAATTCGCTGCCGAACATTCAAAATTGTGCGAGATACGCTTTTTTATATTTTAAAGCTGTTGTGTTGGAAATGGAAAAAAATCGTACAAATATTAAACGACTTGGACAGTCCGAATGTTGTGCAGTGTGCTAGGCATGATTAGAGGTGTCGGTATTTTTCATCTGTTCACTTCAATCCAGTTTAACGGTATGTTTCCTCTGTTGTTTCAAATCCCTCTGGATATCGAATGGTGACTGATTGGTTCTATTTTAATTTTTTGATCACCTATGAAAATATTTCTGTTTTTAACATGGAGGAGCAATTTATTTTGGCAATAACCTTCTGCAGGCGGACTTCTATCAATGCCGTGTTACTTTCGATAATTATGTGTATTTGCCTATCTACTTAGGTTCGATGATCCTTATTGATAGGGTGTGTGCCACCTAATTACAAGCCCATCAAATTCCTGAGAAACGATACACCCTAACGAGTACTACGTAATTTTAATAATCCTCTAATAAAAGCATTCCATTTTCAAATTTTACATAAAATGGATGATTATGGTGGAATTAGTTTATTTGTTCTCCTAGAAACCAGCAGGCGTGCTAAAGAAATTCTCACGTAGGTCCATGACGACTCACTCTTTATAAGCTATGTCATTGTTATCATGTGCAGGGCATATCGACCAATTAGTCTTTCTCTACATGTCGGGCGAATTTTTTGTAATTTATAATTACATACTTGTGAAAATGTTTACTGGACCTTAAACATCGTGATGTTTATTTGGGTATGTGGAATCGTACTAGGGCAGTGTAAATTGTCAATTACAATTGAAATAAGTGAACCAAAATGAAAAAAAAAAAACCTACTGATAGTTTTTACATTTTTTGAATAATTTTCATTACTCGAAATATCAAAAGGACTAATTATCCCGAACAATGGGTCAGAACCGTTTTAAAATATTTTTTTTTCAAGTTATTCTCAATTAAAATTTCAAGGTATGTGCCGGGATTCGAACCCAGGTCCTTCAGCGTCTTGCGCCCTAACCACTGGTCTTCCCCATGCTCAAACCTAATTACATACGAATTCCATATTAATATTGTTGTTCCTCATATGTATGACTCTTATTACAGCTCACTCGTCAATATTTCCCTGTAATTGCCTTATTGTTGTTACTGATGCAGGTCGAACATGATATGTCGCTCTGAATTCGTAATCTTTAATGTCGTGTAGCTCCCTTTATGAATTCAAATATGCATCGTCTATTATGATCATGATTTCTGTCACAGATTTACTGTAGTGTGCCATCGTTATTTAAACCTTATTCTAACACAAGAAAACGTGGTATTTCCGTGTTAAAAACACAAAAATTTGCTTCTTCTTGTTAAAAATCCAAAGATATACAGAAAATTTAAGATTGTATAAGAAACGTTTGTTTTTTCTGGGTTTTATCTTAAAGTTGGCCTAATCTACGCGGTCATCGATGTGGAAACTGAGTTCAAACAACACCTTCTAAAGTTATTACCAGCATTCAAGGACTAGCGGACCGTTAAACCGTCAATTTCTAGTCGAGCAAGTAATTATTAATTTATCGATCGAATTAGATACGACGTGAACCGTAGCTTTGTATTTTATAGTTAGTTGGCGATAAAAAGTACGCCCTAAAAAGAATGCATTACACAGTTAATAATATATCTGCGTAGAGAGTTAGATATTGCGTAGATATTCCCGAAATCTGTAAGAAAGTCACGTAATTAACAGATCATGGTAATATGCTAGTTGTTGGCACCAGCCATCTTATTTTAGAGATATGCTTTGTGTAATCCCTTATACAACTCCCACTTGCCTAACAGTCCCAGTCCTGTTCATCCTATGATAGAACGGTTCCTCACGACTCTCTTTTTTCTCGTATTTTTCTCTCCCTTATAAATTACAAAGGTCATAAATCGCGCGACTCTCCGAAAAGCTTCTGCGCTTCTCCTCCACCCGAAATCATCTGAGATTCCGCGGCCCGGTCCGGGGAATTGGGCCCGAACTTCATACGACGCCTCGTGCAGAAGTCATGTAAAGGAAGGTAGCAAGTCCCTTATAAATCTCTCCCTTCGTTTATTCTAATTTAGAATTTTTCATAAATTTATTTTTATCATCTTTTCACTACAATTTTATTCTCGTTATTAACTTTTATTTATCTCCACTTAAAACGATCTTTGGTGAATCCTTTTCACTCGATGCATATAAATTTCCTGAATTGTGTAAAAATGAAAAATAAGAAACAAATACCAAATACCAGAAATACCAAAAAAAAATGAAAAGGAATTTTTGAGCCACAAAAAAAAACTGAGGTCTTGAAAAATAATATATTCAGATACTTTGTTGGTAAATAAAAATACGTGACAAGTAAAAAAACATACGCTATCAACTCCTTGCCCTTAAAATTGAAAAATACCGCAGGTTGTTCGATTAAAAAAAAGATGGGAGACAGTCCTTCCTCCTCGTCCTTTGATATCTCAACTCACACTGTCCGATCCTGCTATAGGGGATTAGCTTATCCTTTGAGATAATCTTCTTTTTTGAAAATATTGTCATACACTGCATTGGCCGTAAAATTGGTCCTCCGGGCCGGATTTAAAAAAAATCAGTCTATTAACATGTCTAACTTGTACGAATAAATTCAATATTTGTTCAATTGATCCTCTTTTCCTAAAAGAGATAAAGTGCGGGACCACTAACCGTCCAGTAATCCTATCCGTATCGTCTTCCTTTCCCGACAGCACTTCCCATTTAAATTTAAAATAAAAATATTCATTTCGTTATGAATTAAATACAAATTAATGTACAAAGATAACATTTTTTTACGAGAGGTCGCAACGGAGGTCATATAAACACTCAGGGTGCCGGTGTTTTTGAAAAACAATCCATCTGTAAGTTCGTCGTGTTCGAATGCAGGGCCACTGGATTTGAACCCGGGACCTCCACCTTAGTGTGATGAGCGCTTTACCAACGCCTAAACCGTTGCAGCCACCGACGCCCCCAAAGGTAACATTAATTTTTCGTTTATTCTTGTTGTCAGAACTTCTTAAAAGAGTGGTCAGTTGATTCATCTGCAATTTATTCTTTGTTTATTTATTTATTTCAGTTATTATTGAGAACAATAAATTTTGTTTTGTTTTCATCTTATACCGTTTTAAAGGAAATTTTATTTGCGATCCCTATACTCGGATTGTTAATTGTTTTATTTGTATCGTAACCTTGTTTACTAAATGAATGTAACTTTTTACTTAATGAAAACAATGATTGAGAAGCCTAACAAAAATCCGAAACTCATAGGGCAAAAAATTACTCCAAATTATGCTATGCTTAAATCAAAACTTGATCAGCTATTTACCCGGGTTCAAGCTATCACAAAACGATGAAAAAGATAAACAAAACCAACTTTGCAAGCTACTTCCATATACATGAAAAAGTAAATAATTTGGAATCTAGTTCGGAAACGATTCAAGATAATATAATCGATTTTAACTCAAAACTCCAGTGTACCCAACAGGGACTAGGAATAAATTCCGCACAAGAATCCTTGGATGATTCATTCTGTGTTACGTCAAACAACCATCCAAAACCTCCAAAACGTGGACACAACAAGATGATATCTTGTGTGCCAGGACACAGGGGTATTTTGGGTAACGAAGAAGCATACAGGCTGGCCAGAGGAGGATCTGCAAGACCATACATAGGTCCCGAACCTATACTAGGGATAACAAAAACAAACATAGAATCCACCATCGCAGAATGGACCCAAACAAAACAAAAAGAGACGAGGATAAACTCTAGCGGTGCTACACATAGTAAACCTATGATGAAACAACCCTCACTAAAATGGGCAGAAACACTGCAGCAATTGGAGAGGGCAAAATTCAGAGGAGTGGTAGGATTGCTAACGGGTCACAGGTATCTGAGAAAACATCTAACAACATAGCGATGAGCCCATTTGCAGAATATGTAATGAAGAAGAGGAAATGCCCACTCATATCATCTTCCAATGCGAAGAAAGAGCACAATGAAGATTCAACCTAACGTACGAAAAAGACATAGGGAATTAAACTGCAGCAACATCAGTCAATGACCTGATACTTCTAAGAAGAAGGATTGAGTCTATTGCGCTGAAATAAGGAACTAGGAAGGTGCAATAAGCCAGAAAGCTGCAGTGCCCTGGGAATACAAACCCCGCTTCCTTGTATCCTTTCGACCTTAAAATACCATACCATACAAACAACCACACACCCAATATTCAGCTCAAAACTTTCTCTGGGGTGATGGACAAATAGACATCCTTTAGAAATTTTAGTATTTGTTATCACGTTTAAAAAACGAGGCACTTTCTGTAGTAAAATACAAACTTGCGTATGGTGTGCTCATGGAACGATATCAAAAGCCGAGTCGTCTCTCTTTCATGTATATAAATAAAATTTTGGGTTTTACATCTGCCAAGGCAACCTTCTTATGCATCATTGCATACTTTTGTACTGACAAAAATGCAATTAGCGCATTGGAGCTATATTAATAAACTAGCCTTTCTATTTTTCTATATGTGTAGAGATTAGTGACCGTTAATAGATAATTAATCAGATATCGTGAGATGCTGTCTGGTGTGATGTCGTTATCAGATAAAAAATTTCTTTATCGTGCCAACGTTTCGATCTTTTATTGAGATCATCTTCAGGGCTCAAAGTGTTTGCCTTCTGTGTAATTGTGCCATTCTTGCGTGTCGTGTTGAGAGTGGGCACTCACGCAAGATGATCTCAATAAAAGATCGAAACGTCGGCACGATAAAGCAATTGTTTTTCTGATACCTACATCACACCAGACCGCATCTCACGATATCTGATTATTTTTTCTGTAGCTTTGTCTTTCTCCTATCTCCTACATCTATCTGTATATCGATCACTGATACCTATTTTTATAATGTAAAGAAATATCTTTGGTAATGGTTACAGTAGACAAAATTCTGCAATTTAACTTATTCATATTTTCAGTCATTCTCTTTATTTTATCTATCTATCTAAGCTATATTTGTTCGATTACATGAAGATTATAAGATCCTAAATCCAAGTAAGGTATCATATGGATGAGTATAGTTGCTTCAAAGTTGTCAATGATTTTGAATTTTTTTTTGAAAAGTTAACCATAGTAAAAAGTTTTCTGAAATTTGAATTCTGAAAATGTGTAGTCACTGGTCTTCTGTGGTCCAAAACGGTATCTTAACTTCGTTTTTGTTAGAAAAAATTATTCTTAGTCGGTCAAAACTTCGAAATTCCATTCGGCAGTTAGCCATAATACGGGTATCATACATATTATTTTTTTTTTATTTACGTCACAACAAACCAACTAATTTACAATAAACCTGAAATACATGCACACCAAAAGAAGAAAACTATATCAAAGTATTTAAAATATTTTCCTCTCGGCTACTCTTGGCTTCTCATTGGGAAGAACTAACGTTCTGAGGTCTTTTGATCTAATATCACCAAAACGGTCCAATAAAATTGGTCATACTGCGCACTTAGCTTCCTTTTCTAACTTTCTTCGTCGACGTTTCGGGAAATTTCTCCTGCAAAGTATGAAATTATAATTATTTAATTGAATGTTTTACAAGCATAAATATCTATTTACAATTTTAAAAATTACGGTTTTAATTAAAAGGAACGGATCAAACATGGCCATTACATTACATAAAAACTACTATACCGTATATATTTAGATAATATACGATATGAGAACTCGAATAAAATCAGGGCGGCTGTACAACACGTTTTTGTAACAGCCACCTTTCATTAAATAAACGGATCCAGCCAGCAGATGGCTGCGGGCAGGCAGATGTGAGATATTTACTTTCACAACGAAACATTTTGAAAATAATTCATAAATCGTAAACGTTCTTTTGTCTAAAACGACATTACCACAATGTTTGTCTAGCTTGCCCGTTTCAGATCATGTTTGTCGTTTTAGAAACTAGTGTTTAGTCATATATCTAAACCTTACAGCATTTCATAATATTGTAGTCGTTATTATCGTCCGGTTGCTCCTTTTGAAAAAAAATATTGGTTCTTTCTCGGCAAATTCACCTTATTGCCTATTTTGTCTCCATGAATTCAATATACAATATTTTGACCCTTGCTTGTATGCATGCGGTGACTATAGTAGCCGGATTTAACAAGATCCGTCAAAATTCGCGTCCAGGTATATTTGAACGCCGTGCATTTCAGTTTCTCCTGGGTTTTACTTGTAATACGCCAGAATGTCCGCCTGGAACTAGATCCACTTAAAAACTTTCCCAGTAACAGACAACATTTATACGGCAAGCAATTTTGATGCGATCTGACAGACTGCTTGAAGTGTCCAATTTAACGCATGACGGTACAACTGGGTATCAAGGTTAAAAGTGATGCTTGGCGCTAAATATTTATTTGTAACGATTCCAGCTGCCCGTTTTATCCCCGTTCCAGAAAAGCAGCATTGCACACTTTTGATGGGTCGAAGATTAAGTCGGAAGGAATAATCCGATTGAATTGTCATATAAAGAACATTCAAGAAGGATTAAACTTTTTTGTAATAAACTATAATAATAATAATAAATTTAAACCTGTACTTGGTTTAAAGGATTGCCAAAAATTGGGGCCGATTAAAGATGAACTAGTGAACATTGCCAGTTTGCATAATAATCAATATAAAAATAAAGACGCTTTTATAACAATAAATAAAGATTTGTTTGAAGGTATCATATCCAAAACTATGAGCCATTAGCATTAATAAATTTGCTCAGCCTGTGGCTAAACCACCTAGAATAGCTCCATTCGGTATCAAAGATCAATTAAAAGCTGAAATAATAGAATTAGAAGAACAAGGAATAATTGTTAAATGTGAATCGAAAGATTGGGTAAATAATTTGGTAGTTATTGAGAAAACCGATGGAATCGATGGTCTAGACCCGCAAAAGTTAGATAAGGTAAATATTACAAAAAAAACCTATCGGAACTATCGACTCTTGTGGGGTTAAAATTAAGGTACAGTAACTCGCACCTAATTTGGAAAACCCAGCGAGCTAGCGGAATGGACGGAATTTTAGAATCTTCCACTATGTTCAAGAAAGGTTGACTGATATTAAGGTCCTTATAGAGCAAAACCCTTGAGGAATTTTGTGCACGGAGGAGAAATTTCACAGTATGAGAAGTGAAGAGATTGTCGATTCCATGATATTTTGGACCTTATGATTTCCAACGCTGTATTCTTAGGAAGGCGGTAGTTGGGAAGGTTTAGGACTATTAGGGATGGTTAACTACGTCATAAAATGTATTCCCAATCTGGCGAGACTAACTAGGCCTCTCAGAGATTACTAAAATAGGATACACTGATGCAATGCCGGTGCATTTCTTGTGCACGCCATAATATTAAAAAATTAATATGGCTTAAACCAACATAAAAGATTTTAAGGAAAAAATCCCGCTAACAATACACTGGGACGCTACGCAAGTAGCCGTTGGGTGCTGCTTAATGCAATCTGGAAAGAATATTATGCATGAAAAACTTTGATGCAATTTTGACTGATCATAAACCCTTTGTCGCTTTAACGGAAAAATCCATAACTCCTATCCCGTTCCCTCGCCTTGAACGTACGAGACTGAAGCTATTAAAATATAAAGTTAAGGTGAGAATTTGTACCAGGAAAATAAATGTATATATCTGACGTGTTATCGCGTTTCAGCATACAACATCAGAAAGCTGAAAAAGACGATAAAGAGAATGCTTTTCTGATACCTACATCACACCAGATCGCATCTCACGATATCTGAATAATTAAAAAAAAATAGTTGGCCGAAAAATACTAAATATTAGAAAAAGAGATGTATATAGTAAAAAATAAAATAAAAGATGATATCGCAATCTCAGAGGGTTTACTATCTTATAAAAATAAATTAATAGCATCATAAGCATTTAGAAAATTTAGAAAAGAAATAATTAATAAATTACATGAAGCTCATCTCGGCATACAAAAAATTAAACAACTGACTGTAATTACGTCTATTGGCCAGGTATTACGAGAGACAATGATAGATACGTTTCGAATTGCCAAATTAGATAAAAAAAATTAAATAATAATATTCAAGGACCCTTATTAAATCATCAAATTCCCAACACTCCTTTTTTAAGGTTAGGTTAGGTATGTTAACTTACAGTACAAATTCCTATTCAATTCTGTACGATTATTATTTTTCTAAACGGTTGGAAGTTAAGAAATTTAAAAAAAATTCTGAAAATGTAATAAAAATCCTAAAAGGTATTTTCGCTAATTTTGATATCCCTGATATTGTTTTTTTTTTCTTTTGCAGGGCCGCTGGATTCGAACCCGGGACCTTTACCTTACAGTGACGAGAGCCGTGTCAAGGACGAAACCTTGCGGCCACCGACGCCCCCCCCCCCGTGATGTTGTGGCTGATAACGTGCCATTTAGTTCGGAGTCGTGTAAGACGTTTGCTAATCAGTGGAACTTCAAATTCGTTTAATCAAGTCCCAGATACCCGAAATCTAATGGAATGGCTGAAATGGGAGTGCAGATGGTTAAACGATAATTAAAGAAGCGTCATTCATCTAATACTGAGCTAAGCAACAGCTTTGCTACAGTATCGAGTTGGAATGGAATGGAATGGTGGCAAGGGTACAAGGAAGTGGGGTTTGTGTGCCCCAGGTACTGCAGCCTTCTGGCTTATTGTACCTTCCTAGTTCCTTGGTTTTGTCAATAGACTCGATCCTTTTTCTCAGAAGTATCAAGTCATTGACTGTTGTTGCTGCAATGTGGTTCTCTGAGTCGCTTTTATGCATCAGATTGAACCTCCATTGAGCCGTTGCTTCGCATTCGAAGATGATATGAGTGGCTGTTTCTTCCTCCTCATTACATAGTCTGCAGATGGGGTCCTCATTGTATATGCCCATGTTATGTAGATGTTTTCTCAGATGCCAGTGGCCGGTTCGAGTCCTACCACTCCTCTGAGATTTGCCCTCTCCAATTGTAGCAGTGTTTTTGCCAGTTTTGGTGAGGGTTGTTTTATCATGAGTTTACTGTGTCTAGCACTGATAGAGTTTATCCATTTTTCTCTTTGTTTTATTTGGATCCATTCTGCGATGGAGGATTCTATGTTTGTTTTTGATATCCCAAGGATGGGTTCGGGGCCTATGTATGGGCTTGCGGATCCTCCTCTGGCCAGTCTGTCTGCTTCTTCATTACCCAAAATTCCCCTGTGCCCTAGTACCCACCGTTACCGTATTGTGTTCCCCCAGGTTTTGGAGATTTTGGATGCATTCACTGACTAATTTTGATGTAATCCTTGTACATGCCAGTGCTTTGATAACTGCTTGGCTGTCTGATCTTATGAGGAATTTTATGTCAGTGTAACCTCTTTTAAGATTTTCCAGGGCACAAGTATTGATGGCATGTATTTCTGCTTGAAATTCATTAATAATGTAACCTTTGTAACTGGTTCGGTCGTATTTTCAATTCGCTGCCGAACCTTCAAAATTGTGCGAGATATGCTTTTTATATTTGTTAACAACAAAGTCTTCGTTTTGTTAATAACATATATATTAGTTTAATTAAACTAAAATAAAAAATAAAAAACAGTAAGTTTATTACAGCTTGATGAATATAATGAAGCAGCCAAGTCTGACGACAATATATCTTGTTATTCCTGAATTACTGTAATGTATGGGACAACTTTGCTTTGCTAATGCTCCTGTCAAATTAGTCTACGTTTTCCCCGAAATGTATTCATAAGATGGACGTCATCTAAAGGGGAAAATAAATAATGACGTCAAAACAGTTCTGACAGCAAATCTTCCAGTTAAGAGTAGGCAAATTTGATGTGGTAGAAAGAAAAGAAATATTTGATTTATCGGTCATGTTTGCCTTTTTTACAATTTACTTTGGAGTGTAAAGTCAGTTTCCAGGAGGCTAGAACGGCATCGCTACGTTTGAGGATGACGGTTCAAAGGGGTGGATTTCATAGCAGCGGAAGGTGGCGGAATAGGATGAGGTGAACGACAACTTCTTCCGCGATCGGCCAATAAGATAAAATCATCGATTTTCTTCCATGTGGTTTACGCTTATTACTTCTTATTAACTTCCACCCTTGGCGTGTAATATGGAGAGGTGTTAAATAAGATTCTAACTATTTCACCCCGGGTGAAATAATGCTTGCGTGGCACTAGATGTAAGAACGATACTATTTTTTATTTGTTAATCTCTTAAAAAAAAGTTTATAATAATTTATAAAAAGATAAGCAAGCTTAATGAAACAGGGCTCTTTCACGCATAACTGTCGGGGCTTTCAAAAACAACTATTTGGCATTTTTGTAACTGATAGATTACCAAGCACACATCATTTTAAAAAAGTCCGAATTATGGACGCATTTTAAAACAAAAATAAAAATTTAATCATGGTCTTTTGTATATTGGAGGAACTTCAAGATTTATTGAACATTCTTTCAAAAATGAAAAAAGATTTTTTTTAATGCCAGCTCGGGTCTTCACATTTTGCTCTCACATTTTTGTATTAACCTTATCTTTAAACGCCTATTAACCCTTCTACATGTGATTGTCAAAAAATGTATTAAAAAAAAAAATTTCGTACGTTGGGAGTGCGGCAAGGCGATTTTCACCTAGATATTCCCCCTCATTCACGCTAATAAACACATTCAGACAAGTAACAAACCATGCTTTTACTTTATTAAATCAACAAATTGGTCCTGGATCCGACAATCCACACATTTCGTCAGAGATTAAAGATGGATCAGGATAAAGTCCAGAATAAGTCCAGTTTTGAACCGACTGGATACTCTATTTCGTTCGGATAATCAGGCCTGAAACTTACCTATACAAAATCATACGGAATATTGCATAAATTAGCCTAATTTTCTTGGTATGGAGCCAGAAAACTCGCATGGGTAGCTAGATAATAAAACCAATAATTTATATTAGGATGAGGGGAATTCCAAACATGTCAGGGATGGATGGTCAATTGACCTGTGGTTTTTTATTTTATCCTGAAACCTTCTTATGTTCTTACGATCTACCACTAATGAATGACAGATATGAATACGTCGCATAATTAAACATATACTTTTGGCTTTCATCTTACCTGCCGCACTCGTCCAAAAAGATCTCACCACGTTAACCAAGTCGTCCACTCCGCTTTACCTTTACCGAGCTGACATGTTGGAACAATCATTTATATCGATCGAAGTACGCCGGTTTTCGCTTTGTCTTCACAGACGGGTCTGAGACGGTTGTGGGTGGTGTGGCGTGCACCGTGAATGACGAGTGTGCATCCACTTCATAGGTAGCTTTTCCCGACAGAATTTTATGACTTGACACGCTCTTGCGATGATTTTATACGAACATCTGCCTACCTGGTTTGCACTTAATCTGTTGTTGTACTCTTGTTCGAGAAATATCATGAACTCTCTCGGCAAAACAGAGGTCTGGACAACCGAGTACTGGAGCCTAACCTCGGAGGCAGGGCGGACTAGGTCTAACTCCACATTGCCAACACACCGGGTGGGTGATTATCGATGTCTGCCGAGATTTATTGTAAATTACTAAAGCAGGAATTGCCGCTTGACAACGAAAAGGGTTAGACTCAACTATGTACACGCATGTAAAGATTTGAGGTTATATAAATCAGTAATCAGTTTTAACTTTATTATATTCGACTGTGAACCAATTTTAAAACGATTTTGCTCAACTAATTTAAAATCTATGCAACGGAGTATGTATGAATTTTCGAAAACCAAGTTATTCCTATCTAACCGAAGACTGTTTCTGAAAGTGTTTTGCACATTTTGATCAATTTTTCTGGCTATTTATATATATCCCATAAAACACTGAAATTTAGGTTTTTTAGGGTTTTCATAGGCTTTTTTTAATTGAAATATATTTGCTTGTGTTCAACACAAATTACATGTCCTTTTTTAGTGTTCTCTAACGTTTATGTTTTCGACGGATTTTTATTTTTTTATCACATAAAAAAAATCTTTAATATCTTCTAAGAAATAGAAATAGCAGTTCTTCACTAGTTTTTGAGATAATGGGTCATTTATGTTTTAAAAAAGTAGGAGATATCAGAGATGTGGTGAATAATTGTTTTCAGGGGGGCCTTCATCTACGAACACTCTGGATCAAGGTATGGTCTTGAAGAAGAAGAAAGCCGATTGAGTTGCTAATGACAATTTAAGGTCATCATCAGGGCCAAACAACCTTAAATACGTCAGATTGACAGATTTAAGTTTTGTTCCGTCCATGTCAATGTTGGGACTGAATCGGCCTACAAAGACTTTGAGATCATCTGTAAAAAAAATGAAATATGTTAATCTGTAGACTTTTTGTCCTTGTTGGTTGTTTTGCCCTGTTGATGACCTTGTTCATTTGTTGGTTGATCATATTAATTTCCGATACACGGTAATCATCATCGATGAAGGTAATCGTTATCCTCCACCGGGCGTCGGGAAGAAGCTCGCCGACAAAATGCACGGCGAGAGAGGCGATTGAGAATTGCCCGAACGAAGTCTTCCTCTTACAGATCTCCCTTGAATTAATTGCATAGCGAGTACATTTGTTCTTCGTTTTTTGCGCTCGTCTATTAAGATATTGTTTCCGTTCATATAAAATCAGAAGGCCATTAATATTCATTTATATTCTATTTATATTAAAGGCACAATAAATTTATTTTTGATCAAGGGAGTAACCTTATATTTCGCGCAACTCTGCTTATTTGCTCCCATTGTGAGCATGATGGTTGAACGTTTTCGAAGTCAACTGAAGGTAAGTTTAATTTAGAAAGGACCACCTCTATGGGGTAGGAAAAGCTTGGTATCACGAGCGAGCGAAGCTGCTGGGCTAGCGAGAAAAGTAAAATAAGAGCCCCAAAGTGTTGCGTTCATTTTTCGTTTTAGATCCCTACATGCAATATTAATTAGCTTGAACAGTCTGGAAACAGTGATTAATTTTAATTAACGGAAAACTTCCTCAACCAAACTGTGACTGGTTGTAAAAAATATTTACATTTATATTTTGTTCCCCATCCTTGCCTAAAAACCCGAAATGTCCCAGCAAAAACATGAGCCCGAAATTAATATTAGTGAACCAGAAGCTATCCGGAAACGAGGCGCTGTCCCAAAAATCATTTGCAATTCCTATGACCGTGCGGTCACAAATTATGCTGTTAAATACAAAAGGTTTTATAATTTTGAGTGCGAGCCCAAGATTCAGAATAGAGAAAAATGGATCAAAATGCCCGTGATCCGAAGGGAATCCTTACATTGCACGAAATGTACTCCCAAAAACCCGAACACCCAATTAATGGCCGAATTAGATAGATTCAAATCAGTAGCAGGGATAATATTAAGGAAATATTCAAAATATTACAGAAATCAATTGTAGACACATTAGGAAAATTTAAACAAAGTGTCACTTCGCTGCACACGGCACTCAATAATAAAACTATGCAATTAGAAAAACCAATCAAGAGAATCCGCGAAAAGAATAAATCTTTGAAAAAATCCATAAACGAACAATCAAATTTGATACATAATTTAAAGAGATAGCTACAGGACGAAATTGAAACTCGTGAACCAAATTATTTACAACCCCCAGAAATTACTCAGGGGACCTTTGATATCACCCATAAAACGGACGAACATAATAAAATTCCCGTAAATCCACAGCCCCACGTCCCGTCCAATACAAAAATTACCCCATATTTAGAGGAACTAACAGCCTCAGTCCTTGGTCTACAGAAGCCCATGGGACATATTAAATTCCATTAAAATACTATATGATGTAAATTCAACCTCCCCAGTTTGTTTGTTTTTTTTAGCGAGATGTAAAAAGAATTGCTCTAAAACGGAGCAACCCTGTCATTTTACAAATAATTAATATTATACAGGTCCGGGACTTTTCTTTCCAAGAATTAAATGAGATTTTTTTGGGAACCCTTACAAATTTAATGATAAAACCGTTCCTTGTAATAAGCAAGGTTTTAAGACTTTTAGATCGTATACATCTCAAATTATTAATTCGCCCGAATTCTGTCCGATTATCAGGAGAAAGATATTGTATGTTATTTGAACAGAGCTTAATACCGACGAGATTTTCCAATACCGATAAGCCACAACTAAGGCTCAATCGCACAATTTATTATGGGAAATCGAACGATTAGAAATTTCAGGTAAAACAGACAGTGATTTCTGTAAACGGGCAAATAAAAATCAAAGGGGGCATTAGTGGAAATCATAAAAATCCCTCTCTCCCAAACTAACTGGGGCAAAGATTAAGAGGGGCAATGATCATTTTTCGGCCAATAACTGTCATAAGGGGGGGGGGGGAGTCGGTGGCCGCAAGGTTTAAAGCTCAAACACACAGAACGCGTTACTACGCTACGTTCGGCGTTACTGTAACGTCGCGTTACGGCGATACATTTGTATTGCATTGCATCATCCCGGCCACACTACTTGGCGTTATCACTCAGCACTACCTTTCGGAACGCGACGTTCACTTTTCGGGTTGTACAAAATTACAAAAATAACGCGCGTTACCGGCGTTATTGGTGACTCTTTTTTCTCGAAAACACGGGTGACGATAGAGAGAAACTCATTGAACAAGTGAGAAAGTACCGTTTTTTTATATGATACCTCTCACCAAGCGGTGATCTTCATGAAAGCGCGTCTCCCTGCACAGACTGTAGTATTCCTCCTTCTATTTACTGGGTGAACCCAATACCGCCTACTCCTATTACTCACAATTAAAGCAAGAAGAACCAAAGCTTCCTCCTCCTCAGAACTGCTCATGATTGCTGTACCAACTCAACCACAGTACTGGATCGCCCGCCCAGATAACTCTGCGTGTGTGACATAGCCAATATCGCCGAACGCCGCGTTACGGGGCGTTCCAGTAGCGTCGCGTAGTAACGCGTTCTGTGTGTTTGAGCCTTTAAGTCTTTGACACGGCGCTCATCACTTTAAAGTAAAGGTCCCGGCTTCGAATCCAGCGGCCCTGCATCGAACCTGACATACCTACAAATGGGCTTTTTTTCAAAAACACCAGCACCCTGCGAGTTTATACGACCTCTGTTGTTGAGAACCCTCGTAAAAAAAATCATAAGGGCAATCAATTTAGTAAAGACGAGCCTACAAGTTTTAATAATATCGCAAGTCAAATCAAGGGCCTCGGTAAAAATAGAACGACTTTTAACAATAATAATCTTAACAGTCAAAGGGAAATGCCCAATTCAGCAGTTACTTGAGAGTCCGGGAAAATAACAATAGCGATAATGATATTTATAAAAACAGGAGGGGAATCAGTTCTTTGAATCCGGCCCAGAGATCGCTTAACACCTTAATTGGGGACAGGTCCGACCAAATCACCGAAAGTCAACCCCCAAGGCGATTCGCCATTCTCTTGAAAGAAACGGGGAAGATCAACCCCCGAGCCCTCCATCAGCAAAAACTCAACCTAAAAGAGACCTAAAAGATCTAACCAAAAACACTCCTGACCGGGTCAATAACCAAAAAAGTAAGGCCTTTAAAAATAAAAATTCCCCTCATATAAACAAATTTGCTTCTATCAGATAGACATATTTACAAAATTAAAAAAATTTAGAGTTACAAATATAAAACACAGTATTATTATGGCATGATATTAAGACCGTCAATCAGAGTTCGGAGTGCATTACTATTCCAAGATTATACATAATTATGTAATTATAACAAAAGGAGAATTTACAATATCAACTTCAGACGTTACAATTATTTGCAGGATTTTCAAATTACAAGATTGAAATGCGATAAACTTTGAAAAGAATAAAATTGACACTTCGAAGATAGATGATTGTACATTGTTTTTAGCTTTTTTACTCCGATTCCGCCCGATGTTCCAACCCTTCTTGATCCGCGGGAGAGTGTCACCATCCGAAGAAAGATCCGTTCCCAAAGCTTCAACGAACTTCTTGCGCCCATCTCCATCGTCACGGAGTAGCCCCTCCGTGTCGTTCGAAACCTATGGCTCCTGACAACAAGACGTTTGAAAATATGACAAGAGGCCGTATCATGGCGGAAATTCCTCCATGGCCAGTTAATCGAACTTGTATATCCTTCTCCTTCACTTCCAAAGACAGCACACGATGACAAAACCCACTAGCGGCTTCATTTATATTTTCGTCATCTTTTATATTCTTCTCGTGTAGAAATGTGTAGAGATTAGTGACCGTTAATCGATAATTATTCAGATATCGTGAGATGCGGTCTGGTGTGATGTAGGTTTCAGAAAAACTGCCACTCTCAACACGACACGCAAGAATGGCACAATTACACAGCAAACAGTTTGAGCCTTGAAGGTGATCTCAATGAATGATCGAAAAGTTGGCGCGAGAAAGAAAATGTTTTTCTGAAATCTACATCACACCAGACCGCATCTTACGATATCTGAATTGTTATCTTTTATTTTTAGTCCTCTAAGGACCAGGTTGCGACGACGTGCCATATAATCTAATTTTTTAATGGCGAGTTCCGGTCTTTTCAGTTCGCTTCTAAGCCCTTTTAACTCCACATTAAGATCCCTTAATGCCGTATGGGGCCTAGTATTTTCTTCACTTGAAGACTTGATTTCATTCATGAGAACGTGAAAATACTGTTTTGTGACCAGAGATTGAAACTTCTAAGTAGATTTTCTATTGCCTGAAAGTCAGCTGATGTACTCACGGCTCTCACTTGAAAGGCCAGTGAACAAATATAATCAAGGAGTCCTCGGACAATTCTTTCCGTCGAGATAAGAGATTGCAGACACCGGCCGAGAAAAGGGGGGTGGCAATTGACTTCACCTCAAAACTCCAACGATTAGGCAATAAATGTCAACAATCTTGGTCTCCAAGGCATGCGTGAGATCACACGATTTTGTCACACGGGAAGAAAATTCACGCAAATAATCTTATTGATCTATCAGTGTCTAGTTACTCGAAAAAACGTGACTGAAACTAGGAAAAGATAGATATTCTGGCCAGTCCCTACAATCCTTTTTATCCGGAATGTGTTCGATTAAACCGGGGAAAACAACGATTAAAGTGGAAACGATGTTTACGTGGTGACTGCCAGAGCCGAGCTCTCTTAGCTTCGATTAATTTCGTGCCAGTTCAGATAAGGAAACAACCATTTTTAGCACTGATTGATACAGGCTCGTCAATCAGCTGTATATCCGAAAAAAACCTTTACCCACTTATCCCCTGATCAAATTCCGAAAATAGTAAAAATGGACGCTCAATTCGTAGTCGCGAATGGCCAAAACATCGTTACGTCCCGAAAGCTCGCTCTCGTAATTAAAATGAATAAATTCATAGAGCACACGGATTCTACGTTCTGGAATATTTAACTTCCGACATTATTTAGGGAATGGAGCTCGTTACTAGGCCACAAATGGTTAAAACAATTTTCTTTAAATTGAACACAGCAGACCGCGTCATTACTTCGCACAAATTACTATTACCCCTATTAATTCTCTGGAAGAGTTGTTGACCGATTTAAAAAAACCTATTCCCAAATTCTCTGACGACAAATTACGTTCAACCAGCGTCATGAGATATAACATGAAATTATTACTGCGCGTACAAATTTAGACACGCGCGTTACTTTGGAGGTTGCTACCGTATTGGGCCGGAACGGTATGCAATTCTAAAAGAAAAAATTAATCAACTTTTGTGGAACGTCGCGACAAAGAAGGAGGAGAAAACGATTTCAGACTATGTAGTTAGATAATATATTATAAAATATTATTAATAAAAATATCAGTTTTTTTTCCCCACCAGGAGGCCATTATACATTTACTGACAAGGGATATATATCACTGTATTAGATTTAAACTATCAGACTTTAACCAAAAACAGTCAGAAATCAACTGATTTTCAAGTACAATGGGGAACTTACGCTTTCAAGTTTCAAGACTTGCTATACGGAGGCAAGTATTATCACACTTAATGGAGAAAATATTGGGCGACCTATTGTTTTCTTTTACTACATTTATTCTGATAATGGGTAGAGTTAGTGACCGTTAACGGATAATTATTCACATATAGTAAGATGCGGTCTGGTATGATGCAGGTTTCAGAAAAACCTTTTCTTTATCGTGCCGACGTTTCGATCTTTTATTGAGATCATCTTCAGTGCTCAAAGTGTTTGTCTTCTGTGTAATTGTGCCATGTCGTGTTGAGAGTGGAGGACTCTCAGACAGAAGACAAACACTTTGAGCCCTGAAGATGATCTCAATAAAAGATCGAAACGTTGACACGATAAAGAAAATGTTTTTCTCATACCTACATCACACCAGACCGCATCTCACGATATCTGAATAATTATTCTGATGATTTCGAAATACATAGGGAACATTTAGAAACTATTTTAAATGGGATGGCCGACGCAGGCTTGTCTGTTAACCCTGGTAAACTACAATTAGCACAAAAAATATATATATACTTTTTAGGGCATTCTTTCTCTCAGGGCAGGGGCGAAATCTCCCCATCACGAAAAAGGCCAAATTTGGACATTCCGAGCCCAAAACTCGCCGTCAAGTAGCAGAGTTTATGGGCACAATTAATTTATTTAGCTAATTCGAACGAATTTCGGCCCCATTAAATGATCGACGGAAGAAAAACAAAGTTTAAATGGACCGAACCAAATGAAATTTCTTGGCCCGCCCTACGAAGCGCATACGTCACCCCCAACATTCAAGACCCCAAACTTTTCGAAAAGATTCGCGATATTTACAGACGGATCGAAGCAAGGAATCGCAGCCTTTTTAGCTCAAGTGATGGGCGATCAGCGCCAAACTGTGAGCTACTTTTCTAGGAAACTTCAAGACAGGGAGAAAAATTACGGTGCCTATGAACTTGAAGAGTTTGCTTGATTGATGAATCTGAAGGATTTACCCAGAATCTAGCGAATTTGATCTCTATACCGACCACATCGCGTTAACTAATGTAATTAAAATGCAAGATAAAACCTGTAGATATGCCCGATTTGGGCGCGGATTATCTCTCTCGTAATCCAGCCAAGACTCCGTCTGATAACTCGAACTGTGCCCGTAACAAAATCAATATGGTAGATTCCATCACCTAATTATTCAGACATTTTTCCATTGGCCAAAAAAAAAGAACCAGTTCTGTTCAATGTAATCGGTAAACTAAAAAAAGGGCCGTACCGAATTATTTAATTATTAAAGACAAATTGTATCATCAACAGGAAACGGGAAACCTAAGACAGTAATTACCAAAGGTTTGTTTGCCCCGATATTTAAATTTATGGTGGTCATCAAGGCATTTATGGATCATTTTACAAAGTTGCGTCCCTTTTTTATAGTCCAAAATTTGTGCGGTTAATTAAATAGGCAGTACAAGTATGGGTTGTATGCCAGCGGACGAAAAATCCAAGCCCTATGGATAAATTTCATGTTCTATAGCTAGAAAACCAGGAGAAAGAATTTTTATTGATTTAGCCGGCCCTCTGCCGAACAGCAATGGATTTAAATTTGTCCTAATAGCAGTCGACAGGGGGTCCTGATTCGTATTTATATACGCATTAAGAGAGACGAAAACGCAATTAGTCCTCAACATTTTCAATAAATTCACTAATTTAGTAATCCGTTTGACCAGTTAATCTATTATGTTTATTGAAAATTCAATTAAGGTTTTCAGTTGAGATAAAAAAAAGTCAATGGCACGAGCGGGATTCGAACTCAAGATCTTCGGTTAGATCTACCACTTGAGCTATCGTGACCTAGATCCGCTCGGACACCAACTTCCCATCTCAACTCCACCTTTTCAATTTTCCCTCCTTTTTGCCATTGACTTTTTTATCTCAACTGAAAACTTTAATTAATTGTTCAAGCGGACCAAGAAATTAGTGAATTTAATGAATTAAAACGAAGTACGTTTCATTAAAGCTCTCCATGGCCATTTCATTTGTCGCTGATAATCCGATCCGATTACACGACACTTGAACCTGGTCCCAACCTCCTTGAAAAATGAGTTTCTTCGATGGAAGAACTCTGGTACAACGGGGGCTCAAGTTCACTGTTGTGAGCCCCCCCCCCAAAAAAAAATGGAGCCAGGGTATAGACAATAAGCTGTACAGCTGCAGTGCTCAGGAGGGAACTCCTCCAGTCCCTGGTATCCATCCATCCACCATCCACCACACGACACTTGTACAAAATACAAAATTAATTGTAATTTTCAATAAACATATTTTCCAAAATTTTGTATTTTTGCAAAACTCAGTCTGTTTGTATATTTGCAAAACAACGCGACAATTTTGAACTCGAATAAATTCAAGCAGGCAATGTTCTGTAAAGGGATCGATATTGAGTATTTAATTAGGCATTATCCTAATCCATCGAAAGCAGAAAGGAAAATAAAGGATTTGAAAAATGTCTTAATTACGTATTATGGGAATAAACAAACGGACTGGGCACTGCACTTAAATAAACTTCAAATATCTATTTATTCGGCCAGAAATTCCTACCAAATACACTCCCGTTATTTCTAGGTCGCGAACGTCAACCTGCCGATTAATGTATTATGGGACATCAATTATGTCGATGCGGCACCTCCTAACAAAATTTTGTAACTTCGGGGACAGGCAATTAAAAATAATGAGGCAGCATTCTTACAGACAAAAAAAAATACTACGAAAAGGATCTCAAATTGATCAAATTCCAAATAGGGGACTTGGTTCTTTTAAAGAACTATGTCTTTTCGGAAAGAAAAGAACATTGTCGCCAAGTTGTTTTACAAATACGTTGGCTCATATCAAATTATGAAAGTGAAAACCGACGTTACTTATATTTGGAAAGCAATAGATAACGCGACGGATATTAAAAGGGCCCACCACATCTCTCAACTCAAGAAATTTATTTCCCCCAGAAAGCGCCCAAATCAACGAGCCCTTTCAAATTGCGCCACGTAGCAATTTACTGCACATTCAAAAAGAGGAGAACGAATGATATAATTTTAAAATCCCGTCGAGCTCACTTTCGCCTCGTCCCCCTCTATTCATACGCCCTTGCCTTCGTACATCAATCCAACCTACGTTTCATACCTTTTATTCATACATATATGAACCTTTGGTTGTTGTTTTTTGGATAGGAATATACAGTCATAACGAGGGAACGAAGATTTCTTAGACGGTTTTAAATAAACCAATATAATTTTTCATTCAATAAATAGTTTGCAGGTCTAAAATTTTGTTTAATTTCAATATGATGATGGACAATTTCTTTCATATTATTTTAAAAATTGTTTTATAATGAAGTGCGATTCCCTCGAGGAATCGACAGGCACAATAAAATATTTTGTTTTTTTGAAAATATAAGAAATTACGTCAATTTTAATCGAGCATATTCTAATCATGTAACAAGGGGAATGTCCGGATTTTTGGTGGCCAGTTTAGCATATATATATGTATGTGTATATATATATATATATATATATA
>CM077100.1:24491589-24511657 GCA_039619505.1 Cimex hemipterus | reverse complement strand
CTCGCTGCGAGGACAAAGGCACGACTGGTTGTTCTCGCTGCGAGGACCAATGAGTAGACGGTGTGTTAAGAGAGATTTGAATATTACTAGTTCACTGTCTGGAGCGTTTAAGTTGTGTGAAAGGGTGAAGTGGAATCTGTGGTATCAGTTTTGTGTTAGATACACTAATGGGATGGTTAGGTCGAGGATCGAATTATTAGATACATTGAAAGGATCGTTGACTAAATTACTTAGAATCTTGGCTTTTCCCCAATTGATTCTTTGCATATAAATATTTTTTCGACTACCGAGAGTCCTCCAGTCTAATTTTATTTCATATTACAACGTATTAATCCAAATATGCTTTTAGCAATCATAATTGACTGTTCATTTTAATTTAATTATTATAATGTATATTACAATCTTTTAAGTCCTTAATAGGATTTTATGAAAATTTGTCTATAAACAGGTTAATTCATTCAGAAATAATAAGATCTAATATGAGTGTTTTTTAATTTACTTTACGCCGGCGGCTGTGATAGATGAAAAGTTATGCAAATTACGTCAACATTAACTTCATTACGTCCGACATTCGGGCTAAGATGTAAAATCAGATAAAAAGTATAATCCGATTCTGTCAACAGAAACCTAAGACAACGGCACAAATATTTCTTAATGAAAGACACCAGCCATTACGATATAAACTTGGGCATATGGGACAGGGGGAAAAAAGGATGCTGGCCAAGGAAAGTTTAATCAGGACCCTAAACCTTTTGCGGCATACTAGGTTCATCAGGCAATGGGAATAAGTCTTTGGTTCAATGGGTCTTATATTCCAAACCGCAGTCTTACGAAAGGGATCCAGAATGATAGTAGGATAACCTCGGAGTAGCAGAAACAAGATACAGATATTGCCAGAAAGAAGAAGAAACAGTGTTGCTACGCTCGCTTAACTACCACCTAAAGAAATGAGTAAAGCATCAGCAGTACGGTATAAACCTCGGTAATATTTTACTATCTTTCAGGCGAAGACTGGCTATTGAACCGTGCGCCAAGGACCAAAACGTCTGGTGCTACCGAAAAAAGAATATGCATATACCAAACAACCAGCTGATATGAGGAGGCTACGACCTCTTTGGGAATACAGTCCAGAGCCATTTGGGATTACATCGACCACCAAAATAAAACTGGGACAGAAAATTACCTAATCAGTTACGAGAAACCAGAGACATTGCCATGTATACTTGGTAAATGCAATTAATATCCCCTATAAGGTATCAACCTTGGGTAATAAATACTGCTGCTGTCTAAGAATGGTTTTAGGGTTGCCTGCTGACGCCATGACACCAAAACAGATTGTACCTGACTGGGAAAAATAGAGGGAAAAATAGACAGTACATAGACCTGAGACCGAGAAAGGGTCAAGTGCTGGTATCTATGGAAATAACCCGAGAAATTCATATAAGCCTTTGGCGAACTCCACTGTCATTCAGGCAGAGATTGTGGAATTGAGCACTGCACCAACTGACGTATTACTTTACAATTAATTAAAGTTTTTAGTTGAGATGAAAAAAAATTAATGGCACGAACGGGATTCGAACCCACGATCTTCGGCTAGATACGCCGCTGCTCTACCGCTTGAGCTATCGGGACCTCGATCCACTCGGACATCAACTTCCCATCTCAACCCCACCTTTTTGAGTTTTCCCTCCTTTTGCCATATTTCCATATCCCATATGTGGTGTTACTATCAATTAATGCAGCCACATCATCGCTAGTAAAGTACCGAGCCGGATCGGATGGCATCAAGGCCCTATCAGGTCTTGGGAAAAAGTAAAAAATCAATACATACCAGAACATACAGGACAGGAAAAGAAGTGGATAAGTTGCCAAAGAAATTTGCATTAAGTAACGACAGTGCTTAACGTAATGGTTGTTGGGATAAAAGTACTGTTGACCTGTGAAGATATTGCCAGGAGGAAGAAGAAACAGAAGAACATTTACTCTTTAGCTGCTTTAGGTTTCTCACCTGGGATGGTATGGTGGAAAAGGATACTAGGAGGCGGGGTTTGTGTACCCCGGGCACTGCAACCTTTCTAGTTCCTTGGTTTAGTCAATAGACTTGATCCTTTTTCTCAGAAGTATCAAGTCATTGAGTGTTGTTGCTTCAATGTGGTTCTCTGAGTCGTTTTTATACGTTAGATTGAACCTCCATTGAGCCGTTGCTTCACATTCGAAGATGATGTGAGTGGCTGTTTCCTCTTCCTCATTACATAGTCTGCAAATGGGATCATCATTATATATGCCCATGTTATGCAGATGTTTTCTTAGATGCCAGTGGCCGGTTAGTAGTCCTACTACTCCTCTGAGATTTGCCCTCTTCAATTGTATTGTAGTAGTGTTTTTGCTAATTTTGGTGAGGGTTGTTTTATCATAGGTTTACTGTGTCTAGCACTGCTAAAGTTTATCCACTTTTCTCTTTGTTTTGTTTGGATCCATTCTGCGATGGAGGATTCTATGTTTGGTTTTGATATCCCAAGAATAGGTTCGGGACCTATGTATGGTCTTGCGGATCTTCCTCTGGCCAGTCTGTCTGCTTCTTCATTACCCAAAATTCCCCTGTGCCCTGGCACCCAGGATAACTCACCTGGGATAGGAAAAGACTAAGCTTGTCGGGTAACCACTGCACTTCTTAATAAAACTTCTGGATGTGATAGAAAGCATAGCATCTTAATGAAGATTTTTAGATAATTAAGGAGATTGTACAATAGAAAAATATTTGTCGTGTAAGGTGGTGAAAAGACCGACTTTAACAATCACGGTTAATGTTTCCAAGTACGTTTTTCAACGCTAACTCGTCTCCGTCGAAGGTAATTTGAATGAATATTTGTTATGTACCATTCTTTGTAAACCGGCGGCAGGATTGTAAACATATGTAAAAATAGATAATTATGTTCTGACAATTTGTACATTGAATTTGCATGAAACAGCTTCCGAGTAATGCCGTTGAGTAATGAATGAATAAACAGGACCCGAAGTTTCAGGAAGGCTTCCCTTTAGATCAAAGCAACACCTCACATATCATGAATTGCACACGATTCATTACGGTACATATTTTCTGATTTCTTAGGCCTAAAATTGCTTCTATACTTAATTTTTATGTTAAACAGGACAAACATTAGAAAGCGTTGGTGGTAAATGAAATAAAAATAGTAAAGGTTCTCAGGCCTTGCACACATCTGCAGATTAGAGACATCGTTGGTTATCATGTTTAATTAATACTCTAATAATAAGCCAAAAAGACATCATAGCGTTAAAGCGTTAAATTAATTTACTTCCGATCATGTTGCCAGTTTGCCAAAATTCTTCTCCAACCTTCTCCCAAAATATCAGTTTAGCATACGCCCCACTATTCTACCATCGAGCAAGCGTTTCCCTTTTTAGTACGTCCCTTCAGCTCAAAGAATATAATATGGGAGCTTTCTTTATGTGACATAGTCGTTTGACAGTACGTGGCACATGTGTTTCCTGTACGAAATAAAACGTCTCCTACCCGTTACTTATTCCTCCGCTCTTATCTAACAGAGAGGTTCTTTCGGGTCCGACAAGGATTAGATTAATCTGAATACTACTCTCTGGCCGCGGATGTAACGCAAGGCAGTGTGCTCGAACCAATCAAATAATCCTTTGTAATGCAGATGCTCCCACTAAACATATCAACCTTCTTGCGTCTTTTGCAGTTGACACACCTGTACTATACTGCGGTTGGTTCGGAGGATCTGCAGAAACATATCACATGCGACACCTATCCGTGGATCTGTAAAATTTAAAATTCTTTCCTTTCAGCTTAGGCCCAACAAGTTAGTTTACTTGCCCGGGATGTATTTTTTTTAAAGGAACTAATTTTGATTTTACATTTATATCATATTATATATGTAATAATATAGATTATTATCAGTAAAATAATTTGGTTAATTAACAAAGATACCTTCTGATGAAATAGTGTAAAAGAAACAAATATTTTATTTTTAATTTAAACGTTTATTACAGTTATGTACAGTTAATCTAATAAGTTTTAATTATTCAGATATCGTGAGATGCGGTCTGGTGTGATGTAGGTATGAGAAAAACATTCTCTTTATCGTGCCAACGTTTCGATCTTTTATTGAGATCATCTTCAGGGCTCAAAGTGTTTGTCTTCTGTGTAATTGTGCCATGTCGTGTTGTTAAATACTACAATGTTAATATCAGAAACGAAATAGTATTCTTATTGATCTTATTTGACAAAATCAAACCAAAATACACTTTTTTTGTAAAAGAAAATAAATTGAAGTGAACAAAATAAATTTATCTGACGAACACTCAAAGGATATCAGGAATTGAAAAGAAATGACCTTAAATGCCTTGTTTTTAATTAGGTTGTTCCTACTCGGCTTCAGGAGAGAATGCGAGATCTCCGTCCCCTGGAGTCCTTTCTTTTATTTTCGTTGGTCCCAACCTTTTAAAATTCTTAAAAAATAATTTATTATTATTGTATCGTTTGGGACATCTGTTTGTAAGAGATGTCACACATGTATAGCAGACTGGTGTAGGCGATGGAAAATGAAGACAAACAAAACCAAGGGCGTCCATTCCACATTTGCACACCGAATGTACGAAGTACATCTCCCTGTAACGTAGCTATTCGCCGGGAATTGTCTGCCAACCCCGCCGCCCCTCCAAAAACACTGGGAGAATATACAGGCTACCTCCCGCTGTCGGAGTCGAGGAGAGGCTTCCCTCCGAAAACGAGGCGCAGCACAATTGATGAAAAAAAAATTTTTATTTATTGCACCAAAATCTACTGTTTAGGCCTTATCTGTTTGGTGTGATTTTTTTTTTTTTTTTTTTTTTTTGTAAGTGTTTGGCGAAGTGATCACTTCATACACCTTGCGACAATTTACGTGAACAGTTTTCTCCGGCACTGAGTTACTCAAAATACTTTTCAAATTTTACCTCAAGTACTATGACTATCCCCGAATCCGAAATTTTTACCTAGTCCACCACAAAGGGAACCAAAAATACTAGAAAATTTAGACACGACAAATTTCAAATTAGGTTTACTATACTTGAAATAGAAACCAGAACAAATAGACACGGCTTTGGAAAATACACCTAACACAATATTCAACTTCCCAAACCAATTCCCAAATTACACCCCTGTCTAAACCCGTTAGAACATTGCCACTACTTTAGGATCTCACCAGCCAAAATTACACCAAAAATGAATATCCCGATTTTGGTATTTTGCCTGAAACCGATTCATCTCATTCTGATTCCCATCAAAGTAAGGAAAGTTTTGAAAAAGAAAATATTGTTAAATACAGAAAACGTAAATCCATTTCCTCTACATCAAAAGAAAAATTATATACACTTCCGTCTTACGATTATATATATCACCCTTATTCATTTATAAAAAATTGACTAGCCTTATTTCCAATAGTTATAAGGAATAAAAATCAAATCAAAATTATTTTGTCAATTTTCGCAGACAATGGAGACAACCTTTTATCTTCCAATTTTCTTCACCATTCCATATCACATCATAACATTACCTTTGAAATCTTTACGGAATCATTAATGAGACATGGGATGTTTAATAAACAGTACATCCAATCCAAATCGGAGCTGGTATTTTCCCCTCACGAGGAACACACTCCCTTGATATATTTATGTATGTACACAAGTTTCGCTGGACAATGAGGATGTGAAATGGAATGAAATTTGACAAAAAGTATTCACCCACAATATTCACTCTTGATGGGAAGCACAGATAACATTATGTCTTATTCCGAACTTTATGTTAACGTTATTCAGATATCATGAGATGCGGTCTGGTGTGATGTAGGTATCAGAAAAACATTTTCTTTATCGTGCCGGCGTTTCGATCTTTTTTTGCGATCATCTTCAGCAATGCTTTGATTGAATATAAAACATATTTAATTATTCAGACATCGTGAGATGCGGGGTCTGGTGTGATGTAGGTATCAGAAAAACATTTTCTTTATCGTGCCGGCGTTTCGATCTTTTTTTGCGATCATCTTCAGGGCTCAAAGTGTTTATCTTATGTGTAATTGTGCACGTAAGGGTCAGTCAACACGACACGCAAAAATGGCACAATTACACATAAGACAAACACTTGGAGCCCTGAAGATGAACTCCATAAAAGATCGAAACGTCGGCACGATAAAGAAAATGTTTTTCTGATACCTACATCACACCAGAGCGCATATCACGATATCTGAATAATTATCTATTAACGGTCACTAATCTCTACACGTTTATGTTTCAAAGTCAAAGAAATAGAAATTAGACTTAATGAACGACATCGACTGATTCCGAATTTTAATAAGCCGTTGAATTCCAGAAGCTCTTCAAATTCTCACAACAATTAAAAAAAAAAAAAATTTCAGACATTACAACGTTCCTCGCAATTTTGACCCAAAACAAACTAATTTTCACTCCCCGCCCAATTACCGAAACTTTAGCAACCTTTAAAAATAATTACACGGGCGTGAAATGACCTTAGCCGTTAAAACGCCTTTAAAAATGAATAATAATAATAATAATAATAATAATAACAATAATTACAGAAATTTTAGAAACACAAACTTTATAAAATTTTGATAACATAAATCCTAACTTTAATAACAATTCAAATTATCGGAACCTGCATTTTAGTTACACAAATCCAAATTTCAAAAATTTTAATAATTGAATCCTTAACTTGAACAACAATTACAATAACTTCCAAAAAATTTATCAATCACAATCATTTTACCGAGGCGTGTCGTGCCTTTGCTCCATACAGAGAGCGTGTAGGCATGCCGCCGGACTTACGGCAGCGAGTTTCAGAGTCCCCCGCTTTTTAGGGAAAATTGGGGTGTTTTATTGTATATAGTATGTCTTATGTGTTGTGTCTGTATGTTTTGTCTGAGTGCATGTATTTATTAGCGTGAATGGCGAGGGGTGCGGGTGAAATATAACGTCATCATCGCCCCTCGAACGATGAAGGCGAGTGAGTGCGTGTTCGGGGTCGATGCGGAATATTTATAAAAGTACCCCATCCACCCCAATGTAGGTTAGTTTAAGTGTAGGTCGGTCGAGGAATATTAAGTACTCCACCGACCAAACGGAATGAGTGTACTGTATGAATGTATTTATTTTTATGAATGAAGTGTTTATATATAGATTTAGTTAGGGGCTGATATGACCTAGATGTCGGAAGCCCCAGCAAAAAATAAAAAATATCATTTGGATCTCCGTCCATCATTTATAAAAATGTGTTCAATTCGAAATTAACATTTTATTATTAACACCCGGGCAAGTGTCGCAAAAAAAATAGTAATAATAATAATACCACATACATAATGAGACAAGTTCCTGCAGAATACGAAGGTATTGGGCATACATACACGTTTTTTTAATATTATTATTGCGGAAGTGAGGTGTATATATTTTTTATTTTTCACTAATTATTATTTGATGATTATTAAGTATTGTTACAATATGAAATAATTTTAAAAGATTTACTTTGTGAATTGGTTACGTTTTGACGGTTAAAATATTCTATTAAAATACAACAATACTAAGATAACATAAAAGATGTTTTGATTATGCGGATTAAAGTGAGTTGTTTTCTACTAAAATCCAGATAACGCAACGTTAAGGATTTATTCATATCGCCACCTAAGATTTTTGTTTGGATCTAAATCTGTTAAAAATTCATTTCTTATGGGGTTTTTTTTATGTATTTACATTTTTTTATTAAACTTTTTTTATAATATTGTTTTAAGCTTACATCGATAGAAGTGATACATAACTTAACGAATTTGACAGAGAAAAAAGGGGTGTCTTTGTGAGCAAAAAAGCAAATAGTCAACTTCTGCGATGTTAAGCATAAAAATCACGAGACGTTATTGGTTGATTAATTATTTTTTAAAAGATTTTTTCTTTTTTATAATTTATGGAGTATTTATAACGTAGCTATTTGCCGGGAATTGTCGGTCCTCCAAAAGCACTGGGAGAAGATTCCGGGGCGACCTGGCACTGCCGGAGAGGCTTCCGAAAAGATTCTCGAAAACGTGTCTCAGCACAATTGATAAAGAAAGGTTTTTAATTAATGTATCAATACCAGCTGTTTGGGCCTTAGGTGTTTGTTTGGTGTGACATGTTTTTGTTTGTTTGTTTGTAAGCGAGTGAAGTGATGACTTCCTTTCTCCTCGCTACAATTTCTTATATATGCCCTTATCCTCAATTTATTTTGATTGATGGTTTGACTCCTGAATTTCCCCCCTTTCCCTTTTGCTGTTATTGTGTTTTTTGTAAATTCTCTGCCAATCACAAGGAAAGATCTGCAATTCCCCAAATATAAGGGAAAACCAAGTCATATCCTCTCACAATTTTTCCTTCCTATCCCCAAATCCGATTGCGTTCGTAGCCTTGGGTTCGATCTTAACTCACGCATAACGTGGACTGGAATCTACAAGACTCAAACAGGCGCAACCGTAAAGCCTGCAGGACGACAATCCAAGCTATTGACGAGAAACAAACCTACCATCCACAAACCGCTAATATAGCCGATTGGGACATACGGATTAGAACTGTGGGGAACCGCTAAGCCTTCCAATTATCCAACGTTTCAAATCTTTTCAATCTATAGACTTCAGATCAGTTATAAATGCACCTTAATATATCTCATTCTCTCATCTCCGCAATAGTCTTGCACAGGCAACAGTCCAATAGAACTCGTTCCCACACTACCGTAAGACGTCTCATGGGAAACTAGCCCTGGTACCTCCTGTCTGAGGAATAGGTAGTGAATTTAAGAGAGAGAGTAATATTGATTATTTTCTCCCTTAAATGAAAAGTACTTCCATACCTGTCTATGTTCATCAAATTCCATAGTGTCACCAAGAATTGCAGACTGTATGCTTAATGGAAACGGAATGAGTTTGGAATATTTTATATTGTTTCTTCTTGAAAAACCTTATTTTTTTAAACCTCTTCATTTTATGTTTGAACCCTTAGGGAAGAAAATATTCCCATTTCAAAATGGTGGGTTTTATACACTCATAAAACAAAAACTTTGACAAAAAATAATAATTCTGGGTTAAAAGTTGGGAATTTAAGTTAATATACATTTCTTCGGAAAGACACTGTTTTTTAAAAGAAATTTCATGGAATTTATCGAAAACTTAAATCTTCCGGTGAAACGTCGTTTCGGGTCTTTGCCATTGCAATCAATTAATGGACCAAAACCGAGAAGCGACTCGTCGAATCAACTCGAATACATGAAACGTTAAATTTGATTATCGCATTGTCTCATATTGATCTTCCGTGATCGGTATTAATATCCTCATTGAATAAATTCATCACGTTCCCAATTAGTAAAAAGAAAAAAAAATAAAGGTCGATTTTTCAAATTTCATTCGTATCACAGACTGCGCGTGATTCACACATTATGTAGTTCCGGCTAAAATCAGTTAAATTATCCATCATCCATCAATTTATCAGATGAGAAGTTTCATAAGCGAAGTTAAGTGGGAGAAAAATATTTATTATTTGCTGTTAGAAAGTATAGTTTATAATAAAGCATTGAATTAAAAATTAGTAATCTGCAGTAACAGTTTTCTTCTACGATTAATTTGAAAATGAGTACGTAAGAGTTATACAACAACAAACCGTTTAAATCTTTTGATCGAAAGAAACGGAAGTTTTACATACTTAATAAAATTGCCTTTCAGCACACATATGAATATTCCGATGATATTTCTGGAATATAAGAAGCCTTGCTAAAGAGGTCTGAATCCCCTTGATTGACCCTTAACCTACAATACCTCATTCCATCAGCTCCGCTAAAGAAATAATTCTCGAGCGAATCTTACCAGGCCGTCCAATGCCAAATTTGTCAATGGTGTCGTTATAGGACGCTGTGTCCATTGTGAGGGAGAAGGCCAAATAGACAGTTTAATTTTTTTAGATGTAAACTAAAAAACTAGTTTTGGCGAGAAAAATAAAATAAAATAGACTTTAAATATGAAGAACAAAAAGAGAATAGAGAGGAATGAAAGGAAATGGAAATGAAAATTCATACCTTGTTGAGGTGAGAAGGACGTTTAAGGTACCTTCGAATTGCCGCGACCGGGCGACCTAAGAAGGAAAACTTTCGAAATTGAAGTTTTCCGATCCAGGCTTCCAAATAGCTACGATAGAGGAATACTGTCGAGGTAGAACACGAAAAAGGGAAAGATTTTAGAAAAAAGAGTTGGCCGGGGTACAAGAAAAAAAAAAAAGTTTGCCTGGTGAATAGTTGTGGGACGATGATTAGGTTCAGGGAAAACGGCCGTGTGAGACGTGGATCAGGGTTAATTTGTTTTCTACCAAGTGTACATCGCCCAATATTGGAAACTTGTTGGAAACTGTTTGTTTTTTCGGCTGTGATTGGATATTTTGTTTTATTGAATTTTGGTCAATTGCCCGACATTGCATTATCGGAGTATATTCTTACTAAACAAACCCAAGTCGCAACGCAGATGATTGATCGTAATCTGAATTCAACTCAGCAAAAGGGTTAATTGCCTTGGTAAACAAACGAGACGACTAATGAACAAAGAAAAAACAAAACAAAGAGAAAAACGGTTGTTTTGGAATGGCGGTGTACACTACAGAAACGAAATTCACCGGAATGAGCTCTATCCCCTATCATTGAGAAAAGTGTGTGCTCGTGTATGAGCGAGGAGGGAGAAAAGGTAATTTACGCTGGAGGAAGGCTTGGACGGAAAACGGCCCAACGACTCGGCCAGAAAACAGGGGCAATATTAACTGGTACCCGCATAACAACAACAAACAAAATTGGGGCCAAAATAAACCATCCCTTTATTATTCGGAGTAAAGCCGAGATCTGTTAAAACGCTTTAAATCGGATAAGAGAAAAAACATTTATAATGAATTATACTAACGTACAATTTTTCGCACAATACAATATTTCTATTACTATTAAAGTAACTACCTAAGATAATTATAGGGCTGGGGGACCGCTATGGCCGACTTGTTCGGGTGTCCGACTAATATTTTCTATGCTAGCAGTTCTGGGTTCATATCCCTTCCCAGCACTTCGAATTGTAATTGATAATAATTAGTGAAAGTGGTTTGGCCCATTATGAGATACACCCAACTAGTAATTGCACGTTAAGCCAATACGTTAGAACCGTCCATAAATGAGCATGCAAACTGACTGGCAAAAAAAGGATCTACATGAAAGGGTTAATATGAAATTTAAAAAAAGGTCAATTTAACGGCAAAAACTATTTGTCTGGCTCCAGTCCGTTTTCCTTCTACTTTGTGTGGACTCTTTTTGAAGGGGTGGGTGGGGGAGACCCCTCGAGGGTTCTAACATTGTTTTCCCGTATACTCGGTCGCCCTTAAAAGGACAATAAGGATCTTTAACGTACGCACCTAGCCTCCCGTCCTTATCGAACGTTTTAGTTCTCAAAATGAGAGCTGACGCACCTTCGCATACGACACACGTTTATTATTGCGGCAGGCATTAAATCGTATGCCGCGCTCAAAGCGCTATTCAAAACCGTGTATTTGATCTCTTTAGCTTACAAAGGTATTTAAGTTTTCTTTTATTTTTGCATAACATAAAGATTCCCGACATTATTGTATCGACTCTGTTATAGTCTTTTGTGTGCCTGCGGAGATCTCACGCCCGCCCGATAGTCTTCGTGCACCAGCTTCATTGTCGCCTTCCCGCCGCCGCTGTTTGATTTAACCTCGTCCAGGAGGTGTGGCTTCCTTGTAGCACCCTGGTCACTCTCCAGGCGAGTGCAGCTACCACGGCGTCGTGTCGTAGAATCCTTCCGCCCTGGGTACGCTAGAAACTCTAGTTGACGTGCGCAGGGGTCACAAAGACGTCGCATCCCGGTCGGCAACGATGTTCCTTCCGCGGCGCTTCTCTCCTCTCGCTGTCCTGGTCCTTGTGGGAAGAGCGTTGATCCAATTACGGATGTATAGGATGTAGTCCCTTCCCGGGATGCCGCCGCAGTTCCTCCGTATCCATGCTGTGGATGCCTTCTCCTTCCTCGCCTCCCGCTCCGTCGTATGACTTATACAGCGCCTCTGCCCAGAAGAGCCGTCTCTGCTCCGTGGTCGGGTTGTTCGTCGGGCCCCTCTTCATCAGCTGCTGCTTTGCCCATGCTACACGCCTCTGGGTCGCTGTGCGCACGATTGCTGCCTTGACTGCTGCCGATCCTCTCTCACGCAGCCTGTCCAGTCGTCCAGCGAGGCCTTGATGGAGGTGTGGAAGAAAGCTTTCGCGGTGTCCGTTGGAAGGTGCAGCCATCCTCTCACCGCTTTCCTTATTTGTCTGCCTATGGCGATGAGACCTGAGAGGCACACCGTTGACTGTTAGATAGTCATCAGTAATCGCTGAAATTAATACTTAACACTTTCAGCTGTTTTGTTTTGCCAGTTGGACAAAAAGAGTCGCTGATTTTCCGTAGTTAATATCTAAGCCAATTTTTTTTTTCTTTTTTTTTTTACTTTGCTCTGCAGACAGTATTTACAGCAATAATAAATAATCAATTAATAATAATAAACAAATAATAAATATTCTATACAAATGTACCAATATTACCATAAAACAATACAAATAGTCATTAAATAAATAAATCAGTATTTACAGAGGTAATAAATAATCAATTGGTAAATAATAAATTACTAATATGAATATATAAATACTATAAGTAACATTGTCAATTATTAATAAATTAATATTTAGACAGATTTTGCGTTAATTGTTGTTGTTGTTTTTAATTAAGCCTTCACTTTATTTTTATTTAAAAATTCAAACAATGTTTGAAACACCATTTCATTTTCAGAACCTATAAGGCTATTAAAATTGAAGGGTTTCTCTACCTCTTTGCATCTAAAAATACGTCCAAATTTGGCATTTCTTGCTTCTTACTCCGGACAATCAAACAAAATATGTTGCATCTTCTCGGGTTCATCACGTTTCACAATTTGGAGAAGGTCTTATACAAATTCTGTTCAGATAATCCCTCCAGTTGAATTACGACTGAGTCGAACAGCCATTGAAGAACGAATCTTAGAGGACCCGATTGGCACATGATCATCGGCATATGCCAGAGTGGTGGCCCTAGATCCATGATACCGGTATCCAACATTATGCGGAAGTCCATCAAGAACTAGGTCCATCAGTAAGTAAGTAATCAGTAAATAAAGCAGTGACAATGGATCACCTTGTCCGGTTTAAAAGCGAGTGCGGTTCCCCTACGCTATGAGGTGCCTGATTGTTGGACTAGTCAATTCTGCAAGAGATCCAGCCATTTCCATCCGGTCCTCTTTTCATAAATTTGTTGTACAGCTCAGGAGCAACGTCAGCTATCCAAGCTTGAGTCCTTTGTTCCGGTCTACCCATTTTGAACAACAACCGAAAACAACTCAGAAATTCCGTTTTGGCTTCACCAACACTGGTTATCAAATTAGCCACAACCTCCTCATCTATAATGATAGCAATCCTAGGTTTAACTTTCCTCATGTCACTAAACCAAGATCCTTAGACTTCTCGCCGCCTTGTATTTCAATTCAGCCAACTCGCGTAACTACCTTTTCCGTCGACGGCAGCGCCCATTTCCTTTTTTATGTCCCTAACAGCATTGTTCACTACTCCAAGATCATCAAAATCCATCTCACCAAACCAACGATCTCTGGCTTCATCAACTTTAAGGAGCCTATCCCCTTCAAAACGAGCCACAGAATCGGAAGATTTCTCGAGAGCTACACATTCCGTTACAAGTTTATCCATAAGCGAGATTAGCTACACGCTTCAGAACGTACGATGAAGCTCTTGAAACAAAATTAGAAGTCAAGTTAATCCAGTCAGTCAATTCCTTTTCCGTTGACCTAAATTCCTTGACAATCGCCCTAAGGAGGACTTAACTTGAACCCCAGACACAGTATCACCAATAAATTCCTGGGTACCTAAGTACTCCAGGGGCCATTAGGCTTAGGAGCAGGTCCAGGGGAAGTCATAATGGCTTAAGGGGAAGGCCGGATCGGGTAGGGAAACTCCAACACTGAAAGGGTGCTAGAATAGAAAGGGACAAAATTAAAGCAAGTGAGAGCCTTAAGGGAAAAGCTGGAACGGGAAGGGACACTCCATGGGGAACCCTGAAAAAAAGTAAAGAAAATGAGTTACGACCAAATCGAAAATCTGTGACAAGTCCAAGTCGTTTTCCAAAAGACCAACGTCACCACTCACATTCACTACATTCAAAAGTAGTTAAGTAAATCCAAAGGTATATTGAAGTCCAAATTCAAAAGCCAAGTCGTAATCAAAATCGAATATAAGAGGGTTTACATATAGCACAGAAGAGGGGCGAAACGATGTCAACGGGTCGGCGGCTCGAGGGCAACTGAATTTGGCTAATAAGTTGTTTATTTGAGCAATTGCACACAATGATAGAACTATAAACAAAACAATAATAGTGAGAAAAAGAAAAGTGGTCGTGACAGGACAAGCCCGATTCAAAGAATACAATACTGAGTAGCCTTCGACAATTTATCAAATCTGTTAACTAACAATACATTTAAGTGCCGTAGAATAACTGAAGCCACAGCAATTGGTCGAAATGCCGATGCACTATATGGTACTTCTTTTTTTAGGGCACCTTACCCAGCATCCTTTTTTTTTTTTTTTTTAAGAAGGTTCGCAACAGCAGAGGCCATATAAACCCTCATGGTGCCGGTGTTTTTGGAAAAAAGCCCATTTGTAAGTATGTCGGGTTCGAATGCAGGGCCGCTGGATTCGAACCCGGGACCTTTACCTTACAGTGATGAGCGCCGTGTCAAAGACGGAACCTTGCGGCCACCGACTGCTCTTAAATCTCTTAAACCTAAACCTAAGATTAACCCATTAACAACAGACCTAACCTAACTAGAACAAAGGAAATCCAACAAAAAACAAAATATATTAGCTCCTTAACAACTAAGAATAGAACCAGTCAAACGACAAAACAAACTATTCGTTTATTTACAATAAGCACCATTTATATACTAAAGTTGGCAAAAGCGACTAAAAGCGTGTGTGAACCACGAAGAACTCTCTCCGAAATCCAAGCGAAGACAAAGCCGAGTATTCCAGTATTCTTCTTTAGAGCTAGCCAAGAGGTCCTGTTCCAGATACCTTTCAACATCAATGAAGCCGCAACCACAACAACTGAGAGTCCAAGCATTCCCCTCGACCCTCTCTTGAACGCTGCAACAGAATATTTCCCAATCTTGTTCCTGGCCCCCAAGTCCAATCGTTCGCTCAAGATCTGAAGATCAACCATCGTCACCTTTCGATTATCGACCACCACCAGATCAGGCTTTAACGTTGAGGCTCCCACCAATAATATAGGTTCTTGATATATGTTCCTGCCAGCCCTAGAGAACGATGACGCCAAGATCCTCACGCACACATTATGCCTCAGACACCTCCCTCTGTAGTGAACGGACATAGCTGGGCTATGTGAGCCGCCATGTTGCACCTGCGACAGGCGATATGCCTATCGTACCAAAGTCTTCTGGATAGACAGCCTGTCCATAGCAGTACATATTGTGCGAGGTCCCTTGCGGAAATCTGGGAGGTATCTCTCTGCCAGAGAGTTGAGGCAGGAACGTGCTTCCAGCTCCATGTCAGCGCCATCGACCATATCATACTATCTATCCCTACCGATTCTACCTCTACTCAGCTGACTACCCTGTTTATCTCCATCATCCATCCCAAGCCTCCTCATGCAGGAACCGAATTATAATAAAGGGGCCTAATAAGAAAGAAAACAAATATGTCAAGTACAGAGAAATCCCAAATATGGACGCAATTTCTTTATTGTGTCATCAACTTGAAAACTTTGATTATAGCCATCTTTATGAGACAACTTATGCAAGTGATGGTTTCAAAATCCTGGGGTCAATGTTGTAGTCATTATTCTATGAGCTCTTTCCATTATCCATAAAATGTATAAAACCAGTTACTGTCCAAAAAAAAAACCTGTCTGTATTACCCAAATGGAAATTACAGTTACAAATTCCACACTGTGAAACATGACTGAATGGCATACAGACAACTATATGACAATGAAGGTTCAAAAATTGAATGCCATGATCTCTAAATTGTAAAAAATATCCTGAAAAATGTAAAATTCTTGGTATGTGGATTAATAACCACCCACATGGTATGTACATGTAAACGAAACAATCAAAAGTAGTCTTACAATCTATTAATTTAATAGTTATTTTTTAAAGTGTAATTATTGTTTTTAAAAAAGACCTAAAAACAAATATAAATAAGCAATTGGTTTCTTGACTTGTGGGGGCTGTGGATTGGACTGGTGTGAGGAGAATTACCACCTCCGTATAACGTCTCTTTATCGACTGGATCTATATTTCTTATCCTAATCAGTATCCTTGGTAATCCTTTAAAAAACGACTTATTTACCATTGAAATTATTGGTATCATCTAGTTTTATGTAAATTATACCGTTTATTATAATAAATTGTTAGTTCATTACATCAATAAATGATACTCCGGTGTTTTGAACAATTTTTTACCAAACCAATATAATTTTTTTAAATAAAAACTAACGAATTTTTTATCCCGGTTAATTTGGTTTATATTAAAATAAGTTTGTTGTAATTGATTTAACGACAATAATAGATGTAGTTTGAATGAAAATATTTGTCCGGTTCTTTAGTCTTGTTCTGCACTCGATGCTACCCGACGAAAATCGGGACCGTGGGGGGTCGCAGAGCTTCGGGTAGGTTATCATGGCATAGCATCGGGTAGATGTGCACGGAGGGGGTAATGCAACCTTATGCAAAACAGGGGTTTGGATTTGCGTCGGCTAGTGTCGCATGGCGTTGCATCGGGTAAGCGTGTTCCCGGTTTTACTCGTCCCCAGGACACTCGCCGAAGTGGGAAATAAAATAATAATCACTTCAAGCTGTATTGAGACAACACGACATACAAGAATGACACATCTACACGGAAAATAAACACTTTGAGCCTTGAAGATGGTCTAAATAAAGATCGAAACGTTGGCACGATAACTGTGTTTCTAAAACCTAAGTCACACCAGACTGCATCTCACCCTCACCGAATAATCATTGTATAATGGTCACTAAATATCACATATTAATAGTCTATCTTCAATGCATTTTCCAACATTTACAAAAGACAGTTTGCCCTTTGCAAATAAAAAGTTTTAAGATTAATTGATTTGATTTTTAAACTCTAATAACCGTAATTAATCTGTGTTGAAAGTTTGAGGTGTTGGGGAAATTTGTGTTTAATTTCAAAAGTTGAAGCAGTTTGACAAAAGGGAAATTCGTGAAAACTGCCGTGTCAGATATATATCGCGTAGGGCCACAAACAATGAACTGAGAGTAAAACACGTCAAATAAGTTTGATAAATTAATGAAATATAAAACAAAAACTTATGAGGGCAATCGAGTCATAATGGACTGGGGTAAACGTCCCGTAGGCCTTGGAATAACCCTGATATTTTTAATGCATCGGGAGAAGGCCGCTCACCTCAGGAATGAGCTCGGATAAGGAGATAGCCTACTAGACATAACAGGCGAATTGCCTCAAATCAGATTATTATTGTGGCAGCAGAATAACATTCTTAATCCGTAAAGAAACTCAACCTCCAAATCCGATCATTGTTCGCACCTCGGTTTTCAAGCTAATTTTTTTTTCCCATCCGACCTTTTTAACCATCTAATATTTTATTACACCCATCAGATTATAAAGTCTACTGCACGAGCAAATGTGTAACAGGTGCTTATACCAAGGTGCAATAATTTCAAAATTGCCCTCAAAATAATGGTCTCTCGAGAAACTGGGTCCTACCATAGAAGGCCTAACAGAACCACAGAATTACCGTTTTTTGACTTTGAGGATTTTGCGAAAGGGCACCTTAGTATAGTTTAGTAAATTTATTTATATTCGAGAACAGTTCGTACATTTTAATATTGTACGAGCTGTAGAAGGGGGTCTGAATGGGAGGGCAAACAGATCACATGTTGATTACATCAACCTCAACAAATTATTGAAGACTATAAGGTTTTTAAGTAGCCAATTTACAATATTTTTTAAAAGTATTTTAGAGGCAGTGATGTTACATTATCAAGCAGAGGGTTATTATAAAATTGAATGCCAATGTTTTTATGACTACTCATACAGATCGGTAGTGCTAATTTATTTTTATTTTTAATATTACAGTTTTATAAATATTTACAGGTTCATACTTTCCTACATTTATCTTTATATGCATAGGATTTCAATATATATACAAGATTCACATTTTACCATGCACAGCATTATTCTTAGAATACTTTATTGGACTATAAGTAAATCTTTTATAGGGGCCGCGGTAGCCGAGTGGTTAAGGCGTCAGACTCTCGGCTAGTAGACCCCGCGGTCGTGTGTTCGATCCCCACCGTCGCCTCTGGAATTTTTCTGACGCCTAAGGGGACCGGTGGCCGCAATTAAAAGGAATTGACACGGCACTCATCAATGGGAAGGGGCGGGACCGGATCTCAGCGACCCTGGACAACCGTCTTCAAAAATGAGTTTCTTCGATGGAAGAACACTGGTACAACGGGGGCTCAAGTTCACTCTGTGTTGTGAGCCCTCCCCCAAAAATGGAGCCAGGGTATAGTACAATAAGCTGTACAGCTGCAGTGCTCAGTCCCTGGTATCCATCCATCCACATCCACATCTTTTATAAGACGGCTGTTTCCTCAAATTAGTAAGCCATAGCACATAATACTTGGAAATAGTGAGAAGTAGATTGCTCTCCTAACTTCAAGAGGGACTGTACCCGTGATCATCAACATTAGAAAACAAACTGAAGACTACATTTTGATTGTTTCGTTTACATATACACACCATGTGGGAAGGTTATCAATCCACATACATAGAATTTTACATTTTTAATTTGGTGGCAGAGCTGGGATAGGTTGCCGGTGCGGGGGGGGGGTAACGGGACATGGTGCATGCAAAGTATACCTCAAGGGGTTCGGGTTATCCGAATCCGACACAATTTGAATGCCGTCAAGTGGACACGATGTACCACAAATTATTTCAGTGCGTATTGGCTGATGGCGTAAGATACCATATACGGTGAAAAATGAAAAAAGAAGGTATAGTATGGACGTACGAGGTCGGTCGTTGGATTAAGGAGGACCACTTGATGTTCTGGCAGAAGTTGTGCGGAGAAGTCTTGAAGGAGTACGGCGCCTTGAACAAAAGGCTATAATTAGGAAATGTATGTATAAGAGTGTAAATAAAATAGCTACTTAATGTTAAGATTAGTAGGATAAGAAGTAATCGTAAGGGATGTAAATATGAACAGTGAAAAGGAGGAGGAGTTAGGAAGGATAAGGAAAAAATTATTGAAAACTGTGAAAATAGGTAGTATATGGATTAGGAATAGGAATTAGACAAGATAAGTATAAACATCGAATAGGATTAAAAAAGATTGTAAACAACAGAAGTAATAAACGTATATTAAGAATAGGATTAAGTTTACGAATTAGGAAAGGAAGTTCTTTTCAGAGGATCTTCGGAAGAGGTCAAAACAGAGAAAACTTCCTTAGGTTTTCGCCGAGCTTTCGACAGTTTCATACTGTCATCTTCAGGGCGTGTTTTATTATCATATAAGCAAACAATTATACCACGAAAAAACAATAATTGCAGTAATAATTGAATATCTTACTTCAAAACCTTAATAGGAATTTAAATAACACGGTGTTTTGGGCACAGAAGTACAATGATTTTTGTGGCTCAGCATCTAAATATTAATTTAAATTGAGAAACATAAATAATTAAAAATTATAGATGAAATTACAATAACAATAAAATTAAAAGTCAAGAAAAGTTACCTCATAAAAGTCTAAAAAACAGGTACAAGTGATCACAGAAAACGTTTCTTAACTATATATATATATATATATATATATATATATATATATA
>CM077100.1:24427721-24491189 GCA_039619505.1 Cimex hemipterus | reverse complement strand
TATTTTAAAATTTAAACAACAATAAAGTAGGATCACAGATCAAATCAGTAAAAACCGATAAACATGAACTCTCCATGAGGGGAAACTGAGGCTACGGGAAACAAACGTTTTTTTCTCTCTTAGTTAACAATAATCGTCACTAGGGCGATGTTCTCCTTTCCCTCCTTTGTTTAGAAATCCTGTATTCATTCAGGAGGCCTGCAAAGAGTGAGTCGAACCTGAAAAAGTGATTATTGTTTAACGCATGGGTAGCAAGTCCAGATATCTTTTTTTTTATTGTCGCAATCCAACCTGTGTTGGTCCAACCGCGCAGACAATTTTTGTTTTGTTTGACCTACACAGTTGACATTGCATTCACCACATGACACCTGATAGACCACATTGCAATATGATCCGATTGGTTCTTTTGTTTTCAGATTTGCATGTAATACATTTAGGTTGTTCCTATATTTATGTGCAATACCTACATCCCCAACCTTATGTCTGAAGAGTCTTTTTAATTTTTGAAACACTTCACTTATTTACCATGTCGATCTGTTCTACCATCGCACTTTGGTTTGGAAAAACAATTTCAATGTTTATAGAATTATTAGTCATTTCGACATTGATATTACTTACAGTGAACTGATTATGCCTGAATTCAGTAGTCAGTTTATCCATCGGGTAATGGTTATTTTTAAGCAAACTGAAAATTAGTTTTTCATTCTCCTACAAAAACATTCTGTTACTTAGGCACAACACCCTATTGATTAGGTTCTTGGCACAATTTATCTTTAGTGAAAAAGAGTTGAAATCAAAATATCTTCCCCGATTTATTGGCTTACTATACCAGTTAGTTATTAATTGACCCATTTCCGTCCTTTCTATTAAGTGGTCAAGATAGGGCAGTTTCCTGTCTACCTCTTCCTATGTGATAAATTGTAAAGCCTCATGATATGAATTCAAACAATTTAGGATATTTGACTTTTCTAATTTGGGAATTATACTTAATAAGTCGTCCACATATTTCAACTTGAGCTTCAATTCAAACGGCAATTGGGCCCCAAGCCAATTAGGAAAGGATTAGATTATAGTATGGGATTAAGATTTAGGATTAGAAAATGTGTAAATATCAAGATGTAAATAAACGTAAGCAGACGATGATGTATACTGCGCCCTTTAAGAGCTATTGTATCCCCCGTTCTCTGCCAAAAGCACATCGGTGAGTCCAATTCATCAGGAACCTTGATTAATAGGCCCGGTTTTATTGGTTGAAGCTCTTCTATGGACACATCGTACATCCCAAAACACTTCCCCCTGCGGGCTAATGTTCCTCCGCAGTTTGTTAGTAGATGTGATGGTGTTTCTTCTGCTTCTTTGCAGAATCTGCATGTGCCATCTTGGATTATTCCAATTTTCTTTAGATGCCCATTTAATCTACAGTGTCCTGTTAGGATTCGCAGTCTGTTCCTGCTTCCTTTGACACATTCTGTCATTTCTTTCTTGTCGAAATTGGTTAGAAGATTCTTGGATTGTCTGTGTCCAATAAGTGATTTCCAGAGTTTCCTTATTTTCTTTTTGTTCTTCTGCCTGAGATATTCGTTGATAGTGTGGATTCCCATGCCATAGAAGAGTTAGGGTCTCTAGGGTTGATAAGTTGTTTGACCTGTGTAAGGAGGTTTGTTGAGGTAATGTTGTCTTGTGCATCTCTCTCTCTCTCTCTCTCTCTCTCTATATATATATATATATATATATATATATATATATATTATTTTGTCAAAGTTATCTGTGTGTATAATGGCTCGATGTATTTTTGTTTAGGTTTTGTTGTCTGATCTTGGAAGGTTCTTTTTTACAACAGTAGCCCAAGATGTTGGTTGTGTATCCGTGTTGTTTGCAGTTGACAGTGAAGAGGCAGGTGGGAGGTTGAGGTTTTGCTTTCTTGATGGGCATGTCTGTTCGATGTATTCTGCTATATTTAGGATGGCTGGGGTTAATGCTTTAGTGGCAGTCATAAGTCTGCGTCCACCAAGTTGTTTGTGTCGACTTGGTTGGTTTCCATTTTTTTTTTTTTTCAGAAATGTATTTTCTATAGTTAGTTCCTGCAGGATGGCGATTAATTTGTCAGTGAGTTCAGTAATATATATGGCGCTGCCGGGGGGTTTTCGGGCATTTGTTGACTGTGCGATTTTTTTCTCTTATATGATTAGCCATACCATGTTTGGATTCTTAATACTGCTTCTTTGCTTCTTAGTGCTTAATGTTTACATGGTTTGGTTCGGTTTTTTCTTTTTATCTGATTTTTATTACCCGTTTCATTATTGTCTGTCATTTAGTTTGGGTAGGGTTTATATAGTGTTGCGTCCGTCGTTTGTCGCTGGGGGCGTTGTGTTAGGGGGCGTGGTCTCCGTGTTCGTTGGTCGGTCTTGGTGGCGGTTTTTTCCGTTGTCAGTTATTATTTGTGCGTTGTCGGTTTTTGTTTTTTCCTGCTGTTAGTTGCAATGTTTTGTTCTTTTGAACGTTTTCATTTTTTGTTATGAAATGTTTTTTGTTGTGTGAAGGTGGTTGTTTGTGTTTGTGCGTTTATAAGTTTTCCGTCTTTAAGTATTATTTGTTTAAATATATCGACGCTCTCCAGTATGTTTAGTTTTCGTCCTTTTTGTGCGTTGTATATTAATGTCATGCACGAAATACAACCCCTCCTGAAACACAAACGAGAGATAAGGACAATCCATCGCGACACAATAACTCTATGGGCTCTGCTTTGGAAACCCCACTGAGAGCACTTCCTATTGTAGTATCCTGAGAAAGACCGATGAAGAAGATTCAAACGATTCAGAAATCATTATCCCGAACGATAAGGGGACCGTCAAATTATATTATTATATTTCAAAAAGGGACATCATCTCCAATACTTTGTCGCAAAATAAGGGACCTGCCTGACTTTAAACTTTATCAGCCCAACAATATAGTTAATATCCTACTCCAACTGTCTCCCATAGCGTACCGAATAGCCAAAAATTCAAAAAGATGTTGTCAGTGTTGGCTGATCGCGAGCAGGATGACAAATGTTTTTTGTAATGCTTTATCCTATTCCAAAATTACCTTCGAAATTTTTCCTACCTCCCTGCTGAAGCATGGTATGTCGCCGAGACAGTATATTCAAACAAAGACTCGATTTTTGTTCTCGCCGCAAGATGAATTTACTCCCTTGCGGGAATATGTAGACGCCCAGATGATGCTCTTGAAACTATTTGGGGAAAACAATGAACGCGAGAACATTACTTAATTAATGGGATTCATCCCAAATGTATGCCTTATTTCAGAAACCCAGATGGTTTGAAAAGTTACCAACAGCTCTGTGAATCCAAAAAAGGACATAGAAATCACCTTTAATGAAAGGCTGACTCCAAATTTTAATAAAGTAATTTACGCTTCAGTTGTCGCAGGTGGAAATGGGCAAGTACCTAATTTTAATCAAAATGTAAATCGTTACAAATTTGATCGGAAACATGGCAATGAACAACAAAATCGTTATTTTAATTTTTATCGTGAAGGACCTTTCGCGACGCCTAAATACACCGTGGTTCGATCAAAAAATATTAATGCGGAAAAAAAGGAATTTCCGGATACGTTTACTGATGAGATAGGCGAAGCAAAAAATTATAAATTGGAAATTTTCCTGGAGAATAATTGCGCGTCCATCTATCAACCCGATAAATTTAGAATGTATGCGGGAAATGCAAGACTTGACTGAGTATCTTAAGAGAATTTTTTAAAAAGGTGAAATGTAAATTTTTTTGGAATTACTTGGATAACATATCGATTTAGTCCAGCAAGATGTACGAACATCTACGACATATCAGACACGGGAAAACGGGGAAATATTGGGAATTTTAAGGGAAAACGGACTTACACTCCACCCGAACAAGATGAAAGTGTTTCAAAAGTCGGTGAAATACCTGGGGCATCAATTGTCATTTAATACAGTAGCCATTGAATCCCAACAGAGTAGCAGCGATTAGAAATCTGGAACCCCCAAACACATTACAACAAACCCCTTGTTTCCTGGGCCTTTGGTCATCTTCTGCCAAGTCCATTCCGAATTTTTCGGAAATCACAGCACCCCTTCACAGATTAAAGGCAAACAATGCAGAACTAACTTGGTATTATGACTGTCAAAATTCATTCAAGACCTTGAACAATTTTCTGATATCACCCCCTATTAATAATTCGGATTAATCCTGTGCTGTCGGAGGCTTGCCTGCAAAAACAGATGCCGAGAACAATATACTCTCTATAGCCTTTTAATACAAAATGTTACATGCTTCGGAGAAAAACTACTCTACCTATAAAAAGGAACTTTACGGAGTAATTCTTAGTTTTAGACCTTTTGCGACAATATCTGGCACACAGACCATTCACCCTTTACACAGACTGTAGCAGTTTATCCCAAGTTTACAAGGGGACAGAGAAAGAATATCAAATAACCCAGCCATAAAATGGGTAACTGAGCTAGATTCTTACTCCTTCAATGTTAAAAACGTAAGAGGAAAAAATAATAGCGTGGCAGATTACCTTTCACGATTCTCCGATGAAACGGAGACGGAATCAAATCATACAAATACCGCCTTTTTTCTCTTCCCTGCTGCACAATTTGCCATCGTTATACGATTTCGGACAGGCTCAAAAAAATGATTCTTATATATCAGGGAAAATCAATAATAATGATCCTAATGTCAAAATAATTAAAGAACTTGTATACTACCAAATGGGGATAAAGATTTAAAGAAACTACTAATGCGAGACAGCATGAAAGCACCCTTGTTCCAAAATTGTTGAACGGCCGAATAGGACCAGATGATACAAAAGCGAAGAGCACACGTGCATTAGAACCAATTCGTTCGGTCGTGTTGGGCCGTGTACGGATAATAAATCTAGATTTTCTAGTCCTATTCTGCCGAATGGTTACTTCGACTTCAACTGTCAACCACGTGACATCAAACACTCACCATTGTTTAACGCTGTTCTTTGCTTTTTGCTGACCTTTTCGTTTCGTTTCCATTTCGATGAGTTGCGAAAAAAATTGATAATTGCGGTTGAGGAGTAGGCACTTGGGACATGCGTGATCCACTCTATTACCGGAGAGATGGCCAGAGTAAGCTGTGATCAAGGATAGCTTTAGAAATGGAACTTCGAATATTTTTGTTTACTTCTTTCGTGCCATTTGTATGTTAACTAAGCATTTTCGAGCAACAACAAATCTCCTACATCTATTTGGGCTGTGTCGTGAGCAGACGAAAATCGGCTACACTGGACAACGATGTTCGGCTATATTTGCCGGTCTTCCGTTTGGTCAAATAGTTCGGCTGTTGAACGGCCGTCGGAGTTCGGTATGGCAAAATATTGCACAGCACTCCACCTACGCGTACAATGGTGAATGTATACATACTTCATAGGACCACTACTTTCCGCTGGAAATAAATTCATTTTTGTGGCTATGGATGGCTTCAGCAAGTTTTTATTCGCTAACCCTTGCAGGAAAAGAACAACGGAGGCAGTACACCAAGATTCTTAAAAATCACATTTTTCCGCAACATGGATTACCCACCGTTATCATTGCGTCAAGGGTTTTGTCAGGTTGCTTATAGCCTTACCCGACTTGCCTAATTGCTAAACTAAGCACTACTTCCTCGCTTCCAATTCCTACCCTCCTTAGGTACGATATTCTCTCGAATGTCATTAATAAAGTTTATTTTTTTTTTTTTTAGAAAAGGTCGTCTCAGAAAGATTTCGGAAACGCAAGGAGAGTTTGGGAAGGAAAGATGTTACGAAGGATCAGTATTACCTTCCTAAAACCCCGACCTTTCCTCCGTAACTCAATTACACGCAAGACTTCGAAAGTAAAGGTGTATGCTTTCATGACGTCAGGGCTGTCTTCGATTGGGGGAAACAATAATCCATCGTGAGAAATTGGTGTAACTTGTTGTAGCGAACAACCACAATTCCTCCTGAATTGACACTGAGAGATTGAGGATAATTACACCGAAAAATCCGCCACGGGTTTATCTAATTAAGCAATTCATGAGAGGTTTGTAATACACAATGTTCTGAAAATATAAACACGCTAAAATTTTACGCTCATATAAAAACTAAAAAGAAATGTTCTGTCGGTTTTCCAGAACTCGCATATTTGGGCCTTTCGGTCCTTGTTCTTGATGTTGGGTAAAAAGTTTTTCCCAATTCATATTTATACCACATGGCCTTCCATTTCGTATAGGGCCTTATGTTTATTATTTAATTCTGATTACATATTTGATTTTTTTAACGAGGTTATATGAACTTTCAGGGTACCGATGTTTTCGAAAAATGCGCATTTGTAAGTAAGTCGGGTTCGTAAGTAGGCCCGCTGGATTCGAACCCAGGACCTTTACCTTACAGTGATGAACGCCGTGTCGACGACGCCCCTACTTCATTCTTTGAAATCCTTAAAACTGAGTTGGTTAAAGAATAACAACATTTATAAAAACACGATATTTTTCAAAATTGCCAACAACCCACTAAAACTGTAGGGGTAGCTTAATGTGAGGGCCCATTGAGCCTTGAAGATGATCTCAATAAAAGATCGAAACGTTGGCACGATAAAGAAAACGTTTTTCTGATACCTACGTCACACCAGACCGCATCTCACGATATCTGAATAATTATCCGTTAACGGTCACTAATCTCTACACATTAACAAAGATTATAACGTAACAAATTCTTACAAAGGAAAAGAACGATTATCAAATCACACAATCGATATTGATGAAATTTTATCCTTAAATGTAGAATCTCTGTTTACGAGCTGTCTAATTTCTCCCATCTTAGCTGACATCGTCATTAATGTATTGATTGATTGGGTGAAACTGAATTACAAGGAATTAACAACAAAAATAATTCGAAAATACGCGAATGATGTATTTTTGATCATAAAAAAAGACCTGAGCAATATAGTCAATGCCTTCAATTCGTTCCACACATCAATAAAATTTACATACGAAACAGAAAAAAATGGAGAATCGCCCTTTTTGGACTTATTGATCTCTCAGAGCGCACCCAACTTGTTACAGATTGGTATCAGAAACCTACCAGTACAGACAGAATACTACATTTTTAATCGGCACATTTTTTCCAAATAAAGATAAACATTGATATTTCAATCACATTAACTAACTAAATTTCATTAAGATAAGAAAAGAAGAAAAATGAGTATCCGTCATCATTAATCATCAAGCTGATTTACCAAAGATTACAATTGTATCTGTTCCCACCATTGATGAACCTATAAATACAACTTTTTTTAAAATTTGTTTGTTACCTATACATGATAGTATACTATTCAAATATGTACACATGATTAATATATCACGCAGCACAACCCTAGCACTAATGCCAGCACTGCAACGGTAGAACACATGCTTTGAGGAGCCAGCCATTGCTGGCACACAATGTGTATGACTACGTGTCAAGGAGGTCTCGAGGCGACGTGATGGGTTGTCAGGATGGGAATAGCTCGATAGGGCTCGAGCAGTTGGTTGGGATGGTTCGAACGGTCGGTGCGGAATATTTGGAATCTAGACCGGATTAGTTCGTTAACAAAAGGTGCTTTGACAATTTGTCTAAGGACTTTCGATTGGAAGGACTGGATGCGCTGGATATTGGAAGGCTTGGCAGTGCCCCGCAGTTCTACTCCGTATGTCCATATTGGTCTTAGTAAAGTCTTATACAGTGTTAGCTTTGTCTTAATTGCCAAAGTCGATTTTGGTCTTAAAAGTCTTCGTAGTAGTCCAAGTCTTGTATTGAGTTGCTATTTTTTAAGTCGTGTGTGGGGATTCCACGACATCTGCTGTCGAGTTATAGTTCCAGGTATTTGACTTGAGTAGAAACTTGGTTGCTGATGTACAATGAAGGGCAAGACCGTTTTTTAGCGTAAAGGTACACTGAATGCATTTTTCTTCGTTCAGTCTCGTCCACCATTTTTTACACCAGTCTTCGATATGCTAAAGGTGTTCCTGGATGTTGAAGGTAGCTTGGACAGGATTCGAGTTAGAGGATAGGATTGCGGTGTCGTCCGCTTAAGTAGTGATAATAGTGTCAGGATGTGTTGTTAGGTCAGCAGTATAAATGATGTGTAGGACAGGACCAACTTGCAGTACACCGGCCTGTAACTGTTTGACTTCTGAGAATTCATTGCCGCACCTCACTCTGAAACAACGATCACTTAGGTAGTATTTCATTAAAAGGTAATATTGAGATGGTAGGAAGCGCTTAAGTTTAAAAAGTATGCCTGGATGCCTCTGTCGAAAGCCTGAGCTACGACTAAGAACGCGCCTAGGCAATACTCTTTTTTTTCTAGGGCCGTTGAGATGGTGTCGACTACACTAAAGCATTATAGGATAGTGGAATATTGGGGACGGAAACCGAAATGGTGAGAGGGAATGATATTATAGGTGTCAAGGATTGGTATTAAGCGTTTTAAAGGAGTCGTTCTATAATTTTGGACATTCCAGAAAACAGACTAACAGGTCTCTAGGATGAAATCTGGTTAGGGGGTTTGTGAGCTTAAGGGATGAGAATAATGACGGAATATTTCCACAGGAGAGGGAAGTGAGTGGTTCGTAGGATTGCGTTATGTATTGCGGTTAAAAATAGGACGGCCTTGTATGGGAGGTTTCGCAGGATACTGAAGGTGATTAGGTCATGGCCAGCGGATTTTCTGCGTGGAGATTTGTGGATATGGTATTTTACTTCAGAAGGATAAAAAGGTTTCGCCGGGTGATGGAGAGGAGTGGTATGTCAAGGTATTGTTTTCTTTGTTGCGCGAGAGAGGTATCATTTATGTCTTCATGAGATGTGAAGGGGGATTCCTTTAGAATATATTCAGGTGATACAACAACTCTGGTCTGCGTGAATAATTAGATCGTGAGACGTAAAATAAAGGTTTGAGAAGTTTTCGTCGATTTCATCTCTACATTTTAGTATTATTATTTTGGATGGATGGATACAATGGATACCAGGGACTGGAGGAGTTCCCTCTTGAGCGCTACAGCTGTTCAGCTTATTGCACTATACCCCGGCTCCATATTTTTGGGGGAGGGCTCGCAACACAAAGTGAACCTGAACCCCCGTTGTACCAGTGTTCTTCCATGGAAGAAACTCATTTTTGAAGACGGTTGTCCAGGGTCACTGAGATCTGGTCCCGTCCCTTCCATTGATGAGTGCCGTGTCAATTTCTTTTAATTACGGCCACCGGTCCCCTTAGGCGTCAGAAAAATTCCAGAGGCGACGGTGGGGATCGAACCCACAACCGCGGGGTCTACTAGCCGAAAGTCTGACGCCTTAACCATTCGTCTACCGCGGTCCCCCTTATTATTATTTTAGTCACGCTTGTAAACATAGACGGAAAGAAGTGAAATAAAACTTTCAACTGGTTGTAACAACGTTGTACTTACAAAGAATTAAGACGAGTTATGAATTTTTAGTCCACCATAGGTATTAACATATGAGAAAAAATTGCCATATGTGAGCTTAAAATTGATCAATTTTCATTGCTATAAAAATTCATATTTAAGTGGTTTAAATAAATTTTGATTGTTTAAAAAACTGGATATAAATTTTACAAAATATAAAAAATAGAATATTCTCAAATTTTGCGTCTTCCAAGATTTTTAGAGAACATCTGAGACAAAAACTGTTTCCCCGGCTTAATGGCCAAAAAACTGTACAATTTTGTTTTATTAATATGAAACTTAATATCTAAGGGCTTTGGATAGGGCATAAAACAAACTTGGATTATTAAAAAAAAAGCTGAGGTTGAAGCTTAGCTATCGATTTAATCAGACGTGTTTAGTACGCTCCGCTTTTTAGTGGTTTCGGCACCTTGGATCGACTCTGTTTTTTGCTTAGAGGCGCACCGTAGTTTTATATCCGTTTTCGGGAAATGTGACAGGATTTGCTTCTTCTGTAAGGTCTAATTGAGCAAGTAAGCCATATGCACGTTATCGTAGAATCCCCGGAGCGTGCTCAAAGGTCCATTGATAGTCGTGTTTACAGGCCATGGTCATTGCCATCCTTGTTGATGATGTTATCGCCCTATCAAGATTTCGGATATAGACGACTCCTTTACGGGGCATTCATTTATTTAAAAAATATTGAAGTCGTTAATCATTACAAATATCTGGGTATTTATTACAAAATTATCCATTCTACAATATTAATTTGAATTTACAATACATTAATACATATTACAGATGGTCTCATCTGAAGAGTTTTAATCAATAAAATGCATTAAAAAAATATTACAACATATAATTTCTTTGTGCTGATAAGAGTGATATTACCAATGGGCGGGGGGCACATAAACCCCGCCTCCTGGTATCCTTTCCCACCATACCATACCATACCAATGGGCGGATTTTTATATCTAGCTTCTCGTTTTCCTTGGCTGTTTGATTTGAATACTTCTTCAACAATTAATTAGATTATTTTCGGGTTTGCAAATCGTGGTTCAGGTGCCGCACCTCCTCACCAGGCCTTACTGGAGTACATTTAGAGCAAGATTTGCAATCCAAAAATGGCTGACACTTGATTCTTCAAATACATAACTAAAAATTAACTAACTAATGGTTGGAAATGTGACTAGTTTTATGATTTCCTTTGTACGAATTTCTAATATGTTTCCGATCTAAAACTCTCAGCTTCCTTTTTGACATATTTTATTTATTTTTCCCAAATAAGGTGGACTAATTCGGAGTAAAAGTGCCATTTTTCACGTTCAGATGTATAGAGGAGGAGGTTGGGGCCAGAAGATAATTGCTGGGTGTAGCAGAATGAAAGTAGTTAGTGGAAGTAGAGTTAAAGCACCGTGACTTGGAAGCGGGGACGAAAATGTAATAACTGAATTGACCCAACAAATTGTAATTTAACTGGGGCCGGTTATTCGTGAAAGCCGTTTACAAGAAAGCCTGTTTGTCCTTTTAATTTAATATGTAACTCGATCACTAATTTTGAAGCTTATCATAAATAAGGTGATTTTTTTACCAAGATTAAGAAAATAATGTGAAGGATCACCAAAAATGGGATTAAATGATTCCAATGTGTAAAAGACGTTTCCAGTAAAACAGGTAACAACTAAAGTGGATTTCTTTGTAAATTCCCTAATGCCCTCAAATATCGTTTATTTTGACCTTCCAAGTGTCTGTCCAGTCTGGGATGCTGTTGTATACTTTTCGAAGACGGTTCGACAATGCGTGATTACATTTTTCGACTAAGATGGCAGCAGTGTCATCGGCAAATTTCGATGGTTAAGTTTTCCGTCAGTAGCAGTTCACTTGTATACGAAAGTACAGCAGCAGGTCTAGAATGCTACGTAGTATTACAGCAGCCTTGATATAAACAACTGAGAGTACTTTCCAAAAGGATAGTTCCTACTCACAGTAAGTTGTTCTGCAACGATCCGGATTTCGAGCCTCTTAGCTATCCATCTAAAAGAAACAAAACAAATTCAACCCAAATCTAAATACGCGAGTGTTGCATAGTTTCAACAAAGGGAAAGAACTAGATTGGTTTGAGAAATTTGAAATTAAAAAATGTAAAATTGAACATGGTGATAAATGCATTAATAATATAACAGATTTTGATCTACCTCCCATTTTAAATATGTATATAAATAATATCAAACATCCAAATAATGAAACTAATTATTTTAATTGTTATTATTTTTATTCTAATATTTTTTGTGTTATAATTTCCGCGTTTCGCACGTTCAAATTGAGCGTCATTAAAAATCAGCTGTTAATTGGAACGTCGCGTTGGCGGAGGTATCAGCGGTTTCACTTTGGCAATGCACGTCGAGAGACGTGGTTGTAGAAGTCCTTCAACCTGATGATGAGCTAAGAGGCTCGAAATCCGGATCGTTGCAGAACAACTTACTGTGAGTGGGAACTATCCTTTTGGAAAGTATTGAACACCACACTCACCCCATCATTTAACATTTCTAACAACTGAGAGTATTCGTCTTGTTTAATTTGAAACAGTGTTTTTGAAAGTTAAGAGGTGCAAAGTTCAACATATTGTTTTGGTAATTTTTTGTAAACTTGTGTATTAAACCTTCGTGGCAAACCTTATCAAAGGCTTTCGAAACGTCTAGGAATAAATGATCATTCAGGAATCGTGAGATGCATCATAATGAATGAGAGATCTGGTGTGATGTAGGTATCAGAAAAGCATTTTCTTTATCGTGCCAACGTTTCGAACTTAAGTGAGATCATCTTCAGGGCCTGGGATTTACAAATATTGTTTAAATTTAACAAATACATGTAGGATGTGGAAAAAAGTGAATTTATACAATGCAAAATTTATTTTTTATATTCAACCAAAGTATTTCTACTCACTCAGTGTTTTTTTTTCTGCATAAGTGTGACAGTCTTGCATGTCGTGTTGAGAGTGCCAGAAAAATTGCTGCTTTTGTTTATATACGTTGAAGTTTGGAGGGGTGGGGAATGAAATCGGTATAGAAAAGACATTTTTGTATAAGGAGTCGGCGTCTTTGAGGTGAAAAGAGCCGACCAAGGGAAAAAACGTTGGTAATAGTTTGGCCAGCTCAGGATTATATAGACGGGGAAAATTAGTATTAGTTACTATTTACCACGTATGCCTACTGTATGTTTGCTGTTATGATAACCTGTCACGAAATTTCTACTCAAATGTAATTTAATATTTCATTTCATAAACCTTTTTGCTGAGGTCCGACAGGGTTGCCTGATGAATCGCCTATTATTTGAAGGTTATCTTATACGCTGACCATATGATATTTGAGCAGATCTATAAGTCTCAAAAAAAAAACATATTAAATGCGAGACGTGCGTAAATGGTTCTCACACCGTTAATTGGAATAAATCGGATATTTTTGTGTTTAGAAAGCGGAAGACATTGAGTTCTTCCCTGTGCTGGTCATTTGCCAGGGGAAAGATCCAAAACATTATAATTACTTGGGAATAACTATTACACCAAGAAACCACAATCAATAATCTTGCTATTGTACAAAAGCCAAAGCTTGTGAAAAAATTCAGATCATCCGCGAAAAACCACTTTTAGAACACTAGCCCGCTATTTTAAACTTGTCAAGAAAAAACAAGTAAAAATGGTTTACACTTTTACCTTGTCCTAAATGGTAGTGTAATGGACTCTAATCTTTACGCCCGACAAGTCGATAGAGCTGTCGAAATAAACACAATTCGGTTTGGTCAACTGGATAAAAAGGAGAGGAAAAAGGCTTCTGCACACCGAGTCAATTGGATAAGCGAAATAGTTATTATTATCTCAAAAAGAAGGAGTCAACGCCTCACCTTTCCCATCAGGTCATCTATGGCCAAAGGTAAATTTGTGAAATAATGCCAGCTTTACAACGACAATTTTAAATCGAATTTTGCCCAAATAAAACTCACATTGAAATCTGTGTCAAATAACAGTTTAAAATCTTGCATTGATCGAATCTCGTGTTTTATAAAAAATTTTATGCTTATATTTTTAACTTTAAATCCAATAATTAATTAAATTTTTTTTAAATGTAATTAAATCGTTAATTTTAATGGCAAGACGCGAAAGACAATGACAGAAGGTTCAAGGGGGGGATAACTTTGTGACCTGCCATTAACCGAGTTCAAGGGCATCCTCATGAGCCATCCTCCCAACATATTTTCGCATCCGTTCCACGACCCGATCTTGGTTTAGAATTAAACTTGACGAGGTACACACCACGCCACATCATGTTTTTTTTTTTTTTTTTAATTTTATTTACAGCCTGACGAAAAACTTGATTGCCTGACAGGGACTTTGTAGCTAAGTCTGTAATTTGTAGAACCTTCACCTTTAATATACCTATACCATAACAAACACCCGGTTTTTGTTATTAACCTTTGTCATTTTACAAAAAAAAAAATTGAGGGAAAATAAATAATCAACAATAATTATTTTTCATCATGATTTACAATGCACAGTTAAACTACCATAAAACAACCTGATATTTTTCACCATTAAATACTGCAAAAATTAGTGTGTATTGAGAACAAGAAAGAAAAAACTTACTAAAGACGTTATATACATAGATTAACTAAGCAACAAATGATGGCATTTTGTAAGAAGTTGATTTTATATTGTTGTATATAGCAGTACGGCTCAATGGAGATTCAATCTGACGCACAGAAATGACTCAGTGAACCACATTGAAGCAATAACAGTCAATGACTTGATACTCCTGAGAAAAAGGATCGAGTCTATTGACTAAACTAAAGAACTAGGAAGGTACAATAAGCCAGAAGGCTGCAGTGCCTGGGGCACACAAACCCCACCTCCTAGTACCTTTGCTACCATTCATTCATTCATTCATATAGCAGTAGCATTATGTAGATTTAAATGTATCATTCAAGGTGTATAGCGTACTGCGCCCTTCAAGAACTATTTCATCTTCCGTTCTGTGCTTATAGCACGCTTGTAAGTATTAGCTCTTCAAAGGCCATGATCAGTAGGCCCAGGTTCAGTGGTTGAATCTCTTCTACGGTAACGTTGATACATTTTTATGTTAGGGTAAATAAAATAAATTCCACTATAAAATATGTATTCAACTATTCTTTCTATACTTAAAAAAGATGAAGAAATACTTTCCTATTATTAAAACAATGTTAGGAACAAGACAACTTTATTGAGAGAGCACATGTACAAGACTAGACTGAACAGACGGTCGCGCCGCCTATCGATACATATAATAGACTAATCGATTAATGAGTGTTCGGCGGCTCCTTCAACACTCCCCCTCGAAGACACATCCATGCCCATCCTTGCTACGCATGTGTTGTGCTTGTGCTTGGTGAGTGGCTTCGTTAAAACGTCCGCCGGCATCTCTTGGGTTGATAGGTATTTTAAATAGACGATGCCTTCCGATGACGCTTCCTTCACGAAATGGTTTCGCACTGCTATGTGTTTTGTCCTCGGGTGAAAACGCTCATTTTGGGCTAGCTTCAAAGCGCTCTGGCTGTCGCCCATTAGGGTGATCGGTTCTTGAGGAAGGAAAGGAAAATTGAGATTCCAATGCCATAGATGCCGGAAATACGGTCATAAAGCAAATGAATGTCGTTCGAAAATAAAACCGGCTAAGAAAGCCGAAAATGTAGCATTATGCGCATTGAGCATTTCTGGGAATAGCCCCCAGAAAAGCCTTTGGTGCCTCGACAGTGGTGCTATGTCCCACGTGTACAAGACTAGACTGAACAGACGGTCGCGCCGCCTATCGATACATATAATAGATTAATCGATTAATGAGTGTGCGGCGGCTCCTTCAACACCTATAATTGAACCAAATAAAATAAATAATTTCTTATAATAAAACAAATAAACAAATACCTTCCTACTTCTTTCGAATGTATTTAATTAATTTAAAAAAGTAACCTTTGTTTTTATACGAAATAATATAATAAAAATATACACTAAATATCTTCTTTTTTTTGGGGGGGGGGGGCAAAACTATGAGGTCTTATAATTTTACAAAAAATATAAATCGTGCATACGATATAGAAAAAAGTAAATCACACACATTTTTTAAATTCTCGTCCGCGCAGACTCTTGCAGGCCACTCCTGACGTCCTTTCAGTATCTCGTTCGAAAACCGAATCCCCTCCATTCTCTCGTAGAGCCTCTTCCTTTTCCAATCGTCTGGCATTGAACGATGGGATGTACTAGCAGTAGGGATTTGGCGACAATTTGAAAGTTCGCCCCGATAACATCCCAACTCTCTTCCTCCTAAATGTGGCGCCGCAGTTTGTTAGTAGGTGTTTTGGGTGTCATCTGCCCTTTGGAGAATTTACTCGTACCGTGTTGGGCTACAATCTTTTTCAAATGCTCATTGAGTCTGCAAAATCCTGTTAAGAATCTCGTCAGGATTCGAAGTTTTCCTGCTTCCTTTGATGCATCTGGTGTTTCTTTCCTTCCAAAGTTTGCCAGCAGATTCATGGATTGTTTATGTTATGTAAAGAATGAATTCCACTATTTTCACATTTTCAGTTTTTCCTTTTGAAATTGGTGATGTGAATCCCTATGCCACCGAAGGGCTCAGGATCTAATACATGTAAGCAGCCCCTTTCCGTGCAAGAGCGTCCGCTCTGTCGTTGCCCCTCTACTCGAGCATGAGCTGGTTAGTTTTACAATTCAGCACCATCTTTGGACTACTGATGTTTCATCTTAGTGCTTTGATGGTTGCTTGGCTATCTAACATAATAGATATATTCTTCTTTTTCTACAGTCGTTCAGACTGTACTTGTCTTCCGTGCGGTAGGTAATGGTGTATTTTTCTATTGGTACTGAGTATTGGCTCCTGGGGCCCCGCACCGTACTTCCAAATTATTGTTTCCCTCCTATTATTTTGAAATTTTATGCTGTGAATCAGTTATACGTTGATTGTTTGTTTAAAACTTTTTTTGAACTCTGAACCTAGTACCTGATTTTATGAAAAGGGAGTTGATGTCCGAGAGGATCGAGGTCACGATAGCTCAGGTGGTAGAGCAGCGGCGTATCTAGCCGAAGGTCGTGGGTTCGAATCCCTCTCGTGCCATTAACTTTTTTTCATCTCAACTAAAAACCGTAATTAATTGTGTTATATTAATTGGTCGAACGGACCACGAAACCAGTGCATTAATGATTTATAAAAAGGTTTTTGCAATATCTTTCTTGTATAAGTCTGGTCCGGGCTTTCCTAAGTTTTTATTGTATTTTTATACGGCTTTAAATGGATCCAAATGATATTTTTCGGTCCAATCGATAATTTGCATTCGCCCTTTTAATAAAGTGGGATTCTCTGAAGTAAAAAAAAGTCAGTAAATCTGAGAAAAGAAGACAGCAGTCATAGAATGTGCTCTGCCGAGAATGAAAGATTAGAAGCAATGGCTAATGATAAAGATTAGAGACGGGAAAACCAGCTTGGATCAAAACCGCTCACTCGGTCAAATGAATCAGTTCTTTTTCATGGCCCATCGCTTGCACTACCCATAATTGGTTAACTTTAGCGGGGTTTTCTAATTTCGTTGTTTTTGCATAGTGAAAAAATGATGAATTGTTCAACCTTTCTCGTTTTTTATTATTGCCAATAATAGGTTTCAATTAAAAAAAAAAAAAAAAAAAAAAAAAGAATTGAACGAAGTAGATGACAATTAAATAAGGTTTTTAGTTGATTTGAAAAAAATTTAATGGCACGAGAGGGATTCGAACCCACGACCTTCGGCTAGATACGCCGCTGCTCCACCACTAGTACCACAACCGGAGTAGAGCAAGGGCGTATCTAGCCGAAGGTCGTGGGTTCGAATCCCTCTCGTGCCATTAACGTTTTTTCAACGCTCGTCTTTTGGTTCATATTACAATTAACAACCAAGTAATTGTATTACCTTTTTCTTGTGAACGAGTGAACAAAAATCAAAATATATAAACAAATGAAAGTGCATGTATAATGTGCGGTGGTTACTGACCGTTAATCTATAATTATTTAGAAATCGTGAGATGCTGTTTGGTGTGATGTAGGAATCAGAAAAACTTTTTCTTTATCGTGCCAACGTTTCGATCTTTTATTGAGATCATCTTCAGTGCCTGGGATTTACAAACATTGTTTACATTTAACAAATGCACAAGAGCACGACCGGTAGATGGCCCTCAGAGAATCTGAGCAGGAGGCAGGGGATCATCCTCACCTGGCTGAGGATTGGCCATACTCGGTTGACACATGGGCACCTGCTAATGGGCCAAAGCCCGCGCAGGTGCCCCTTATGCAGAGAAAGGTTGCTCGATGTGTCCCACATGTAGAGGCGTGTCATGCCTTGGCTCCATACAGAGAGCGTGCAGGCATGCCGCCGGATTTAAGAAGAGTCCTCGAGCACGGTAGCGAGTTTCTGAGTCCCCTGTTCCTCTTTTTAGGGGAAATTTTTTTTTTTTTTTTTTTTTTTTTTTTTTTTTTTTTTTTTTTTATTGTATATAGCATGTGTTATGTGTCTTTGTGTTTTGTCTGTGTGCAAGTATTTATTGGTGTGAATGGCGAGGGGTGAGGGTGAATAGAACGTCACCATCGCCCCTCGAACGATGAAAGCGAGTGAGTGTGTGTGCGGGGTCTATGGCGGAATATTAATAAAAGTACCCCATCGACCCCAATCTAGCTTAGTTTAATTGTAGGTCGGTGGAGGAATATCAAGTACTCCACCGACCAAACGGAATGAGTGTACTGTATGAATGTATTTAATTGTATGAACGTATTTATTTGTATGAATGATGTGTCTGAACGGGTATAGAATATAGACTGAGTGTGGGGCTGAAATGACCAAGATGTCGGAAGCCCTAGCAAAAAAAATACCCCAGCAAATAAAAAAAGTGAATTTATACAATGCAAAATATATTTTTTATATTCACTCAAAGTATTTCTACTCACTCAAAGTCTTCTGTGTAATTGCGCCATTCTTGCGTGTCGTGTTGAGAGTGCTGCTTTATGTTTATACACGTTGGATTTTGAAGGGGTGGGAACGGAAATCGGTATAGAAAAGACATTTTGTATAAGGCGTCGGTTTTTCTGAGGTGAAAAGAGCCGACGAAGGGAAAAAACGTTGGTAATGGTTCGGTTAGATTATCCTTTCAGGATTATATAGAATGGAAAAGGCAAGTTAAATTGTTGAAAAATTAGATTACGTGAAAAATGTTGGATGCGTGGAATGTGATATGATGATATATGTATGTAATCTACATTGAATTTGATTAATGATATTGGCGTTGCTGCGACTGAGTTAACATTCATCTGTTCTATAATTGACGCTGTGTTTATCTCTGTTGATGTAAACCATTTCTAAAAAGTTACCTATATGTTTGTTTTGTTCTGTGTGTAATATTTTTTGATTGTTGAAATCGAAATTGTGATTGCGTTCAAAATGCTTTTCCTTGGGTTTTTTGCAATCAAAGATACGTTGCGTTACTCTCCTGTAAGACCGATGTCAGTTGCCGGGCAGTTTAAACAGTTGATTTTGTAGATTTCGTCAGGCTTGTTTGTTATTGGTGTGGGATCTTTAATTTTGAAAAAAAAAGTGTTTGAATTGTTTTATTTTTTTTGAAAGTGTTTTGAAGTTATCGGACGAGAGAAATTTGTTCAATTTATGTGGTAGGCCGTGAATGAATAGCAGGGAAATGTATGCTGGCTGTGTTCATTTATTTCATATTGACCCCAATCAAGCAATATATATAAACAAAATGTGTAAAATAAAAAAATATATCCCGCTGGGCAACGTCGTTATACAGATATATTGTATATATCATACGCATACAAATCTATACTCAGAGTGTGAATGGTCGGATTGGTTTTAGGGAATGATTGCGATTCCGGATGAAATTACTTCGCTGGTTGCAGCCCAACCATGGTGGGTGATTCTCGAAGCCTACCGGCAATTTACAGTAATTTACAAACTGGAATAGCTAGAAGTATAGGACACAAATATGTGCGGATTCGAGTATAAATCAACAAACAGATACTGTTTTAGGTCAAGATGAAGTTGTAAATTAGGCAAGCTAAAGTCTTAAATTCACTTGATTTATCCGGATTTCCATCACACATTATTCACCTGAAGGTTTGTGTTCCTATTGTTCTCCTCTTAAAAAAATTGAATCCCCCCCCCCAACGAAGCAAAAATTTTAATTCAAATTTCATGGGTATATTCGTGAACGACAAAAATTATGTATAATAATAATAAACTTGATTTTACAGTACTCAGTCACTTCAAATGAAATGCGATAGAGTTATTGTTTTGGCAATTAGGTTTTTAACTTTCTAACTTTTATAAAGTAAAACAGCCAAAGTTTTGCGGCCCTGAGAAGGGCCGGTGTTGTGTTTGGAGGAAAGCCGTGAAGACGAGGCGTGACCGTGCGAGTGGCGCCGTTGGTGGTGGTCTGTGACCATGAGTAGTCCGTTGGCTGAGGTCCGCTCGTAATGAGTCGGTTGTCTCCGCAGAGGCCGAAGTACTGGGGTGCAGCAATAGCCGAGAGCAGCGTAAGGCGTTCGCGGCCAAGTGGGCCGTTTATAAGGCGGGATTCAGGCTAATGCTGCGAGTACTTGTCGTCGTCGACAGTGTTCCTTCAGTGATGGCCCGTTGGAATGACGAGGAGTCTTCTGATGTCATCCATTAGTGATGAGAGATGTCTATTATTGAGGGTTGACACCTCGTCGCATGGACGAGTCCCCCTCCAGCGAAGCAGTGCCTCTGCTTATATAGGGAAGTGCTCTACTCTGATTGGCTGCAGAATGGAGGGCGAGAACATTCTACAGATCGTAGTGTCATCTAGCGGTAGCTGTCCCTGTAGGAGGTCGAATTTTTTTTGTCAGGTCAGCTACTTGTTGAGACAAAGTGTCAACGACTGAATTTTTCGTTGGTGTTACGCTCTTGATGGCGTAAACGTTCGCAGCCTCGACCTCGGCTATCTTATCTGCCGTTATAGCTAGCTTGTCGAGGTCTGCGACATCAACGGTAGCGAGGATTTCTTGCATTCGTTTTGGGAGAGCTCTGAGCCACAGGTTCTTCTGAGACGAGGTTCCCAGCTTGCTGTCTCATGGAACGAAGGAAGTATGACGGTCGTTCATCTCCAATAGTGGTGTGCTCAAGGAGCCGTCTCACCTTACCATTTTCACTTTCCTCGAAAGTGTTAAGTAAGCGAGCTTTTAGGTCATCGCAGGATGTCCTTCCAGGATTCTTCAGTAAGTCGGGAATTTGCTACAGTTGTGCCAATTCGAGATTGACGACTACCAGGAGATATTTTGCGGAGCTTGAAGTTATCTTTGATGTAACGAAGACGGATTCAATTTGAAAAACCATAAAGCAGGATCGCTCTTCCAGAAGGGGGTTTGCGTGGTGTCGGGGCCATTTGGGCCGTTCAGAAGGCGGGATTCAGGCTAATGCTGCGAGTACTTGTCGTCGTCGACTGTGTTCCTTCAGTGATGGCTCGTCGTGATGACGAGGAGTCTTCTGAAGTTCTGATGTCATCCATTAGTGATGGGAGATATTGTCTATTAGTGATGTTTGACATCTCGTTGCATAGACGAGACTCCTTATGTTGTCTATTAGTGATGTTTGAGACCTCGTCGCATGGACGAGTCCCCCTCCAGCGAAGCAGTGCCTCTGCTTATAGGGAAGTGCTCTACACTGATTGGCTGCAGAATGGAGGGCGAGAACATTCTACAGATCGTAGTGGCATCTAGCGGTAGCTTCAAAAGGCCACTACAAAAATATTTGAACATTAAGTTTTAATCAAGTAAGGCATTTGTCAAAGATTCAACTTTGTTAGATTTGATATACCATTCTTTTTTGTAAATTAACCATTGAGGTTGATAGGGAAAATTGAAATTGACTTTACTTTTTCCTACTTAACCTGTCGTTATTCGCCTATTTCCAGAAATTACGTAGTCACAATTTTCTTGGGTACTTAGGGTAGCCTTATAATCCTTAATATCCCCTAATTGCGAGTAATCAATAAAACCTGTCTGTTTGCCTCCTTGCTAAGAAAAATATATTTTCTTTAAGAAAGATTACTTATTAATATCGAATATTAGTAGAATATTTAAAAATTCCAAGCTCTAATTAGGAGTTTTAATTTTGTGTTAATTGCTCATAAACATCCAGATTTTACGCTGATGGTTGGATAATAAAGAAATAAATAACAAATGATTTATAGCCGCTGTGAACCTAACGAGATTAGAATAGAGCCCTTGGGTATTTCCGAATTGTGAAACCCAATCTTTTAAAATATACGCGGGGCTTTCCTTAGCCCTCAGTCATATTCACAATTGCTAAAAATAATCTGCACATATTTTTAATAAACTTTTTGTGTAAAGCAATCAATTATTTGTCAAATTACAACGTACAGTATACTCTATGATCCTCATAAACCGAACAGGTAAGACGGCGGATTGACCATCAGTTACCTGTCAGTAAAAAATCCCCCAGTTTTCATCACGACACACATTGGAACTTTCCCTACGAAAATTGTAATTGTCCTTACCTTGGTTTGCAACTCTTTGGAATTACCAACTAACCAAACTTCAAACGTAAGTGCGCCATATGTCTAAACCAGATTGCTGCTGATACTTGAAAAAAAATCCCTTAAAAAGGCCTGAAACAAGAATAACCCAACTTTACAAGCTTTAGTGACTATCTATCCCATAATTTGGGTTAAAGGGACATTACTCTACCATTCGATTGTCGCCGGGGTGGTAGAGATCATAGAACGTTGAAGACGTCCTTCGACCCGGATCTGGTCATACCCAAGGGCGCCTTTACATTCCCTTATATCCTCATCCGAAAATCTTATCTGACATTTACTTTCAACTAGTCGGAACATCCTTCTCCCACATCTAGCATGCCGAATCGAGTGTTCCGCAGGATCCTTGGTCCATACTCTATTCGTTCTTATCAATCCCGATAATTCTTTCACATTTAGGCGATATATCAGCAAACTCAGATCCCATGATGATGATGATGATGATGATATTTCGGGGTATTGTGTACCGCGCCCTTTAAGAGCTATTGTATCCCCCGCTCTCTGCCTAAAGCACATCGGTGAGTCCTATTTCATCAAGAAACTTGATTAGTAGGCCCGGTATTATTGGTTGAAGCTCTTCTGTGGTCACATTGTATGTCCCAAAACACTTCCTCCTGCGGGCTAATGTTGCTCCGCAGTTTGTTAGTAGACGTGTTGGTGTCTCTTCTGCTTCTTTGCAGAATCTGCATGTGCCATATTGGATTATTCCAATTTTCTTTAGATGCCCATTTAATCTACAGTGTCCTGTTAGGATTCGCAGTCTGTTCCTGCTTCCTTTGACACATTCTGTCATTTCTTTCTTGTCGAAATTGGTTAGAAGATTCTTGGATTGTCTGTGTCCAATAAGTGATTTCCAGAGTTTCCTTATTTTCTTTTTGTCAGACCCCATAGTGGCCGTCAAAAACATACAGTTTCACGTTTTCTATTTGTAAGAGTAGTTCAATAAATGGAGGATCGGACGAATGGAATAAATTTTATAACCGCAAATAAACTTCCGCTGTATCAACGCTTAACCATTCTACTACAAATTTCTTTCTTTCTCAGCAGCGCCGCCCTTAATTTGAAACTTTCAATAGAGAAAAGACTTACTTAAAACATACCTCCACCGGACTTGAAAGACTACGTGACAACAAATCGAAACTCTCGCTACAATATATTTCTCATTTAAGACCAACCCACTTCGATTAATCATTTCGTTATTAATTGCGAAAACCCGAGTTTACCATCACAAAACAACAAGGCTAGAACCTAACGTTATACAAAAGTTTGTTCAGGATCTTTAAACTTATTAAATTAATTCACGGCATTATGGTATAACGAGGTAGAACAACTGTGGGCTTCCGATTGACCCAGAAGTAGTTCCTTGTTTGAAATTAGGTTGTCCTAACTGTGATTGGGTAACTTGGTAATCCAAATCTAAATTGCATATAATTTGGTGTTATCTTATACGCTAAATAAATTTGAAATAGGCCTAAACTAGACCTCAAGAACTATTTATTCTCGGATAATTTGTTATAAGAGCTGCTTTGTATATTTATCGATTTTATAAACAAAAGGAATGATGAGTATAGGTGAGGATAACCATAACAAATCCCGTTTTGATTTGTATTCAAGGATTATCCAAGTTGAACATGTTTGTATGAAACTAAATTTATCAAACAAAAAGTTTCTAGATGCATATTCCCACACGGTAGAGAAGTTGGGTGAAACAATTCGATCATGCTGGTTGTTGCTCAATTTTTAAACATGAAAACTTCCTGCACCGCTTTACTTCAGCATATAAATAAATTAACTTGAAATAAAAGTTGAATTCCGTAAAACTTGAAAAAGTTTACTTTAGGACTTTGGTTTTGCCCTTTCTAAAAAAATCATATTAGATCCTTTAGAAATGAGATGAAAATAACGATTTAACGAATTACATACCTCGTATTGTAGGCAGGTTAAAAAATATATGTTTACGCAAATTGTACAAAATTCAAAAATGGCAGGGGCACAACTTAACTGAACACACTTCGTACATTTTAAATAAAAAAGAAGTTAATATATGAAAACAACTGTAATAAAAAGTGTAATAGTGTCAGGAGTTATTGTTTTTAGCAGTGTTTCATGTGAAATTAACATTTTCCTGCGAGAATTTGTAAATGTTTGGACGCTTATGATGCTGGACTTATTATATTAAGTCCTTTGAAACACACACGATTACACACTAAATCATAAACGAAAACATAGTTACGAACATATTTACAACATAATCGACTACTCTCTTTGATAATTGTAATTAAACAAGCATTTAAATTTATTCTAACGTCTTGGCGGTATGATAACGTAGTTCTCTCTATGTACAGGACTAACCGTAGCTCAGTTTATTAAATGAATTTTTAAATATTTTTTTTTATATTAAATTCTAACATTTTATGTGCAGAATGAAATTAATCAAATGGCATTTCAAGCTTCAGAAGTGCTTGAATTTTTTTTTTTTTTTTTTTTTGAGATTTGCGAATCAAGTGTTCTTGTCATGTTTTTTGTCCTGGGCAATATCAGGACTGGGTCTTGCCTGAAAATAGTCAAACAGTGGCAGCGAACACAGTTTGTTAACACCCAGGACCAAAGAAATATTTTTTTGTACAACAAAAGTTGTAAAAAATCACAATTTTGCGTTGTTGCTGAAAAATAATGATTCTGTTTTTTTAAAAACCATCAGTTTCTAATTCGTACCATTCTAAAAAATATTGAAATCAAGTAGATTTTCAGATGAATAGTGGTGCCGAAAAATGAATGAACTTGAAAGTTTTTGGGTGACTTTTTTCTAACAATCGTCATAATATCGAAACCATTCTTTTTTTTTTTTTCAATTCTGTAGAACAATAATAGAAAAACAATACTAGTGAAAGTGAAATTTAAAAAAAATATGTAAACTTTAATGTGTGTAAACACAAATTGAGATAGTTGCCAAAAATTAGCGATTGATTTAGCCTTTAGCGACCTTTAGCGACCACTTTGTACTATACTAAAAAACGAATAATAGAAAACATATTGGTTGTAAAAGACCAACTGGATTTTGAGATAATGATGCCAAAAATTGTAAAGATCGGCTTAAGTTTGATAATCTTAATGAACTCCTATTAACAAAGATTGTTACACTAGATATTCACAGTAAGTCTTTTCAACTGTGTGCGGTTGTCAGTCCTTTCTAAAAAGGATTGAAAACCGCACTCACTCATTCATCATTTCTGCCAATTAATGAACTTGATAAAGATAGTAAAAAGTCTCTCCGGAAATAGAAATGCTTACTAAAAATCAAATCCATCAAGTGTATATTGAATTAAAAAAGGAATAGGAATAAACATGCGCTTGCCCAAAAAACAAGTGAGCCAAATTCGACGTATGGTTTTTTTTTAATTTGTCCCAACTGTAGTCACTGTACGAATGGGTGGAGGATGGTGGATGGATGGAAACCAGGGATTGGAGGAGTTCCCTCCTGATCACTGCCGCTGTACAGCTTATTGTACTATACTCATGAGCCCCCGTTGTACCGCGGTGTTCTTCCATGGAAGAAACTCATTTTTGAAGACGGTTGTCCAGGGTCGCTGAGATCTGGTCCCGTCCCTTCCATTGATGAGTGCCGTGTCAATTTCTTTTAATTGCAGCCATCGGTCCCCTTAGGCGTCAGAAAAATTCCAGAGGCGACGGTGGGGATCGAACACACGACCGCGGGGTCTACTAGCCGAGAGACTGACGCCTTAACCACTCGGCTACCGCGGCCCGTACGAATGGGTACTATGAATCTCTAATACCAAACTCCGACATTACACCCTGTTAATTTAACAAATGGAAAGAGGGGTATGGATGGACAGGAGCTGGACTTTACACCTCCCAATCCAAAATCCCAAACCTTACTCCTCTTCCACCTTACACCCAATCCTAACTCCACACTCCATCCCGAATCTAAGGTGTTATGCGATCCGTGCAGATGGATGACTGGTACAGGGGTAACTGTGCCAATAACGGAGCTTAAAGAGCCCCAGGTGACACCCTCGAGTAAATAATCTTACACCCTTAGATCTCTATTGCTCGTGGGAATTATGCGGAAAAAATCAAGAGTAAACACAAAAACAATACCGGGAGAACCTGCAAAAGAAGACCCCAAAAACCAACTTATGGAATTGAGGAGGGCTCTGAACCCTCTCCAATTCCCATAACCCAGGAACTAACTAGAGGACAATCTTCTTGCGTCACCTTCTGCAGGGGGTGTTCAGGAAAAAACCAAACCAGAAGACGAAAATAGAGGTGCCGTCGCAGATTGAAGAATTACATCTAAAACTCAAAAAAATATATGGGGTACAAAGACGCAAAATGGCAATTCAAAAATCAAAAAAACGGAGGGAGGCTATCCTGAAAAGAACCAGGGCAGGGAAACAAAACCCCAATTTACTTCCGGACTCCGGCACCAGGGCCAACTAGTGGAAGTGTTGACCCCAAAAAACCGGTGCCAACGCCTACGAAAAGTTGCAAAAGGGACAGGTCACTGGGTAGCACCCTATCATCAAGTGGAAGTGCTCCTAGGACATGCACCAAAAAAAGCAAAATTGAGGTAAGCGGTGTGAAGGGGGTCATCACCCCCTCCAACATAGTTGGTAGGGAGGGCCCTGGGACATACCAGCAATGCCTCAGTGAGCTAAAAATTAAAGATAATAGAAATCAAAAGACGAAAGAGGTAAGGACTGTTTGATTCCCACCCAATCAGTTTTAATTACTGTTCGCTGTCAATATTTGCCTAATTAGATGATAATTCATTATGTTTGTTGTAATATCGATCCGTATATTCAGAGAGTAATACAAGGCAAAAAGTGTTTTAGATACGGCCACTTTGCAGACCGATGTAGAGGAGAGGTAATGTGGGCAATCGCATGATTCCAGTAATTGGATAAATTCTATGGATTCAGGAGAAACACTGGTTTTAGGGATGATAGACAGGATTATAAGGCAGGTGCAGCTATTATTCTAAAGAACGATGTGCCATATCAGGAACTCCCTAATAAGGTGACTTTAGCGCAGGAATACAAATAACAGATGGAAGAGGAAAAACAGTTTCTATTGTACATTTATACAATTCCCCTCTCAATAAATTAAATAAAGGCCAATGGAAATTTTTCGATAATTGTCCGTCACCAGTTTTGATAATAGGGGGATTTCAACTCTAATAGGTTCGCTGTAGGATGTAGTCATTCGGGAAAGAAACGGGAAAATCTTTTAGAAGCCGCACCTGTGATAAATCTTGTGTTCTTTAATGATAGGACACCAATATTAATGCATTTCGTGAATCAACATGCGCAATCGGTCATAGATATTACATTTAATTCGGCCAGCACCGCCACACAATTTTCCTGGAATATATACAAAGCCCCAATGGGTTCTAATCATTTGCCAATAATAATAAAATACCAATACTACAGTATTAAGCCTACAAAATGTGTTACCAATCGACGCTAGAATACTAACAAAACAGAATGAAATAGGTTTTGTACTAATATGGACAAGATATGGTGCCAAAAGGAAAATTCCAATTACGATTACGAACAGTTAATCAACGGCATAGAAATCTCATGTGAATTGTCCATTCCAAAGATTTCTTACATTAAAAAGAGAACTTGGTGGAACAAAAACCGCTTAAGAGCTAGAGAACTTAGAACACAATCCATTTTGAAACATGTGCCCCCCAAAATCGCGCAAAATTGATTTTTATAGGGAAAACTCAAAAGGTGGGAATTCCGAGTGGATCGAGGTCACGATAGATCAAGTAGTACAGCAGCAGCGTATATGGCGAAGATCGTGGGGTCGAATCCCACTCGTGCCGTTGACTTTTTTTATCTTAACTGAAAACCTTAACTAATTGGTTAGAACACAAGCTTATTTAGATTACAAAACGAAACCAGATAATGTAAGCTTCTCTATTTAGCAAAAGGCGCACAATAAGCTACAAAAATGCGTTCAAACGGCAAGACACGAATCATGGAAAGTCTTTTGTAAAAAACGCAATAAAATACCATCAAAGACATTTGGAGATAGATTAAATTTCTTAAAAATAGACCATGTGAGAACGTTAAACCAGTGGACTCAGGAAAATGGACAGAACAGTTCTTAAAGAACCTAACCACTGATTTAGTAACAAAATTACATAGAAAAATGGAAATCACAGACTATAGTATGCTTAAATGAAGATGAATATGAAATGATCCAATGAAAAATCAAAGATATGATGTTTTTGAAGGAAAAGAAATAATCCTTGGACTCCAGTTTGAACATGGGAAACTATAATTTTCAGGTGAAAGTAGCAGTAACATTTTTAAGTGTACATCTGGACAGAAAGCTCAATTGGCATTTGCATATGCAAATCAGAGAAATATATAAATATTTCGCGAATGGTATGCCATAATAACTGGGGATCGGATCCCGACACAGAGCTTATGTTTTACAAAACGACGATACGAGCTCATTTGGATTACGATTATGTTTTATAGGAACGCAATTCCAATCTAACTGACAACGATAAATGTAGGTGTCATGAAACTGAAACGATGGAATAGATCATCATTATGAATTGCCCTTCATCGCAGCCAGAGCGGCAGGCTATGTTTACTAGGTTACAACCGATACTGGAAAAGAGTACAGAAAGATATTGGAATCCATAGATGCGGACGACTTTAAAACCAATGGCAAATTTTTAAACGCAAAAACAAATCTAGAAAAAAAAGATAAAAATAATTATAAAATAAAATAATACGAAATTTATAAACATTTACTTAAATCAATTAAACTAAAATTAATTATTACGTTTAAAAATTATGAACACTGGCAATGGAAAAATGGGTGATAAAAAACAGGGACTTAAATTAATCCCCTCAAAACCACTTTATTAATTGCTTTCGCCAAGAAAAGAAATATACAAATACATTTCTACAAAGAAATGCTGCAACTAAAAAAATGAGGTCAAATACCTAGGAACAATCTTTGATGAGAAATTAACCTGGAAGCCACACCTGCAACATATTATAGAAAAAGTAAAATATTGCTAATGTATGTAATAAATATATAATAAATAATAATTTTTTTTCTTTTTTAAGCTCATTTGTAAGTATGTCGTCGAGTTCGAATGTAGGGCTGCTGGATTCGAACCCGGGACCTTTACATCCCAGTAATGAGCACCGTGTCAAAGACTGAACCTTGCGGCCACCGACGCCCCTAAATCTGACGTCTATACACGGCAGTCAGAACACGACAGAATTACCTATGGATCACTAATCTGGTGGAACAAAGCTCATCAAAAAGTAGCTACACAAACATTAGGCAACATGCAAAGACTAGCAAACCTATGTACCTCCAGTGGAAATAGTCATTGGCTTGCTCATTTAGGCTCCAGAAACAATTAAATTGGAAAGGAACTAAACAATTCGGGCATACAACCATAATCAACAAAATCAGACACCCGTTATTAGAAATGGACACTGATTATATGACCCCGGAAACATTCATCACAACTTCCTATAAAGTCTCACCGGGCTACAAAGGAGAGGAAGAACACACGAGAGCATCAGATACAATGATACGGTATACAGATGACTCCAAAACAAACGAACGGATCAGGCGTTTTCTGTAAAAGCCCAAAACATGAACAATCAAACTCATGAGGGAAGTACACTTCGGTCTTTCAAGCTGAAATTCATGCCATCAATTCTTGTGCCCTGGAACACTGACAAAAAATCCTCATAAGATCCGATAGCCAAGCAGCCATTAAAGCATTAGCATGTAAAAGAATCACATCAAAATTAGTCAGTGAATGTATCCAAAATTATCAAAACCTGGGGAAACACAACAAACTGATGATATCTTGGGTGCCCGGGCACATGGGAAATTTGAGTAACGACAAAGCAGATAGTCTAGCCAGAGGAGGATCTGCAAGACCATACGTAGGCCCTGAACCAATACTTAGGATAACAAAAACAAACATAGAATCCTCCATCTCAGAATGGATAAAAAAAATGGATAAGTGGATAAACTAGACTAGATGCTAGACATAGTGAACTTATGGTGAAACGACCCTCACCAAGAATGGCAAAAACACTGCTGCAATTGGTAAGAGAAAAAATCAGAGTAGTGGTAGGACTACTAGCCGGTCACTGGCATCTGAGAAAACATCTACACAACATGGGTATATACAACGATGATCCCATTTGCAGGTTAAGTAATGAGGAGGGAAAAGCAGCCATTCATATCATCTTCGAAGCAACAGCTCAATGGAGATTTAACCTAAGATACGGAAAAAACCTAGGGAATCAAATTGCAGCAGCGACATCAATGACCCGATATTTCTAAGGAAAAGGATTGAGTCTATTGCACTGAACTAAAGAACTAGGAAGGTACAATAATCCAGAAGGCTACAGTGCTTGGGGAACACAAACCCCGCTTCCTAGTATCCTTTTTACCATACCATACCACTTCTGATATTTAGGTTTTGTTGTACAGTAATTGCATAATAGTAAATTGTATAGTATAGAGCTTTGCAGGGGAACTTGTATATTGTAATAATCACTTCGTTGAGTACGAATTAAAGGCAATGATCGATGATAAACACATTGCCGAATAAGAAACCAGATGGCGTCATCCTTCTCCGATATAACGCCCTCTGTCATAAATGGGCGATAAGCCCTCGACCTGTTCGCTTTCTAGTATCGCGTTCCGTTTTCGAACATCACGATTCTTATGAACCGATGGAAAAGCTCGAGAGATTTCCCCGATAATGTCCCGGCGTATTAATTTATGCACGCGATGACCATTAACCTCCGGTTGAGTTTGCCGGAGGCGGCTGGCCGTGATCGGACCCTCCTTGGCAACACGCTACGATTTTTTCTGAATGGTCGATTCTTGGAAATGTCGGAAGTTGTGTAATTTCTATATCATGTTTTACGGTTTTAATTGACTTTTCTAGAGACACTAAGATTATTACTATTATTATTAGTAATTATACCCAAAAACGAATCTTTCAAATTACATAATTTCTGATAATGTAAGACAACATTTAAGAAGAGAGGACATATTAATGTCGGATCACAAAGACCGAAGTTCCTTTATTTTTTGATTTTAATTGATTTTTTATCCAATGAATTGGAATGATGAAAAGTACTTCGCTTGCAGTGTTTTCAGATCGTGTAGACATACTACATGTGAACTTGGTAATGCCCCCACCAAGAACCGGCCTAAAAAGGTAAATAAGGGGGTTTCGGAGAGTTATTGCTGCTTACAGACCACATTGAGGATCTAGTGAATCCTTTTTCCTATATTTCTTATTCCCTTAAATTATCAGTTTTCTTTCCCCAGGCAAAAAAGAATTGTGTGGAATCCTATCGAATGGAGAATAGTAAAGAAGGTTCACACGCGGTTGCCAATGACCTGTTGTCAACATTGGAACAAAGCACACCTAGGACCCAAAGAACAAAGATCAAATTTATTGTAAGCTGAGTTAGTCCCGTCATGCGAGAAAATCATAGGAACGACTAATTCCTGAATTTAATAAAAAAACATTGTCGGTAACGCATGTCAAAAGACCGATTTACATACAATCTTGATAGGTCAAAACCTTTGAGAAGCAGTTTGAAAATACATAAAGAAAATAGCCGTTAGGAAATTAAAAAATCAAACCGTCTCTTTTGAAGGAAACTCAGCAGGAGAGAAAATGGCAAGCGAATTTCCAGTGTCTGAATCTTTGGCCTCCGCGGAAACCGTCAAAGGCTCGAAAAATGCAAGGTTGTATGCTCAGAAGTAGATATAAAATGCGGGTTCTGGGACGTTTGGGGTTTTGTTGAGGTGATGGGAGGTCTAGGCTATGTGTTCGTCGGACCCGATGGCCTGTCTCCGGGAGGTGAAAAAGGGTGGTTGGGGTATGGTGAAGAGAGGTCTAGGCTATGTGTCCGTCGGCCTCGATGGCCGTCTCCGGGAGGTGAAAAAGGGTGGTTGGGGTGTGGTGAAGAGAGGTCTAGGCTATGTGTCCGTCGGCCTCGATGGCCGTCTCCGGGAGGTAAAAAAGGTTGGTTGGGGTGTGGTGAAGAGAGGTCTAGGCTATGTGTTCGTCGGACCCGATGGCCTGTCTCCGGGAGGTGAAAAAGGTTGGTTGCGGGTGTGGTGAAGAGAGGTCTAGGCTATGTGTTCGTCGGACCCGATGGCCTGTCTCTGGGAGGTGAAAAAGGGTGAAGTATGGAGATTTCTAGGCTGCATTAGCCCGACCCGAGGGCTTGAAATTTCACCTCTCTGTAGGCCATGTATTCGCGAGCCCCGGGGGGTACAACATTGACTTCCTGTGATGTCACGATAGACCTTTAGATCCATGTTTCTTTGATATATACTCGCTCGAATTTAAGTTTGCTTCTTACTAGCCTTGAAAAAGCACCTGTTTCTTAACTCGTTTAATATTCCAGTTGTGTAAGTATATAATATACTGTGTATTTAAAATGTATGATTGTACACAACGTTAAATAATATTTCTTATTGCAGGAAATATCAATTTCTTTATTGTTTTTTTTTCTTTTTTGTTTCATTTTTCCGTTGGTTTGTTGTGTATTATTAATTTTCGATGCCAGACATTGCATGTAGTGAACAAATTATTTAACTAATTTATTTATGTATGGGGTGTTTGAATTTAAAATTGATTTCTTTGTAACTTTTAATTTTTTTATGAAATCTGAAATCATTTTAACGGTAACATAAACTGTAATAAATATACCTGCTATTATAAAATATTCGCTCTAAATCTTAAGTGTTTCATTGTCTTTGCGGCTCCATCATACTTTGTTATATGTGTGGCGGTTTCATCAGAAATATGTACACTCTTACGCGGCACAAACTCGCGTCCTCCTGTCGTAGACGTTTAAATACGGCCGTTAATTTTCCTTGTTCGAAATATGGAAGAAAATTCAGTCGTCGAGACAATTTATTGTGACATGAACACAGAGACCTTCGATGAAATGTCATGGGAGATATGTCGGTCATGTGGAAAACAGGTTTCAGAAACCTACATCACACCAGACCGCATCTCACGATTTCGGAATAATTATTGATTAACGGTCACTAATAATCACTGTACAAAAATAGCTGGTGAAGAATTGTATAATGCAAGGAAATGCAATAGAGAGAATATTCAAGCATTGTGATACCACCAAAAGGAAGAAAATGAAACGGCCGAAATCATTGCATGTTTATGCGGGTATTGTGGTTCATCGTTTTCCAACGTCTACACCTGTATAAGACACGAAGAAGATTGCATAGAAAACTTCCTGGACGAAAGGTCCTACAGGTGTAGTAAATGCGGACATGCTTTCTTCCAATCGAACAAGCGCGAAGAACATGAAAAGGAAACGCCAACAATTATTTTTAATGTCATGTGGCAAAGAATGCAATGGCTTTTTCCACAATCTAAATAGATATGAAGGATTCTGTGGAAAATCACAAACGTCAAAAGCATCGCGTCATAAGCGCCATCGCGTCGCGTCACAGACATCAAAAGCGGTTAAGCTCTTATTTTGACTTTAAAAACACCTTCCCACCAATTCGTTCTCGCGTAACCTTGGTAAACAGTGCATACACGCACGGTCTTGGTGACATTTTCCGTGTTAAACTTTCGGAAACCCCAGCCGTAAGACATCTCCATGTCAAAACAAAAATAAAAGACTAAAAGTTGAGCCTAATAAAGCTTCTCTGTTGGCCGACCGTGGCAACGGGTATGAAACAGCATTTGAGGGTAGGCTGAAATCTTACATTTTACGATCACGTTTCAATAACGATATCAATTTATTTTTAAATTACATCTGAGAAACAATATGTATGCATATACAAAATGCATTACACATATTTAATTCATTAAAAGTTAATTTCGTGTTGGAATGCGTGTTCCAAAATTCAGTTCACGATATTTGTGACAGACCATTTAAAACACGGAACGTTCAAGTATACATCACTAGTGATCTAGATTCGTTTCTCGCTGTGGCATTTAATAAACTAAAGAGAGAATTGGGAGAAGACGAAATGAAAAAAGTGGGTGGTTTTTGGACGCGATAGACGGCTTGAGAATTAAAATTAATGAATTCAACCCCCTGCGTTGTAATAGGTATTTACTGTAGCCGAGGAAAATCAATAATAGAAAAGCATAAATGTTCAAAATCCGATTCACTCTGTTTTAAATAAGCTATCCTAGCAAAATTAGTCCGTAACCCCCACCCCCCAACAGGGTTAATAACTGTAAAAAACCTCCCGCATGGTTATAATTTTGATTGCGCGGAATATCCCGTCCACATCAATGATGTACCATTGTTTGAAAAAATTAATCATATCAATATAAGTAAATTTGGAATCAATGATAAGTCAGATGTGTTTCCGATAAAAATTGTTGACGAAGAATTGGAAGATCATAGGGAGCTGTTAGCAATTTGTAACAATGTAGGAACAAATCATTATGTATTTATAACAAATTTAGAGAGGTGTCCTCTCAAATTTCCAACCATAAATCGAAAATTTTTATTTGTAAGCGCTGTTTTCATCACTGCCCGAATAAAGAAAAATTCTATGGTCATAGAACACTATGTAGTCTTCACAGTCCCGCTAGGGTCATCCTTCCACAAAAGACGTCGAAAGGGTGTAAGGTTTTGTGTGTATTTAAAAGCTTCGGAAGAAGTAAAAATATGAAAGTAATGATTTACCCTCACGGTCCATATTTATACAGAGGTCTAAATGCCGGTGACAATTTTATCAATTACGTTTATGATTTGGCTGTTTTGTTAGGAGACATCTACAAACATAAAAAAACTATGACACCCCCCCCCCTTGAGAACTGCTCGCCGCTCAAAATTATCAAAGTTTGACAATTAATTACGGTTTTTGGTTGAGATGAAAAAAAGTCAATGGCACGAGAGGGATTCGAACCCACGACCTAAGGCTAGATACGCCGCCGCTCTACCATCTGAGCTATCGTGACCTAGATACGAGTTTTGCCTCCTTCTGCTATATTTGGTACTCGTAAAGTGAGGTTGAGATGGGGAGTTGATGCCCAAGTGGATCGAAGTCTCTGGGTTCGAATCCCTCTCGTGCCATTAACTTTTTTTCATCTCAACTAAAAACCGTAATTAATAGTTTTGAAAACCATTTAGCCTCTCCTTAGATCCTTATCGTATGAATGGTTATAATTGCTGCAATCGCTGTTTAATAAATACAACAGTCAAAAACATCGAATTATAGGGATGGCACCGGCAGCTGTAAAATCTGGTAAAATTGAAGCCCATTTATTAGAAAATATTTTCGTCTTAAAAGATAAAATTGATATTCGCGCCAAAAATCGCGAATTATAATTGTTTATTTGTTTCCGAAATGTCGCTAATCTAAAATTTATCCTAGCTCTGCTCTCTCCCCACAATCCTGTCCTGTCGCTGTTTTGTCCTGCGTCAGTCCTGATTTTGTCCTGTTTGCTTCTGTCTCGCTTCCATACAGTCCACGATTTTCTTTTAGTTTTCTTTCAGTTTTCTTTTATTTTCAAGAAGCATTTTTTCTTTCGTTTTGTTAATTAACGCGTTCAAAATAACGCGAGTGTCTCCTCCTGCATCCTTTATACGACACATCATACAGGATTGACGAAGCCCCGAAGGTAATTAATAGACTAGGATTCTGTTTTATCTTTGGCCAGAGTTATTGCAGGTTCTAGCTATTAAACGGCTCTCCTCCCTGATTGTCGAGAAAATCAAGCCACAGTTAAAAAGTTAGTATTCTATTTATTTTGTATTTTATTTTATTTTATGTTTATTTTATCAAATTTTATTGCGACCGACCAGCGCGTGCACAATTGATAAAAAGAAAAGAAAATTCAAAGTAATGTGTGTATAAATACGTAAGGATATCGAAATACAAAGAAGAATTTAGTAGTAAAGGTTACACTCCCTGTTGGTCAAGAGAGATCTTCAGTGTAGGCGAAGTTAAAAAAACCAATCCTGTGACGTATATCTTAACAGGATACACATACGACAGAAGTTACATATGCTGAACAAATTCCCAAGGGCATCTTTTTAAGAAAACACAATTTTAAATATTGCTTACTCAAGAGAACACGAATGTTAGATTTTTTATACGATGGTTTGTAACAGCGGAGGCCATATCAACTCTCGGGGTGTCGGCGTTTATGAAAAAAAATGGTTGGAATGCAGGGCCGCTGGATTCGAACCCAGGACTCTTACCTTACAGTGATCAGCGCTTTCTTAACGCACCGATGCCACCACCGACGCCCCAAAGTTAGATTTAGTCTAAGTTAATATTTTCTGTGGAAAATGAAACAATTATTTGCTCTTGTTCGGGGTTTCGGCCATCTGTACGGTATTTCCCAAAATCTTAATGTATTAAAAGGATTAATTTACAATGTTTTGCAATGTGTAAAACTCTTTTCTCACGTCCCGTTACAGATTTGAAAAAAAATTGTGAACGGTTATGTCAGTTTGAAAGAAAACTTTTTTACCAAAGTTCTCTTATTGAAAATTATTCCGACGGCCCCTAAATTTAATTTTTGTTGAAACCAACTGAAATGTTTTCCGGATTTACAGAAAAACCTGCTTCACCCAACTTTCGCAGGACGTGCGACATGTGTTTTATGTGGCCCTCCAGACCCCTTGAGAGGAATTAATATTTGACATCCACAAAAAGCTCATCTATCAACATAATGAGTACTGAGGATCCGATGTATAGACCAAACGGTACATATTTATACTGGTAAATGGCCCAAGGACTAATAAAACCGGTTTATTTCTTACTTCCCGGATATAGAGTTATTTGATGGAAACTCTTATTAAGGTCTAGGATTGAAAAATATTTAGCATCGCGCAAATGAACTACGACGTTCTTGATAGATGTAGCGGGTGAATATGCTCGATAATTTTATTAATTTCCTTTTCTTTTTTTTTCTTTATTTCTTTTTTTTTTTTGCTGGGGCATCTAGGCCATTTCAGCCCCTAACTAAATCTATATATTCTATATTCTATACCCATTCAAACACTAAATTCATACAAATAAATGCATTCATACACTTAATACATCCATACAGCACACTCATTCCGTTTGGTCGGTGGAGTACTTGATATTCCTCCACCGACCTATACTTAAACTAATCTAGATTGGGGTTGATGAGGTACTTTTTATAAATATTCCGCCATAGACCCCGTACACACAATCACTCGCTTTCATCGTTCGAGGGGCGATGAAGACGTTATATTCACCCTCACCATTCACGCTAATAAATACATGCACTCAGACAAAACATACAGACACAACACATAAATTTTCCTTATTATCTACTTACTATTGATTTTATTGACAACGTGGCTCGACAGAATACGACGTAAAAAATGTCTACAAGACAAGTATCAATTTTATCTTTATAAGTGTTTTAGTATTAAAAGTTCTGGATGTCATCGTACAGAATCGAGTCGCAACCCTAATAAAACCGGCCTCTGATCGGCGCCGGCAGAATGCCGGTCAGCTACCGGCCGCTGTCACTGTACCACCGGCACACTGGCATTTACGGGCAGCAGTGGCGTATGTAACTAAATGCATGCTTGCACACTCACCGATTTTTTACCGGCCGACCATTCCAGTCAACTGCTCGGAGACCACGTTTGGTAGTGCCAAGGCGTTTAAAGTTTGCAACGGGTGAAGTTGTTGAAATTGATAATGATATTTTAATATCATTAGTGGAGGCAAGACCGGTTTTGTGGGACAAAACATTGAACTTATTTAAAGATAGAAGTAATGGAATACTTTACCTTCTCAATATGGTTGCGAGTTTTTTTTTTGTCTAGAAAACCTCTTGAGTTGGCCCAATTATATGATGAAACTTTTGTCCAGTCTACGTGATCAACATCGTGTGAGTTGTGAGCATCGAACTCAGGTCTCCAACAGGTATCTCCTCTTTAAGGACCTAGATCACTCTAAGGATATCTTTAACCTAAATGTTCAAGCTGGTGGGTCTATAAAACTTCCTACTCTTCGTTGTCTTCTTAAACTCAGATGCGAGCAAGTGTTCCTCAATTCTGTACCATGGAAGGAAGACGACGGAAATTTCTTGTGCACGCTCTGTAACCTAAGAGTTAGGGAAGATATCTTTCATTTTGTTGCCCAGTGCCCCATACTGTCTGAACTCCGTATCCTGTATCTAGGCTATAAATCGCTTTCCAGGTCTCAGCTGCTTGATCTGTTAAATATCGTGGATATGGAGAGGTCGAAAGATCTAGCACACTATGCACGTCATGCCTGGCAATATAGGTACGATTATAATAACGAGTCATAATCGTTTAACTTTTATCTAAAATCAGCTAGTTTTTATAATTTAGTTTTTGTTTTGTTTTTACTCATAGTTTTCTATTATTACCATTATTATATAGTTTATTTTTATTTTCTATTTTTCGCTCGCCTGAAACAAAGAACAGCCAACTCCCGGCAGACGGATATGCATCCATGCTGTAAAATGCTTTAGTAGTGTATATTATGTAATGCTTCTCTCTAATGTAAATAAAGCATGTTATCTATCTATCTATCTATTTAAAGATAGAAATCTCACCCAGGACGCATGGAGAGAAGTTTGTTGTGCTCTGCAAAACTCTCCTACGGCGTTTAATACGGTGGTATAATAACCATATTGCAGCTACTCGATTAGGATTCATTATTACATATTGAGTATACTCGTGTCCTGACTGGAATGGAACTGACTGTTTGACTTTGACCGGTAAAAATCCGGGGAGTGTGCCATCACCTGCTACCGGTAAAATATCGGCCGATTTTTTACCGGCCGTCTGAAATCGGTGTGTGTGCAAGAGAGCATGAACACTGCATTGCACGGTCACTACGGTTTGTAAATGTGTATAACGTATGATGAATGCAGTATATAATCGGTTATATCACCTAATTGTGACATGGCCAGAAAACGTCACCCCAATTATAAATGTGATTTTTTCAATATGGCCCATTTTCATCACGTTTCTTGAATAATATATGATGATAATGGCATGCTCTTAACAGCAATAAGCAATAACTGCCTCTTCGATTAACTAACTAACTAATGCTATCTCTGTTTCTTGATTGATTGTGTTTGATTTTTTGTTTCCCTCTTTTACAGTGCAGCTGACTTGTACTTTTGTAGTGTTTTGCTTATATAATATCATTTGTAGTATTAATGAGACCTTCAACTTTATGAAACAGAAAGTACTGGTCTCTGTTCTTTGTAGTTCGTGTACTTGTAAATTTTAACTAATACTATTAGTAACATTATGAAACAGACCCCTGAAGTGTCAAAATAGAGCCTGTTGGATAATTTAAAAAAAAATCTCCATTGACTAACTGGTAGAAACCAAATGAGTCAAGACAAAAACCTTCTGAACGTCACTTGTTCCTAGTAAACGCCTTTTTTTATACATCTTTAAGAAGCAGATTTCAAATCGTAACGATCGGAATGCGCGTTATTTCCGAAACTATATAAATGTTCCGTACAGAAACATTTTTTTTTTTTTTAACGAGGGTTCACAACAGCAGACGTCATATAAACCCTCAGGATGCCGGTGTTTTTGAAAAAAAAAAAAGCCCATTTGTAAGTACGTAGGGTTCGAATGCAGGGCCGCTGGATTCGAACCGGGGACCTTTACCTTACAGTGATGAGCGCCGTGTCAAGGACGAAACCTTGCGGCCACTGACGCCCCTTTTTTGCATTATTACTAGCCCTTATTGTCATTTTTTTTTTTACCTAAGTATTTTGTACATGAGGAAATAGCATTGTGCTGAGTTAGCCCCCCCCCCCACGATGAAGGAATTTGTTGAGACTTTCCGTCAATTGTGACCTGCGATCAGTGTTGGGCAAAAATTAGTCATGTCTAATGATTAATGATTGATCATTCAGAACGTTAGTCATGATTGGTGGTAAGTGACTAATTTAGTCATTAGTCATGATATGTGATTGATAGCTAAATTAGTCATGACTAGTAATTAAATTCGAGGCATGACTAATTTAGTCATAATGTAGTTAGTCATGACTAAATTTCGATAAGTCATATTCGAATGGGTGCACAAGAGATGAAAAATACACAAATTCATCACTTCTAAAAAAATTCTAACAGAAATTTATTTCATGAAAACAAAAATTTTTCAACCTTATTTAACAAAAATCTATCTTCCAATTATATGTAAAACTCGTTATGAAAAGCCAAAAAAAAAATAAAATAATAATCATAATAATCATAAAATAAAATAAATAATCTTAAAACAAGCTACGCTTTGAAAAGTAAATCTGCTTACATAATCGACTAATGAAAAAAAATTTCTTTGAATTAAAATTTATTCTACTCGAATGGTCAGATTTCTACATTATTTGGAAAATACACTATCTTTGGGTCTTGATTGCAATAAAAAGACGTGTCGGTGGTTTTCGTTTGGGATAACATTTTTTGAAGGTTGGCCTTAAGCACGACTCTCAACTCAAAATTTTTATCCTGAGTCTATTGGATTTTGGTAGGTGGTCATTTTAGCCAGAGTCGGGCAAAATCTAACTAATTCAATCATGATTAAAATTTTTGATTGAAGTTTAATCATGATTGAATTAGTCATGAGTAAAGTAATCATTGTATGATTTAGTCATACCTCGTGATTGAATTAATCATGACTTAATCATATAATGGTTCATTTAATCATGATTAATTTATTCATGATTAAACTTCAATCAAAATTCTTAATCATGATTGAATTAGTTAGATTTTGCCCAACTCTGCCTGCGATAAGCCCGTAAAACAGAGCTGATGCGACGGTCTAGCGTAGGCGCAGCGCCGTATTTTACCTCTCAAGGGTCCACAGGACATACAACTCTTTTTAAAATAATATTTTAAAAATAAATATATTTTTTAATAAGTTTTTATATTTAATCCTTAGTTCAATTAAATTTACAGATTAAGTCGCCGTTATAATTATGTTTATTTATAGGGTAAGTAAAATAATTCCTGTCTTCAGAAGGGCTTAACGTCCCAACGTCGCGAACGAGAAGTCAAACAACTTTACAATACATTTTGCATATTAAAATAAAAATTCAATGGGCTGGGCCCGGATTTCAACCCAGGACTAAAAAAAAACGTGGGAAATACGATTTGGACGACATAGCCACTCGGCCACATTCCCTTTTTCTTTATATACAGGGTGTATCACATCCTAAAGTCCACCCACTTAATTCCGAAACGATTAAAAAAAAGTTGTCTTATACAGAGCCCAAATTAATTTTGGCTGGGAATCGCGCGGCCGTAACAGGTTTAACACGTCTTGCATATCTAGCTGGGAAATGGCGCTAACTGTGTTGTTTTAAAAGAGAATCTCATTTTTTAATTGTAGAATTCGAGTTTAGAGCGTACTTTGTGCCACTTTTACTGAAATGAATTTTTTTATAGAATTGACCTTTTCTAAGTTATGCCCGTTTTTGTTTCTTTTACAAGCAAAAAATATGTTCTACCTTATTTTGACTGAGTTATGGTATTGTCTTCTATTTTGTATTAGCTTTCTTAAAAAATTGTAAATATTTAAATTTAATTTTATTTATTAGAAAGTTTTATAGCCAGGTGATCTCTCTATTATTATCATTATTATTTAATTGTATTATTATTATTTAATTTTAGTTATTTAAATAATTTTAAATATTTACTTAAAAATATCAATGTTTCGGTCTTGTTTTACGTTTAGTTAACTCGAATTTCAATGACCTCTCTTATTGCAATTTTTGTTTTTGTCTAAGTTAATCCTTCGAAATCATTTGGATTCTATCGCACAATAATGTATTTCTGAGTATTACACGTCCGGTAGTAAAGCCCGAAAACGAAATAGATGTGTTGCTCTCCGATGAGGAAAATCCTCACATCTCAATTAGAGAGAGAGATCGTCGATTCTCGGTTTATCGGCTCAGTCGGTCTGGCGAATATTGAAAGTAAATAATTTTCGTCCTTATCGTGCTCATCTCTCACAAGGAATTCACAAGGGAGATTCAACGGGGCGATTCGATTTCATTACACGATTTCTCGTTGAAATGGACATGGAACTGACCTGCTTGGCCGAATATTGAGAAGCGACGAATCCAAATTCTCAAATAACGGGAACAGTGTTTTCTGGACAACAGAAAATCGTTGGTAGATAGTCAAACGCGTTAACCAACATTCAATTCGACTGAGGTTTTGTGCGGATTCCTCGGCAACCAGCTTGTAATGCATTTTTTTAGGGGAACACTCAACGAGAGGCGGTATCATTCTTTTATAGAAACCATCCCTGTTCTGATGGCGAGACGCTATACACCCGGCGAAGAAGAATGCTCACCTAGGAGGAGCTATTGGGCGAGGAGACATCTCCTCCTCTCCCAAAAGAATAACCCTACATGAAGAAAATGATAATAGCCCAGGTGAAGATCCATTATGCTAAAGCTGCTTCGGCTACCGAATTCTCATCCAGGAACTCTGGCAGTGGAAAGGACAAATTAGACGTTTCTCCTTCCAAGGCGGTAAAGCTGTATGGGATTCCAGACGGGATAATCCCCGTGCATGTATTAATTGGGAAAAACACTAAGTATCTCTGCCTTTCAGAATTCATGACTAGAGACTTATTTCCCACCAAGTTGGAGATAACAACTGATGGGAAGAAACTGGAAGCCGTAGTAGCATCGGCGTACTCCCCAGGAGAGGAGGACCACCCTCACCCCGAAGAGCTACGAAGACTAGCCACAGCTTACTGGTCGGATGCGATGCCAACGCACACCGTCTAATCTGGGCAAGTACCAACAACAACAAACGAGGTTCACTCATAGAATTTTTGGCTAAGAAAAAATTAGAAATACTTATTATAGGATCAACTCCTCACCAAAGTGAGACGAGAAGTATCGGATATTACCATTTCCAGCCAAGCCCTGCTTAAAGTAACAAGACGTTTCCCCGCTCACAAAACTGGCGTCGTTACCAACTACTTCGACGAACGGGGAGATGGACTGGCGCACAAGTTCCTTCTTCGTGGCCTCCGAGGTCGCCAGATTTGATCCCTTGGATTATTTTCTTAGGGAAGCATTGAAGAATCGAGTGTATGCCAATCCATCTCCAGTATTACCTGTCCAAGAATTGAAACAATGGATTGTTCCAGCTTGTGGAGAAATCCGCTCAGAAATTATAGAAAAGTTCACAAATGAAGAATTTCTGAAACGAATAACATAAATTTTAATAAATGGTCAAATGTGCGACATAGATATAACAGCTGAGAATTGGTTGACCTCAACCAACATCCTATATAAAGATTAATTAATTGAAAGATGTTATTTGGTAAATTGGACCACGAAATCTAATGGATATAGTATTTGAGATGTAAGTTGAATATTTTTTCATAAAATGGGATTCTAATAAAGAAAAATCGTTTTATAGTCTCAACATTAGAATATTCGACCGTATGACCTATCCTCGTCGAGACGTTAAAATATAAGTTAACGTAAATAAAAAATTATTTGGAGATTGTGATAAGGGGTCTGGTAGGTTTAGAAAATATTTTCTTTATCCTGCCAACGTTATCATCTTCACAATTAATTAAGGTATTTGGTAGAGATGAAAAAAAGTTAATGGCACGAGTGGGGTTCGAAACCACGATCTTCGGCTAGATACGTCGTGCTCTACCACTTGAGCTATCGTAACCTGGATCCACTCGGACATCAACTTCCTATGTCAACCTCACCTTATGAGTTTTCCCTCCTTTTTTTGTTTTTTATTGTTTTGACTTTAAGGGCACCTCAACCACGCTTTGGATGTTTTCGAGTCCCTGTTCGGACGCCATTTTGTTGACTTTAAGGGTATTAGATGAAATGAGATTAATATATAATTTGGATTAATCAAAAACAATTGTAATTTTTTTAATTATTACAATTATTTTAATAATGTGAGAAATTTAAAAATAAAAAGCACTGTAAGGGAAAACCAATTTAATTTAACTTAATCGTTTCTTATTTTTCAAAATCAAATTCACACTTTTTTTAAAAATCTTTTAAACTTAAATTAATACAAAACAATAAAATCAATTCACTTCTAATAATATATAAAGAAAAAAAAATTTAAAATATAATTGAGATGTATATAAACTAAAATAAACGTATGCGCAATCCCCAAGGAAATAAAATCTAGGAAATGTGGAACAGGAAAGAACTCACAGGAAGAATGCCGTTTTCTTGATGAGCTATGATGAGATGTTTTTTTAACAAGTCCAGTTGAAGCAGATACGTACGGTGTGGATCGTTCGCTGTCTACCAATCGAGAGTCCTCTGTCCACCGCCTTTTAGCCTTCCTGCCCTTTTGTCTCCGACAGGTTCCAAAGTCCTTCTCGTTCCTTTCGATTTGTTTGTTACAATTGAGATCAACTTCGGGGCACCAAGTGTTTGTTTTCTGTGTGGATGTCTCATTTTTTGTGTCGTGTTGAGAGTGCCCAAAGGCGTTGTTAGGCCAGGGTGGTAGGGTGAGACTTATAAAATGAGTAAAGCAGGATAGAAAAGATCCTGTAAGACACCTGCTAGAGAAGGATAGATAGGAATTTATATGTAAATTTGAAAGGAGGTTACTGTGAAGCTGGTTGATAGCTGTCTTGCCAAACAATTGAAGATTGTTTTGTCAGAAGAGTATCATCATTTAATCAGCGATTTATTAATGTATGTAATTGTAGACTCTGTAATTAAGAGAAAGTTTTCAACAATAAAAATACAACAGTATCACATAGTTGTAACCAGTGGTTTTCTCTGAAGCAACTACTTTTTTAATTGTACTTAATTTGAAAATATTCCATAATCGTTATGTACGTAAAAATTTAATTATAGAAATCAATCCAAACGCTTTTTACCTAATTTACAATTTGCTTTGTTAGGGTAGAGATGAGAGAAAATACTTTTTTTTTTATTCCTGTCTTACAGGAGAGCGTGGGCACTCAAATACTAAAAAAAAGCAATTTCCTCCAAAATTATTTTCCGGGCTTACACGAGTTGAATAATATATTGGATTTTAAATTGGCAATTTTTCCGAGAGAAATTTCCAGCGAAATGTAGAAACCGAAGTGGATTATTATTTTTAATTTATTTATTTGTCAAATGACTGCGAGTTGTTACAAGGAGTTTAATGGTCGACGAAGGTAATACAGAAAATGAAATAAAAAAATTTCATTAACTTAATTATACGTGCATATCGATGTGATTCGCCTAATTGAAATAAATCCTTGGTGTCATATGAACAGCTTCTAAGAATTGGAAATTAGTAACAAAATTAAAAATAAAGGGAGGCTTAGTTATAATTGGACTGTTCTTTCATCACCTTTACACCTGGTTTGTGTGAAATGTCACAAAAAACGTGAAATGTCAGTTCGTTTCTGACGAGAGACTCACCCTTCGGCTTATGCTTACTGTGGTATAATTAATTATTATAAAATACTAAACGAGTAGGAGTTTATTCATTACGAGTTGACAGCCCTCCATGGTAACGTTGAAGATTAAAGAACAATTTATTTAGTTTATTTTCCTAACCGCCTGGGAACCTTTATTGGCTCACGACTTGTTATTATTTACCTCGTGTTGTTCGATCGAATTCCAACTATTCTCGTTGGTTATACACCAGTTTAATCTTCGAACATACTCATTAACGAAATGAAGCTTAGTGTAAAACGTAAGCAACAATGATTTACGTGCTTTTACTGTAATTGTGCTAATATGCTAAGAAATCACGGACATGTATTGTCGAAATTATTGTGGTTGTCGATGTGTTTCACTGCGAAAGTCTTTCCGTTCTAGTCTCTTACGCATCACCTCTTTCAAGTATATATTGTATGCATATTCATTTGGGGGGGGGGGGTATCGTGAGAGATGGCCAGAGGCGACGGCTGGAATCGAACCCGCGACCGCGCTGTCTTCTAGCCAAGAGTCACGCTAACCACTCGTTTCCCGAAGAGAGGTGGGCTCTTTCAAGTTATTTCTCCTCTTTTAATTCTGATTTTTTTTTTTTTAATTAAGTTGTGCGAGTGCTTCCCTATTTCATTTTAGCAACTTGGCTAACAAATCGCAGCGGATCAACTTAGGGGTGACACAGCAAAGATATTCATTGAACTGGAGTCTGGTATGTTTCCTGGACCCTCTTGAGGTGGCATGTGATACACTGCTAGATTTTACCGAGAAGAACAAGCTCAATTTCAAGAACATGCGCCAACGTTGTAATCTGGACAGTCCGATGAATTCGAGCCCGAAGTTGTCTTCGTCTTGAGTCCCTCTTCGATTATTCTCGTGCTGAACTTTACTTGGTTAATTTTTTCCTATTTATGTAAAACAGAGCCACCTAATTGGTTTATCTTTATTTAAATTCCTTGTTTATATTTTTTCTTCTGCAACATTTTTCGGGTCATTATTAACCGCTTAAACATGTGTGTGGTTATTAGTGACCGTTAATCGATAATTATTTAAAAATCGTGAGATTCGGTCTGGTCTGATGAACGTTTCAGAAAAACAATATCTTTATCGTGCCGACGTTTCGATCTTTAATGAGATCATCTTCAGAGTCTGGGTTTTACAAATATTGTTCACTTTTAGCAAATACATTTTGGATGTGGAAAAGTGAATTTATACTATGCAACCTCGCCCCGAGGAATATCGAGTACTCTGGGGGAGTGAAAGTGACCAGACCTCTATGTTTCTATCCAGTGTTGCATTTGGGTTAATTTACCGGAAAGAATGTAATTTATTAGCGTGAAAGGAAGGGGTTGCTTGTAACCCAGCCCCGAGGAATATCGAGGACTCTGGGGGAGTGAAAGTGACCAGACCTCTATGTTTCTATCCAGTGTTGCATTTGGGTTAATTTATCGGAAAGAATGTAATTTATTAGCGTGAAAGGAAGGGGTTGTTTATAACCCCTCTCCGAGGAATATCGAGTACTCTGGTGGAATGAATGTGACTAGACATCTTTGTGTGTGGTGATGCATATAAATATATATATTTTGGTTTTATTCTGTATTTGACACCCTGTGGTACAAACGAGAGACTAGCATTCTAGAATATCAACGTAGTATATATCTAAAATCAGAGAGTCAGTAACCCGATCGAGACGCTCAAATGGCTGCAGTTTATAACAAAATATGAGCGAAAGAAATGAAAAATGTGGAAAACATAGGGCAGGCGATGACCTCAGCTGTTTGTCGGCCCATAAAACCTTCCCCACTTACATTATATACAATGCAAAGTATGTTTTTTATATATTCAATCGATATTTCTACTCACTCAAAGTGTTTGTCTTCTGTGTAATTGTGCCATTTTTGCGCGTCGTGTTGAGAGTGCCAGTGTTATGTGTGGATTGAAGTTACGATAAGTCAACTAGTTAGAGCAATTAGTCGGTTCGAACCCTGACGTAGTTGTAAATTGATTAAACGTGACGGTGCGCAATAGGATCGTTGAAGACATCTAACTGTGAGTAGGAACTATATTTCGAAAAAATATTGGACAACACACTCACTTCGCCATTTATCATTTATATTTGTTGCAATATGTTGGCAATATTATTTCAAAATGAATTATCCAAGTTCAGATATTAGCCCGATGGTTTGAACTGTTATAAAAATGCGAACATTAAACGACCATAATGGTTTTTTTAAGGTTTCGAAAAGCTCCTTAGAATTTTCCTTCACATCTGCCCAATTGAAGCAGTTTGAATTTTACATCAACTTGGACGGTCGGAAGACCATTGTTGCATAATGAAAATACCGAGAGCTCTCGGCTACTCTAAATTAATGAACTGCAGTCTCTACTTGAATGACACGGTTTGGACATTTATAATAAAGTTAAAATTAAACTGTACCAAGTTAGTAAACACCCAGTTTACAACAATGGATTGACGTAAATCACCGTTCCATCAAGTTCACTCAACATCCTGCTCACAACCGTGCTTAAATCGTAGTTTAATTAACAGAACACGGATTATGAACAAGGATTTTTTCGAGAATACTTTCAACTAGAAACCTATTTCAAGCGTTTTTGCCCGACTTTCATCAAGCACAGCTCTTCTTTTAAAAACTATAATGTTCTTTTAGAAATCACACAAAATGGAATAAAGTTTAAATATATTTAATGAACCATTTAATTATTTTTTGAGGATTAAAGGCGAGTTTCAATTTGAACGTTTTTTTACCACCACAGTCAAAGAAAAAACCTCTACCAGCTGTGTTAGCCATGACATCTGCACATTCTGTGCATAAGCACTGCAGCATTGTGACATTGAAATTTTACACGTTAATTAGTTCAGTTCAAGTAACTTTATATGGGGAAAGTAGTCTGTTCTTGCAGCGATTATTTTTCCAAGCTAAGAGCGGTTTACTTTGCATTTGAAGATAATAGGTGACAGTTATTTCCTCCTCAGTATCATTACAAATATGGTATCGTTGGTAGTATCCAGATCGTAGCTGTTTTCTCCTAAATGTTTCCCTTGAATTTTACCCAGTTTACCTGTAGCAATGTGTTTGCCAGTTTTGTTGTGGGTTCTTTAACCATAAATTCACTCTGGCACCTCTGGAGTTTTATTTAGTGTGGATTTTCTAAGGTGGAATATTTCAGGTTGGATCTGTCGTTCTAATTATAGCTTTTTGGATCCTATCTCTTAAATTTAAATCTTTCTCAAAGAAGGCAATAGATTTACCATTTTCATAAAAATTCACCCTACTTCACTACTATGTGAAGATAATTGCTCAGGATATTTCCGGTTTGGAATGAAATAAAAACCGCCGACTTATACAGATGGAACTAAATATGAAACTCATTTAATAGGGTTCAAGGAAGATCCATCCTGTCGTCAGCACGAAAAAAAAACTGAAAGAGGAAACCTGTCCATTACCCGATGACACCCAAATCATTGCGTGTCTTTTCGACATGGCAGACATTCGTGGGATGAATTGAATGGATATAACGCCTATCTCCACTCCATCGAATCCAATTATTAAATATCATTCATTTAGTTTGCACTTTACAAAACTCTTGGTCAATAATGTTTTTATGTTCGAACGATTTAAAGCAGCACAGCACAAACTATTTTCCCATTACAGATTTGAACTTCCGACATGAGTGTGCTTCATTTACGATCATGTTGCTTGTTGTGCATATATTTCAAGGTTACTACATCAGTCGATTTGTTTTTCCATGTTGGATAAGCCAATAGTAAGTAGGATTGCATGAATAAAGAATAGTATGTAAATAAAATCCACAAAATACTCCGAGTAAAGGAGGATTTTTGAAGGTAATAAATACATGATTATTTGGAGATCGTGAAGTGAGGACTGGTGTGACGTAGGACAGACTGGCACAATGCGGAATAATATGTTTGTATATTTTTCTAGCTGATGCCCCACGTAGCACCACTCAGGGCTCTGATGGCCACGATTCGGACCGGCATCTTTTCTGTTGCATAGCGTTTTTACGCCTAAGTACAAACATTGAGGAGCTTTAATTGGTCTGACGTTTATTTCGATGGTCGATGGGGACCGCACATTAAGCGTGCCTTTTAAAAGCATCAGCTCCGTTTTTTCTGGGGCCAATTGTAGTTACTCAGGACGGTTATTGCGGTCTCTCCCTGGGCCTCAAGAGCACGCTTTGGTGTCCGCCTGGACCACTACAACGAGATCGTCCACGTAAGCTAGAGCAGTGAGTCCCGCGTTATCCAGCTCTGTGAGGGCTCCATCAAATATCAGTGACCACAGGTACGGGCCCAGTACAGATCCTTGGGCTACCCCCATCTGTACTTCCCTGCTACAGTCAGCGCCATATTCTGTGTCGCCCGCTCATCTCATTGGCTATCACCATCACAGGTCCTTCTCGACTTCTCGGCAGGTCAGCTCATCCAGAACGGGCGGCCACCACATCCGATCAGAGGCCTTTCTGACATCGAAGAAGATCCCGATCGCATGGTTTGTCGTTGGCGCCGTCGAGATGCGCTCGGCAAATTGCTTCATATATTGTGCTGCGTCCCGACATTGTGCCATACTGCCCGGAATAGAGGGTCAATCGCCGTGCGGAGTCTTCCCAATATTAGGTGCTCCAGTGCCTTCCCTAGGACCGGAAGAAGGGAGTTCATCCAATAAGAGGCCGGCTGGTGGGCGGGTCTACCGGTTTTCAGGAAGGCACAGACACGTGCTTCTTTCCACATTGCTGGGATGTACCCCGCCCGGAGGTAGTCCACCGCTAACTGGTGAAAGTAGGGTGTTACGCTTCTTCGCACATCTTGACAACGGCTGTTTCGACACGGTCCTCTCCTGGCGCACTGCCGGCTCTCAGCTTGCTAGTGGCGCTAGAGACCTCTTCTTCGGTCCAGGGTGTGGCCATGCTTCCGCTCGGGCTCTAACTGCGGTGTGGTCTAGTCTATCGTCCGCCCGTTCATCTGCCGGAAAAGTCTCAAAATAATTAAATAGGCCACAATAGAATCCTTTTTCATCTCACTTTTTTAACTCGTCCTCGGTGGCCGTGCCCCACTCATCTCCCATATCCCCGCTGATCTCTGGCTGGTTCGGCTTCCAAACCTGCCTGCTCGTCTTCGGCCTCTTTCAGGACTCGATCAACCTTGACAAGGGCACCCTTGTCTCTGTCTGAGTATGGTCACCCCAGTGCAAAAAATGTTTTCACTTCTCATGTTCACGTGTTGGAAAGCTGTTTCTTTCTATTTTCTCCTATTATCATCAATCTTTAGATTTTATGTCATTACAAGTGATAAAAATAAGCTGAAATCAACAAAAAACTTGAAACGTTTTAGTTTATATCCCCGATTATCGTTAATTTGCTGGCCAAAGTTATACCATCGGTGGTTTCTTTTTTGAAGAAAACCGATTTTTTGGGATTTTAGAAATAATTAGAAACGTTTGAAAGACGACAAATTTGAGCTAAAAGTTTAGTAGTTCGTGTTTTTGAAATAATTATATTTTTTGACTGGATACGTCGGGAGCAATTTTTCTGTCATTGATGTCATGTATTGCACTTACAAATTCGTAACTCCTCTAGGTTTTATAAAAATACCATGGTGAGCTTAATTTTAATAAAGCTAATAACAACAACAAATTGATGTGATAACTGGAGTCGTTACCGAGTCAGTACTTAGATAAAAATTGCGAATAAAATATATACTCTTAATAATAATAAAGATTTATTCGTTATGAAGGGAGACCAGAGTACATGGTCCCGGAAACATTTATCACGACATCATACAAAATCTCAACAGACTACAAAGGAGAGGAAGAACAAAGGAGAACATCGGATACAATGATATGGTATACGGATGGCTCCAAAACAACTGAAGGAACCGGATCAGGAGTTTTCTGTACAAGCCCAAAGTATGAGCAATCAAACTCACTAGGGAAGTACACCTCGGTCTTTCAAGCAGAAATACATGCTATCAATGCTTGTGCCCTGGAAAATCTTGAAAGAGGTTACACTGACAAAAAAATCCTCATAAGATCAGACAGCCAAGCAGCTATCAAAGCACCGGCATGTACAAAGATTACATCAAAATTAATCAGTGAATGCATCCAAAATCTCCAAAACATGGTTGTGGGGAACACAACAAGGTAACGGTGGGTGCCAGGGCACAGGGGAATTTTGGGTAACGAAGAAGCAGACAGACTGGCCAGAGGAGGATCCGCAAGACCATACATAGGCCCGGAACCTATCCTTGGGGTATCAAAAACAAACATAGAATCCTCCATCGCAGAATGGATCCAAACAAAAAAAAGAGAAAAATGGATAAACTCTAGCAGTGCTAGACACAGTAAACTCATGACAAAACAACCCTCACCAAAACTGGCAACAACACTGCTACAACTGGAGAGGGCAAATCTCAGAGGAGTGGTAGGACTACTAACCGGCCACTGGCATCTGAGAAAACATCTACATAACATGGGCATATACAATGATGATCCCATTTGCAGACTATGTAATGAGGAGGAAGAAACAGCCACTCCTATCATCTTCGAATGCGAAGCAACGGCTCAATGGAGGTTCCAATCTGACGCATAAAAGCGACTCAGAGAACCACATTGAAGCAATAACAGTCAATGACCCGATATTTCTAAGGAAAAGGATTGAGTCTATTGCACTGAACTAAAGAACTAGGTAAGTACAATAATCCAGAAAGCTGAAGTGCCTGGGGCACACAAACCCCACTTCCTATTACCCTTGCCACCATTCCATTCCATTCCATAATAATAATACAAATACCAAACTATTGTAAGCCCGATTATTCGATCATAGAACGGTGGTCGCCCCGCTTACACTATATTTCCAAATAAGCAAAGAAATTGGACGAATAATCTAACTTAATTAGACGACAGCCCCCATCTCAACCTACAACCTTTCGAATTTTCCCTCCTTTTTGTCATTCCGAGTGGATCGAAGTACATAATAAATATGAAAGAAATAAAGGAATGTTGTTTTCACGTCCGTTTAAACAAACGAACACAATAATTTGAATTGTTCCAAATGTTCTTTGAACGTTATCGAGTTCAACTGGTCTCGACTTGATTGAGTTTTATTATTTTTCAATAACTGTTGTCGTTTGATTGACAGAGGAATCAAACAGGCAGAAGAACAAAGAAAAAATTGCACACAGAGAATTGCCGTTATAAATGATGAGCTACGCGTTAATATGGACAAATTATTTGTGTTAACGACGGATAGGTAGTGCATCTCCAGGGATAACTCTAGTTATGAATAAATTAAAAACCTTGATTAATTGAAGTATATTTATTGGTCAAGCGGACCACTAAAACTGGCGAATTTAATAAGTAAAAATGAAGTGTACCTTTAGTAAAGCTATCCGAGGCAATCTCATTTGTCGCCGAGAATCAAATAGGTCACAAGACATTTGAAAAATAGCAAAAAGTAGGGAAAATTCAAAAGGTGCGGTTTGGTCAGTCCAACATTTCAGACCGTATCTCTACTCAATACATTTCACCATCTTTACGGATAAAGCGCTTCAGTGGTTATTTTCGATCAAAGAACTTATGAGATGGCACCAATTGGAAGAATACGATTACGATATCAAATACAAAAGTGGCAAGGAAAACGAAAAAAAGCCCATTGTAAATATATCCGGTTTGAATGCAGGGCCGCTGGATTCGAACCCGTGACCTTTACCTTACAGTGTTGAGCGTCGTTTCAAAGACTAAAGTTTGCAGCCACCGACGCCCCCACGGAAAACGCTGTTTTCGATCCTTTAAGTAGAATACAAGTAAATATAACCGATGCCAACGCAGTAGATAAAGAAATCGATTAAATGCTTGCAGAATTTTTTGAACAGTACCCAGACATCGTGAATGAAGTTTTCTAACCCGGACTTCCTAGTGGATAATCAATCTCTAATGGGTAACTTTGACGAAAACCCCCTTTAATTTTGATCAATCCGTGAGCGATGTAGAAACAATTCGTTCTAATCGCGATGGGAACATTCCAATTCAATTACCAATACCAGAATGCGCGGTAAATCACGGAAAGAATCAAATAATAATTTCAATCGTCGAGCACAACCCGGCTAAAATAAAAATATTGAATTTATTTAACAACAAGAAAAGTATAATATGCCAGATTTCTAAAAGTAATCTGAAAAAGAGATAGTTAACTTGTAAAATCTTACATTTCACCTAAAAAAAGAGATATTACATTTATTTTGAAAACGATATGTATATAGAGAATTTTGTTGAACGGCAGCAAAACATTTCAAAGATTCCGAAATTGATCTATTGAAATGTACTAAAAAATTAATTCAAGTCACTGATGAAAACGAAACACAGGGCAGACCGATCATCGTGAAATACATGAAACTGAAGCAGCCTTTAAAAAAGACTATATTATTGGCCCAATCAACGGAAATCAGTACAATCTTTCATTAACCGATGCGAAAATTGCCTGTTAGTGAAATATGATCGAAGGCCCCATCATGCTAAAATTTAATATTGCCCCCACACCGACAAAACCTTTCGAAATAATACACATGGACACTATAACACTATATAATACAAAATTTCTTAATGTTGCAGACACATTCTCACGATTTGTACAAGCCTATCAAGTTAATTCAGGGCCAGCAATAGAAGTGGTAAATAGATTGATTAAACATTTTAGTAGGAACAATACACCCGAACAAATAATATTTCACAACGGAGTAGAATTTAACCATTCCCTTGTTATAGAACTGTTGAGGTTAGACAAAATTAACATACATTTCATATCCTCACACTTTAATTCGAACGGAATAATAGAACGGTTCCATTCTACCCTAATTGAGCATATTCGATATTTTGAATGATGAAAACCATTTTGAAAAAGAAACAACAAAAAATAAAGTAAATGCGATACTAGCGTACAATAACACTATTCACTCAAATTCATTAGTTTCGTCGTCCGCTTGACCGATTAATACCTTTGATTAATTAATTTTCCATTAATTTTTCAAAATGTCGTGCAATCTTTATTGACTCTCGGCGAAATTTTCAACAATTTCTCTGCATTATGCAAACCACATGTCTAAGTAAATAAAATATTTTAGAAAACGAATGTTTAATAAGGGAGCCAGTTGTAAATCCATGATAACGAAATAATTTACAGCTTGTCAATACATGTTAATTCAAAAGAAGAATACGATATTTATAACTTCTATTCATGGCCGATGAAATGGCCAGGGAGAACGTTGGTGAAGATATACTTCATTTAAACTTGGTATCGTGGTCCACGGAAAAATGGCAAAAAGGGGGGAAAATTAAAAGGTGGGGGTTGAGATGGGGATTTTGTGTCCGAGAGGATCGGAGTCATAATAACCCAAGTGGTAGACGTATCTAGCCGATGATCGTGGGTTCGAATCCCGCTCGTGACACTGACTTTTCTATCTCAACTAAAAGTCTTAATTAATCGAAAAACTATTCGCTCAGTTAGAAAACTGAAGCTAGTTGAAATAATTAAAGGGCATATAAAGCAAGAATCTCCATTAAGTATAAATTGAGAGTCTCAATTTGTGAATGATTATATTAACAAAGATAAAGAGAAAATAGAAATAATGTATAAAATAATCAACGAAAATAGTTGAAAGCATAAACAGTTGTAGGAAAGCTCAACGGAGACAGAGAAGAAATCTCAGTTATTCCCGAAAAAGTGTATGGAAAAAGCAAACAGAAACAATGGACAACGAAAAAACTGTATAAAAAATAAAATCACTTAATCCTTTAAAGAAAACGTCTTTAATTGAAAAATCCTATCCTAATAAACCAAACCTAACATTTAGCAAATATAAAACGGCCTCGCAAAACAACTCATCAGTTAATACCAGAAATGTCGACTTTACACAGTTCTAGAAAACTTATTCAATAAATTCACATGATTCCAGGTCCCTCCTCATCGTCCTGGAAGGAACCACCATCAGAGACATAATACATAATGCAGGAATCCTCACAATTAATCTAGGACCAGCTAAACCACAAACAAAAACGCACACATTAATACATTATTATGAACTTAAAACTATATACAAGGAATACGAAATTCTTACGACGCAATACTGCAAAATTAGTACAGCAATTAAAACAAATCGAACTAAGATAATAGTATACTACGAGACCTAGAGACCCCAATTAACCTTCTGAATTTTACAAAAATACTATTACGGCGGCAGACATGTCAACACAGTTTTAAGTCGCATAAAGGAAAACCAACTGAATATCCAAAACCAATTAATCGCTCAATATTCCGTCAATAACAAAATCATTGATAATTTTAAGAAAATATAAACTGCAAAATATAGCAGTGAAGAATTAGAATATAAAATACTACAATTAAATAATTATTCAGTTATCGTGAGATGCGGTCTGGTGTGATGTAGGTTTGAGAAAAACATTTTCTTTATCGTGCCGACGTTTCGATCTTTATTGAGATCATCTTCAGAGCTCAACACGACACGCAAGAATGGCACAAGTACATAGAAGTCACATTGAGCTCTGAAGATGATCTCAGTAAAGATCGAAACGTCGGCACGATAAAGAAAATGTTTTTCTCAAACCTACATCACACCAGACCGCATCTCACGATATCTGAATAATTATCGATTAACGGTCACTGATCACCACACACTTATTAATAACGTTTTCTTTGCCGACCAAATTATTTTCATTGATTACAATCTTTACACATTACTACAATTAAAAAGAAGATTCGACATACAACTGATTTAACAATTATGTAAGAAACAATTTATCACTTACAAATATGATTTAATCTAGTTATGAACATATTTCAAGATGCTTCCGTAACATTTTGCAAACAAGGAACGTTACACTCAAGTATAATAACTACACATCAACTCTACGAGACACTTTCAAAAACTTTCTCTGCATGATGCAAACCCGCTGTCTCTAAAAGTAAAGAAAATATTTTAGAGAACGAATATTTAATAAGAGTCAGTTGTAAAATGATAACGAAATCATTTATAGCTTGTCAATTCAAAAGAAGAATACGATATTTATAACTTCTATTCAATACCTTCTAAATTAGGCCGAATTTATATTTGTAACTGTAATTCCCGAAAATAAGTTTATACTGAAAGCATCAAAAATGAATTCTTTAATTCTATTAAACAATAAATTTAAACATTTAATCAAGGATTCTAATGTTACGAAGACGACGTATCTTAATAACCAGTTGCATCGAAGAAATCATGCTGAATGAGACGTCGACTTCCTGCGCACATGTCAGTCTCCACACGACAAATGATCATATCGAACTATTGGTTGTCCGGAAAATAATGCAGGATTTTGGTATTAAACAAAAAAAAAAGAAACTAGTTACTTTAAAGCAATGTTCTTTAATCAAAATAATTTCCCATACTCTCAATACATTTCTCCCAACGTGTTGGTGACTTATTAATTCCGTCTGAGTAGAATTCAGAATTTTTAGAATTGATAAAGTCAATAAATGCATTTTCCAGTTCCGTTTGATTTTTGAATATTATGTGTTGTAAGTAGTGGCCCAGGTGTCTAAAAAAATGGTAGTCAGTAGGCGAGAGGTCCGGAGAGTAGGGTGGGTGAGGCAAAGTTTCATAGCCAAGCTCCAATAATTTTTTGTGACGTTACATGTGACACATGTGGTCGAGCGTTGTCATGCAACAAAATGGGCCCTTTCCGATTTCACTTTTCCAATCGCCTTGAGGTGGTCAGCGACGGTCGTTTTACTGACTTTGAGTTGCTCTGCAAGTTCTCGAACAGTTGTTTTGGGGTTTTCTTCCACCACTGATCGCAGAACATCATCATTAAGAGAGGAAGGCCTTCCACGACCTTCTTCATCTTCAAGGCTGAAATCTCCCTCCCGAAATTTTTTAAACCACCTTTGCACAGTGCACTCATTAACACAACCCTCGCCCCAGACTTGGTTAATGTTTCTAGCCGTTTGGGCTCCGCTTCGGCCGAGTTTAAACTCGTAAAAGAAGATCGTACGAAATTCTCGCTTTGACATTATAAGGATGACTGAATTATTTCCAAGTAGCGGAATGCTACAGAGGTAAACAAACAATATCATTTGCAAAAGGATTAATAAGTGTTGACATTCATACAAATGAGTAATCCTGTAAACGTAAACAGAATATTTTATATAGATTTTTTTAAATGAAAACTTAAAATCCTGCATTATTTTCCGGACAACCCAATAATAAAAGAGATAAATAAATATTTAATCGTCCTTATTACGCCTGACAAATTAATAATTGTAAAGAAATCGAAACGAATACACTTCACGGAATCTACCTAATGCAGAGGGAGTCCGCGACGATCTGCTACAAAGTAAATCTAGGTCTACGAATCCACATCTAGTGGACATCCAAAAATTATGCCTAAAACCGGTGAACCAACAGCCTCAAATGGATATTCATGTAAGGCAATTTTCTCTAAAAGATATACCCTTGAATCCACTAATCCCTGTAAATATCCATAAGAATATTAATGTGTCGAGATTAGTGACCGGTTTTATATAATTGTTCAGATATCGTGAGATGCGGTCTGGATCACAATATCTGAACAATTATCTAAAAACGGCCACTCGAGAATATCCGTCGGTCAAGAATATGGGATTCTATGAACAAATTTCATCTACATACGGACACACAGCTAAAAGTGTTCTGAAGGGCATCGCCAACAATGAAAAGAAACTCGCATCGGCCTTCAATCGGAGAACGTTTCTGCTGAAATGCAGACAACACAAGGTATTCCCTACTCGCATCAAAAACATTTCCAACCCAGACCGCATCTCACGATATCTGAACAAGGATATTAATGAAGAAACAGGTTCAACGTTCTTGTGTCAATGTAGGTGTATGGAGATCCATGCCCGGGAAGTAACTATATATGTTGTATCCTTATTTTGGAAATTTGTCGATCTAAAACAAATAGGAGAAATTCAAAAGGTGTTGAAACAAATTTCAATATGGAAGAAATCTTATTAAATAAAATTAATATTTTATAATCATGCATTAAATAAAAGTAATGTTTTATGATCTTATATTATTGAATTATATTGTATGAATATGATTTGATTCCTGGGAATTTTAAACAATGTATGTAATGAAGGTAATGAAGGTAAAAAAGTTAATGGCGCGAGGGGGATTCGAACCCACGATCTTCGCCTTGATACGCCGCTGCTCTACCACTTGATCTATCGTGATATCGATCCTCTCTGACACTAACGCCCCCATCGCAACCCCACCATTCGAGTTTTCTCTCCGCACGATACCCCAAGTGGTAGAGCAGCGGCGTATCAAACCGAACATCGCGGGTTCGAATCCCGCTCGTGCCACTGACTTTTTTTATCTCAACTAGAAACTTTAATTAATTGTAATTGATTTTAATTCTTCTTCAGGTGCGTTAACAGCTGTACATAGAACAAAGATTTTTTTTACATTTTTAGACCAATATGGTTAACATTGTTTCTGTTACTACGTTACAATGCTTAAAACAGTGATCGTCAGTCATTAATATTTTGTATCAGCTTATTTCAAAAGAAGCCAGGATGATCCATATTTAAGTCGTTCAGACTTCAAAAAAATGTTTTTGAATATTTTGATCTTGACTAGACTCTTATCGCAACCTATCATGTTTAGTTTCAACCTCTTATCAACATCTGATTACAGATCAACGAATTAGCATTAAAAAAAATATTCAACAATTAATGTTACATATTTCTTAGAAATCCACATTTTTAAACAACAATTTTTAACAATTATTATCACAAATAGCACACATTTAAAGTTTCCTCTAAAGTTTAAAACTGACTAGATTATTTCTATATATTATTTAACAGATTAAAACAACAATCGCTTATCATATCACATTCTTGTCGGTAATTAACAGCCAGTTTATCTTTTTGTATGCAAAGGGCCTCCAGGAACTTTCGTTTTTTTTTACTATTCCGTTCTTTTGTAACAATACTCACGCCATTAAATAAAAAACGTATTATTTTCAACTATTGCATATCGCGCCAAGGCAGTTTCATTACATTTACCATTTTGTATTGCATAAAAGCAGTCATGGACACAATCGACGAACTGGAAGCTTTTCTAAGTAATGAACAGGATGAAAACCTGAAGTTAGGGCGGCAGTAAACAATTTGATGGCAAACTTCAATAATAGGAATAAAAATAAAAACAACACCTCATTAGACACCCATAAATTGAAGATTAAGAAAAATTTAAAGATATTGGATGATTTTAGAAAAGCTAATGAAGAGTTAATAACTGGACTGGGATATTCTGACAGATAATAAAGAGTATAAAGACAATGGAAATGCTATTGGTTGATACAAATACTTACATTTTATCTATAAAAGATATCACGCCATGTATTCAAAAGAAAAACAATATACTAATAGTTCATTTAAATTTTTGTTTGGTTCCCCTCAACAGGGATATCAGTTAAAACGCCACAGCCGGGTTGCGACGAAAGCATACGGTTTACCGAAAATACATGCCCTTCCAATAAATGAGGAACTGGAAATACATAACATTTACAATGAATGACTGAAGTTCAACTTTGAGGTGGAGGACAACGTTTATATAGTGTTTTTAGGCGTGAAAGTAATACATATGGCTAATGGATATCTGAGTACGAGTTGGCACTTAAAACCCACGGTATCGAACCGGCTAATACAATATGTGCCCTCCCATTCATGGCCAACTAAAGTTAACCTGCTAATGGCATTACGAAGAAGGGTTTTCAATTTGTAGTCGAAAGGTATTACCAATAAAGACAAAATATTGGTTAGGGAAATTTTAAAAACGAATGGGCACCCGAGTAAAATGGTGAATAAATTCATTAATTATAACGTGTAGAGATTAGTGGCCGTTAATCGACAATTATTCAGATATCGTGAGATGCGGTCTGGTGTGGTGTAGGTTTCAGAAAAAGGTTTTCTTATCGTGCAAACGTTTCGATCTTTATTGAGATCATCTTCACGGCTCGGGGGGGAGGCACTCTCAATACGACACGCAAGAATGGTATGGTATGGTATGGTGGGAAAGGATACCAGGAGACGGGGTTTATGTGCCCCAGGCACTGCAGCCTTCTGGCTTATTGTACCTTCCCAGTTCCTTGGTTTAGTCAATAGACTCGATCCTTTTTCTCAGAAGTATCAAGTCATTGACTGTTATTGCTTCAATGTGGTTCTCTGAGTCGTTTTTATTCGTTAGATTGAACCTCCATTGAGCTGTTGCTTCGCATTCGAAGATGATATTGCTGTTTCCTCCTCCTCATTACATAGTCTGCAGATAGGGTCCTCATTGTATATGCCCATGTTATGTAGATGTTTTCTCAGGTGCCAGTGGCCGGTTAGTAGTCCTACCACTCCTCTGAGATTTGCCCTCTCCAGTTGTAGGAGTGTTTTTGCTAGTTTTGGTGAGGGTTGTTTTATCATAAGTTTACTGTGTCTAGCACTGCCATTTTTCTCTTTGTTTTATTTGGATCCATTCTGCAATGGAGGATTCTATGTTTGTTTTTGATATCCCAAGGATAGGCTCGGGGCCTATGTATGGTCTTGCGGATCCTCCTCTGGCCAGTCTGTCTGCTTCTTCATTACCCAAAATTCCCCTGTGCCCTGGCACCCAGGATACCTTGTTGGGTTTTCCCAGGTTTTGGAGATTTTGGATGCATTCACTGACTAATTTTGGTGTAATCCTTGTACATGCCAGTGCTTTAATAGCTGTTTGGCTGTCTGATCTTATGAAGATTTTTTTGTCAGCGTAACCTCTTTTAAGACGCAAGAATGGTACAAGTACACAGAAGACAAACACTTCGAGCCCTGAAGATGATCTCAATAAAAGATCGAAACGTTGGCACGATAGAGAAAATGTTTTTCTGATACCTACATCACACCAGACAGCATCTCACGATATCTGAATAATTAATTATAATAATTTTCGGAAGAGAAACTAAAAAAAAAACGAAAACTCGGAACACCTAGAAGATGAAAATGATTTTGAGTGAGACGTTCAGAAGTTATCTGAAAATAAAGTTCCCTCGAGTGAAGTTGGGCTTCCGCAACAGTAATGCTGTTAAATGTACTACTCACCATTTAAAGATAAAGTTGAGAAATGGCTACAATCAACAAACAATAAATAAATTATATACATAAAGCGCGAAAAAAGATGTAACTCAGCTGGTTTGAGTTTTGACCAATCTTTGTAACTTAAACGTATTCACTTCTTTTTTTTTGTTTCGAAATATGATAAAACCCCTTGCAAATAATAATAAACCTTTTGTATTTAGACTATGTAAACAAACTGACGGGCTTTTAATCAAACCGTACTTAATTCCTTAATTTAAGTGTAGCTTACTTAGTATATTGTTATATTAACGTACCACTTACTACTTAGGCCTTTTGTCCCTTTCCTAGATATCATTGTTTTTTGTCTAATTTTTTTTTTGTGCGCCAGTCATAAAATGATTATTTTACTACGTTGTGCTGGTATGCTTTTCGGATATAAATTGGATTGGGGTGAAGTTGTGTCTTGAAGAGGAGGGAGGACAGCAGGTAAAATACACTAGCATGTCCTGACGGCGAGTAGGGGTCATTACCACTGTGGAACAATCATTAATCAGGAGACAACATCGACTTGACTACATTCCTCTCCGTCCTTTGTTATTCTGTCCTTTGGAAGGGAAACTTGGGCCAGCTATTGAGCCAACCTCTCCTATTTATAATTCAAACCATTAGTATCCGAAATTTTACGGGCGTTAATGTAACAGTGAGAAAAATTTGTTTTAACACGCCCGACCTGCAGGCATCATTAACTGCGATAATTTAACCTATTAGCACCCAAAGTTTCTAGTTAATCGGTGAAATTTTACGTTTTAAGAATTAGCGCTTATAACGCGAATATAAAACTTTTTTCTAAATAAAATAATTGGATTGTGGCGCGTTGGGCCCCACGACAAAGGGATTTTTGGGACCTCCCTTAATATGAACAGCGATTATCATGTAAAACAGAACTGTTGCGATGGTTTAGCCTAGGCGCAGCGCCGTTTTTACATCCAGCTCGTGACCCTTCGCCAAGGTCAAATTGACATGAACTCATAAATGAATATTATTCAATCTTTGATTGTGTTTAATCCTTAGTTCAAATAACAATGTAATTACTGTCTTACAGTAGGATTGACGCCCAGCGTTGGTGTCGCGTACAAGGAGTGAAACCACTTTAAAACACCCAGAACCGCTAACTCCGCCACTCCGAAACTACGGTCCATTTTTGTTTTATTTCCATGTTTATTTATTTGTAGAGACGGTATGGCCTACTGCACAGACTTCTAGGACGACAGCCTAAACTATCGACAACAAAAAAAACTTGCAATTTACAAAGCACTTGTACAACCGATTTGGACGTACGGAATAGAACTGTGGGGAACCGCTAAGCCTTCCAATACCCAACGCCTCCAATCCTTTCAATCAGTCATCAGATCAATTATAAATGCTCCCTATTACGTCTCAAACGCTACTCTCCACAAAGACCTCCAAATTCCTTCTATCCAAAAATTTATTCCCCAAAAATTTACCTATTCCCACCAAAAACTTTCCCACCATCGGAATAGCCTTGCCCAAGCCCTGTCCGATAGAAACCATCCCTACAACCCCATAAGGTGTCTTAAGAGGAAATGGCCCCGCGAACTCTTTTCTGAATAAACCCACAAAAACATAAATAAAGAGAAGAGGGAGGATAATACCGATTATTTTCTCCCCTC
>CM077100.1:24402925-24427321 GCA_039619505.1 Cimex hemipterus | reverse complement strand
ATGTGTATAAGAGACAGCTCTCTCTCTCTCTCTCTCTCTCTCTCTCTCTCTCTCTCTCTCTCTCTCTCTCTCTCTTCACTCTTTAACTGTCTATCTAACTATTTAACTATCTTTCCAGTTAGCTATCTATCTATGTAAATCGTTGGCAAAAGAATGGAAGAAGAGGTTAGCTGAATGAAAGTTTCCAGACCATATTCAAACATAAATTTATGTGTAGAGATTAGTGACCGTTAATCGGTAATTATTCAGATATCGTGAGATGCGGTCTGGTGTGATGTAGGTTTCAGAAAAACGTTTTCTTTATCGTGCCAGCGTTTCGACCTTTATTGAGATCATCTTCAGGGCCTGGGATTTACAAACATTGTTTACATTTAACAACAATGTCACCTGAAGGCCTGAAGGTGATCTCAATAAAGGTCGTTGGCACGATAAAGAAAAGGTTTTTCTGAAACCTACATCACACCAGATCGCATCTCACGATATCTGAATAATATAAATTTATGTATTATAGCTGTAGCATTTAATCAATTACTTTAGTTACTCAATGAATAGTTATTATCATTAAACCATTGTTGCTTTGAGCTGGTTTAAAAAAACCTTCGACGTCAGCCTTGAAATTTCATTTTGGTTAGTCCGTCCACGGTCTCTAAATAATCACGTTCTACAAACAGGTGTGGTTTTGCTCCCAACCAAGTGGAAACGTGAAGGTAAGTTTGAAGTTTCCCTTAAAAATGAAAACTGACGTTTCTGAATTCTTCCCCCATAAGGCATTCATTAGGCATCGCGTGTTTCACAATTGCGGGGACGAACATTGAAGAACAGCTGAAGGGTCTGAAGGAAAAGATTTATGAGAATCAATGATGAATTATTGAGCAAAATGAAAGTAGATCTTGATGTTTGTTAGCCCATATTTAAAAATAAAATACAAAAAAAAGCGGTTTGAGCATCGCTATTTGTGAACTGCAGTGCTCGATTGATTCAAACAAAACACAAAGTCTACAGATACAAAGTAAACTTCAGTATTACATATTGTGTAACACGTTTTTCATAAATACTCTTTCCAAAGTACTTTTTATTTCATAATAGCCGCCTAAGCCAGGATAAATTATGAGAACATCCTTCGTTGTTACGTAAATTATGTTGACGAGTGGATAATACCTCGAATCTTGTTTATTTTCACAGATTTTAATATTCGTCTGAGTTTGATAACACAAAAATATCATTCTTAAAATATTTTTCATATTTGAAGAAGAGCTTTCTATGCAACTCTCTTTAAGAATTCAGTAACCGATTCCTATTGGCAAAAAGGTGTACATTATTATCTAAGCATAATAAGTAACATTTCCACTTTCCCAACAATTGCATTGCTGTAATTTTTCTAAACTAAATTAGAAGTTTTTAAATAAAAATGCTTATTTTAATTACAAATCGGAAATTAATTGTTTGTGTAAATTTGACATGAGACTAATTTGTGAAGCGATTCAACAAGGTGATTTGACCCGTTGAACGACTCAAAATGAACAATAGGTGATCAACAATACGCACTGTACCAAAGCACATGGGTTGCTTAATCGATACCCGTGTCCAGGATGATTGCTATTACAAACATGTTGCGAGATTCTGCACCGAGAGATTGTAAACTATGTAAATTACTTGCCTCTTAAAGAAAAGACTATGGGCGTGGACTGGTTTTTATGAAAGTTTTTAGGTGACCAAAAAGTGCCAGACCATTGTTCGGCCATTCATGCTTGGTCCTTAAAATTAAGTGCAGACTTCGTAAGTAAGTAATTTTTTCAAACTAAAACTAAAAATGTAAGGCTGCAAAGTTGTCAGAAGATATTACCTTTCAAAAGAAAACAGTGAATCGTCCTTCATTAATATAATGCATACTGCTTGTAACGCTGACGATAAATTCATTTATTGGGTACGTGATAAGGCTACAAAGGCGATGTACTTCTTTCCTCCAAGTGGCTTATTTGATAATACTCGGTAAACCGTTAAAAAGAATCTTGCCTGAAACCCTTCTGTGGAATAGGAATCCGAACGATTATCTCAGACAGAAGGACAAAAAGAAAATAAGGGAACTCTGGAATTCTCTTATTGGACATAAACAATCCAAGAATCCTCTAGCCAATTTCGGAAAGAAAGAAATCACAGAATGTGTCAAAGGAGGCAGGAATAGACTGCGAATCCTAACAGGATTCCTAACAGGACACTGTAGATTAAATGGACATCTAAACAAAATTGGAATAATCCAAGATGGCACATGCAGATTCTGCAAAGAAGCAGAAGAAACACCGACACGTCTACTAACAAACTGCGGAGCAACATTAGCCCGCAGGAGGAAGTGTTTTGGGACATACAATGTGACCATAGAAGAGCTTCAACCAATAAAACCGGGCCTATTAATCAAGTTTCTTGATGAATTAGGACTCGCCGATGTGCTTTAGGCAGAGAGCGGGGGATACAATAGCTCTTGAAGGGCGCAGTATACACACCCTGGAAACTTTCAATCAATCAATCAATCATGCCTGAAGAAATGAAAATTATAACCCTTTATTTTTAAACATGGTTTGTTTTTATTTTATTGTTTAATCTACAATGTAATAAGCATTACAAGAATAGGGTTACGTAATGTGGTTACGAGTGTAAGGTAAGAGTGCGGAGGGAGTCAGTCATGTATATGATTAAAAGTAACAGACCTAGGATATCTCCCTTGAGGAATACCAGGTAGAATGGAATCACAGACGTTGTGGTTCGGTAGGTGACATGGAAGGAACGTAGGATAAGCATCTATGAAAAGAAGAATGTGAGTTTCAGTAACATACCATAATGTCTCACGCTATCGAACGCTTGGAACTAGCAAGATTCTAGGACAAAACTACTTATGTAGATAAGACTTCATGCAGGCGGGATAGAGGGTAGTTTCTCAAGTACTTTCCTTGGGATAAGTAAGAGACTTAAAGAGCGGTACACAGAAACATTGGCAGTTTGTTTTTAAGCTTGTGTGGGTGGAGGGAGAATCGGTACCCTAGTTTTGTGGGGAAGCTTAAGAATAATTTTCTAAGTAATTAGCCCGTATACTTGTTTCTGGGAAGGTTGATGATGGGCATTTTTAACTTAACCAAGTGAGATTTTGGTGGTACGCACAAAGAAAGAGCGATTTCAAGTTGTTTCAGAAGCGGGTAGTGTGCTATGGGTCATATATGTCGGGATGTGGAGTGAATTACAGTTGTAAGGTGACTATCTGTAATATTTCATCGTCAGTAGTCTAAGAATATGGAAGGTACCAGCCTTCTGAATTGTGGTCCAGCGAAGATCAAGTTAAGTTAATGGCACGGTATGACAAAGGGATTCGCTTGATGGGACAGTTTTTCCCAGAGAAACTTCTTGTAACGGAGGGTGCGGGGTGACACGAGAACATAGTCAATACGGTGATGCGGTTGGAAACGTAGAAAGAGGAGTTACCATTGTTCTGAGAGTTTTAGATTGTTAGGATTGAATTCGGTTAAGTTGATACGATTAGAAGTCCCCAGTTCAAGTCTATATCCGAATAAGGGCCAGCAGTTTATGTACATGTAACACGTTACATATTTGCGCTTAAAACGTATATGCCGGATCAAAAGTTTGCCCAGGTGTAACATTGTTGAAGGATTGTGGTGAGCTTTTACTTATTTAATATGACAACTTTTAAGTGGATTTGGGTTGGTTAGATGACCTTAATTATCTTGAAGATTATCGGAGGTTCTGATATCTTTATCAGATGAAAGGATCACGAAGGGGAGCTTCCCTGTGGGACACCTGCTACAAGATATTAGATAGTACATATTAAAGTTTTGTTGGATATTTGGAAGTGATGATAGGTACGATTTTATCTTAGGATAAGATCATAAATAGGAAAAGTAAGTAATTTCCGTCATACAGAAGGCCCTTTTAGGTTAACTACCGTTGTCTATCTCGTTTTAAAGTCAGAACCGTTTTAGGTAGGCAGTGAAGCGGTTTTCGGCCAAACTTGCTCGGATGATCCAAATGCGGAGAAACGAATGAGCAACCAATTCGTTCGGTCGTACGGCCGAAGAACTTTCCGATCCAAATAAATTTTGATTTTCCAGTCCTATTCAGCCGAATGGTTACTTTGACTTCAACTGTCAACCACGTGACATCAAACGCTCACCATTGTTTAACGCCGTTCTTTGCTTTTTGTTTACCTTTTCATTTCGATGAATTGCGAAAAATTGATAAGTGCGGTTGAGGAGTAGGCACTTGGGACATGCGTGATCCACTCTATCAAGCGTAAGCTGTGATCAAGGATAACTTTAGAAATGGAACTTCCAATATTTTTGTTTATTTCTTTCGTGCCATTTGTACGTAAACTAAAATTTTTCGAGAAGCAACAAATCTTCAACATCCATTTTGGCTGTGTCGTGGACTGGCAAAAATCGGCTACAGTGGACGACGACGTTCGGCCAGATTGCCGGTCGTCCGTTTGGTCAAATAGTTCGGCTGTTGAACGGCCTTCGTAGTTCGGTTCCAATGAACGAGCAGTCTTAGTCGGACGTCCTGATCACTTGCCACCGCGGTCCCTGGTAAGATGAACTCGAACTTCCACAGTCGTACGTATGCATCCAACTGTGATCTGAAGAAAAGCGAACCTGTCGATGCTCCCCTAGCCTACGTTTCTAAGAAAAAAACGCTAAAACCGTATTTGTAGTTTTTGTTTTGTATTTAGCAGACCGAGTACTCAAGATTCACAAAGCCCGATAGCAAGGATCGGCAGGCCAAATTGATGGGAACAACCAAACTAGACCTTCAGTACCTAAGCAGAAATCAACGAATTAATACAAAAATATATGTTACTACCCCATTTGAAATGTAACCAGTTTGAATGATAAATAATACGGAGCAGTGTTTAAAAATTCACCAATACTCAAATATATCAAAAGGTCAATATTAATATTTCGCTATTAATATCTTTTGTGTCAATCAAGTTTCATATTTTTTCGACTTGATTTTGCCTATATGTTATAATCAGGAAACTTTTATGTCAAAATTGATTGTTTGGACAAAGTATTACACTGCTGCTAAATTGTTTGCATTATGTTGTCCATTATGTTCCTAACTATGTATTATGCAAAACTCCTTAAATTGTAATCTAGAACCCCATGCAAGAAGTCCAGATTTGTTTGTTTTTAAATTGAACAAGCAATTTATTTAGCTGAATGTTTTAAATTAATGTGCTTGTGACAATCCATCAGTATAAAACTCATCGTCGGACTTTTAATCACCAGTAGAAGGTTGGTTGGTTTCATACACATTAGTATTACTGCCTCAAGTTATATTCTTTTAGTTCTTACAGTTTCTTGGAATGGGACGACTGTACGCAACAGGGAAGAAGTGCTGTTTCGACCTTCTCGAAGAAGGTGCAACAGCTGCGTGAAAGGGCAAGGCCTAGATTACAATTAACATTTTTCTTTTCTATCCCTCCTATGTACAGTGTGATCCCCTCGCTATTGTATCCATGGCAACACCCTCGATGTTATGAGTCTCTAGAGATACGGCTCCAGAATAAGAGCGGCCATTTTGGATCGTTGAATATCGATCGGACCTTTCACGGACCTACCCGACTGTTTACAAAACATTGGGAGGTTGGAACGTGAAGATCGAATTTTATTGAAACGAGCCAGATGAAGAGGTAACGATGACTTCGTACCGTGACGGCCACTGGGGAAAAAGTGGATAAATGGCATGACGTCTTCTGTTAACTTAGGCATTATTTTTCATTAACATCGATTTGTAATCTATCGGCTCTTCAATACAATTGAAGTCAATTCCCAAAGATGGCATTGCAATCAAGCCGATTTCAAACCAAAAGCTTTGAAAAACAAATTCATAACTGAACAATGCCAAAAAAAAAAGGAAACATTTGCAAATAATAATTTTCTTTAAAAAGACGCCAAAGCGTTGCAAATATGTCTAATTATTTAAACAGGGAGTCTCTTGACAACCGTCGATACTTCGTGAGGTTATCCCAAATCTCAATATATCTAGAAAATTCCTATTGTCCAAAATCTGATTCTCGATTTTATATGAGATATTTCACTTTAAAGTGTTACATATTTCAACCAATGTTGTACTCACGAATAATGTAGATTTCGGTATGATTTGGCGGAAAAAAATCAATTGTTATCTGCCAAGCTTTCGAACTATTTCAGCTCATAATCTTAAATTATTCAGAAATCGTGAGATGCGGTCTGATGTGATGTAGGTTTCAGTAAAACATTTTCTTTGTCCTGCCGACGTTTCGATCTTTATTGAGATCATCTTCAGGCCTTCAGTTGACATTATTGTCTTTTCTATACCGACTTCCGTCCCCACCCCTTCCAAATCCAACGTATCCAAAACAGCAAAGTTTCACAGGCACTCTCAAGACGACACGCAAGAATGGCACAATTACACAGAAGACAAACACTTGAAAGTTGAATATATAAAAAAACATATTTTGCATTGTATAAATTCACTTTTCCAAATTCTATATGTATTTTCAAAATGTTAACTATGTTTGTAAATCCCAGGCCCTGAAGATGATCTCAATAAAAGATCGAAACGTCGGCACGATAAAGAAAATGTTTTTCTGATATCTACATCACACCAGACCGCATCTCACGATTTCTGAATAATTATCGATTAACGGACACTGATCTCCACACATAGTGTTACAGTCCTTGGCAATGTTGGCACTAAGTCGGTCTTCAAAAAAATTCGAAATTATCTATTAAAAAATTGAATTATGTAAATTTGTACTTATTATTAATTTTGCCTTGGTGAAGACCTTAACATTTTTCATCCATACCATTCCGACATCCAGATTATTCGAGATATTGTAAATTTCATGTTATTTCAACATTTCTTCATAAAGTCCGCTGTATCTCGTAGAATATTAGTACTAAATTACACGAACGGAAAGAGTATTGAAAAAACTATGAAATTAATTTGTTCAATCGAAATAATTTCCTATTCGCAGCGGAAATAATCTCACTTTATGCCAACTTTTGCCTTCTGAGATTAGTCCGTTTGTTGTTAACTCTTAAGAAAAAATAGTTCTTTTATTTATTTTTTGGTGATGTAAACCTTTGGAAATTTGTTGCAGGACCAACACGCTGAACTTGAATGACATCTTCAGTACGACAATAACAAAAATAACATTTAAGAAATCATCGATCGTTATTTCAGAATGGCGTCAGGCAGAAGGGGACGCATTATTTCCATTCCTGGGTCACGATTGAGTAAAGTTTGAAATTAATAAGGATGATCCCAAATAAATATACCAGAAATTTTTTCATATTATGATACAATTCGATCAGTACACTATAATGTAAACGTACAATAAAAAAGCCATATTATTTTGGCAAATGCAGGGTGCCGTTTTTATCTTCCCAGGCTGATTTTCTCTTAAACTGGTAACATTATCGAAAAAAGACAGTTTTAAATTTTCACTGCTTTTTACAGATGGGATACTTCAGAGCCTTAACTTAGAAATTTTAAATAAGAACGTACACCATTTAATCAACTGTTTTAAAGGATTTTTTTTACACTGAAAACGATGGCGCAATCGGATTTTAAATGAATAATAAGAATACGTTATGGCACAGGATATGAAAAGAAATATCTTAATTTTGTTTTTATTATTAAGTCTTTTCATTTGATATTTTGGTGCTGGTCGGCTTTATGAATTCTTTGATGGCTCTGCTGACAATGAGAACGGACGGTTTTAGTTAATAAACGATTGTATTTTTTTAAAAAAAGGTCGGATTGTTTTGAACATCTGTTTTTTGTTTGTTTTTGTTCTAGTTGTTCACTGTAATGTATTTATTTATTTTTTAATGGCCCCATGAACTTTGCATATCTAGCCAGACTTTCTGTAATTAATTATTGCGTATTTGTTTGTTTTTTTTTTGGGGGGGGAAGGGTATCGTGAAAAAAGGTCCAGAGGCGACGGCGGGAATCGAACCGGGTCTCCTAGCCGAGAGTCCCTCACGCTAACCACTCGGCTACCGCCTAAGTCCTTATTCCTTACGTACCAAGGTGGATTGACCATCGTAAGATTTTATATTGGAGCGTTTGTATGATTTTGATATTGCTGTGTTTGGTGCAACCCCATAGTTGAATACCATATGTCCATGATTTGTTTATATAATAGTATTTTATTTTGTACTATGAAAGGCGAAGCTCCTGGTTTTGACCGGATAACATCCCAAATTCTCCAACAACTCCCTAGAAAAGCCATTATATTTCTCAAATACCTTTACAATAGTATACTCCGCACTACCCATTTTCCCTTACTTTGGAAATATTCAAACATCATCCTCTTCCTGAAACCTGGCAAACCAGCTCAAAAATCCTCATCCTATCGACCAATTAGCTTACTTCCCGTTTTGTCCAAAGTATTTGAAAAAATTCTCCTTAAACGGCTATTGCCACAATTAAAGTCTAACCTCCTCCCCGATCATCAGTTCGGCTTCCGCCCCCACCATTCCACAGTCCAGCAGGTGTTTCGTTGTTGACCGTATATCCTCCTCCCTCGGGCGCAAAGAATATTGTATGGGAGCTTTCCTTGGTGCGGCACAAGCGTTTGACCGCGTGTGGCACAGGGGACTCATGTACAAACTACATGTACAAAGTGTGTCCTTCCAAATACTATTTACCTAATCCTCCGCTCATATCTAACAGACCGGTTCTTTCGCGTCCGACAAGGATCAGATTACTCCGAATACTGCTCTGTGGGCGCGGGAGTACCGCAGGGCAGTGTTCTCGGACCAATCCTCTTCATCCTTTATACTGCAGATATTCCCACTAAACCTACCACCATACTTGCATCCTTCGCCGATGATACAGCTGTACTATCCTCCAATTCCGATCCTGCGGTTGCTTCGAAAGATCTGCAGGAACATATATCATGTATAGCAGTGTAAGACGGCCCCGTCTTAATTAAGCTGTAAAATAAGAACCCTTTAGGGAAACAAGGAAAACCGACAAGTGGTCCTTTGAAGAGGCAGACCCAGACCGGCACGACGTGACACATCTGGCAAATCTAGCTAGGAAATGGTCACGCACGTAGCCAGCTAGGTAAGAACGTCCAAATGTGAAGCAGACCCAGTCGAGAACAACAAGGCGCATCTGGCAGCCACACTCCGTCTGGGATACACCAAGGAGACGCAGCCACCCAGAGCCAGCGAGGACCACCCGTGTCTACCCATCATGCCAAGCCAGAGGTCGAGACAAGAGATGCTGTGGACCTGGATCGTGGCGAGTAACGTGTGGGGTAAGTCCCGTTGTCAATAGACTTATCCCAGATGTAGAGTTGTGACTGACTAATAGATAAATTAATATTAGCAATTAGAGTATCGTGAAGAGAAGGAGTTTTGTTCAATAAATGTCTCTGAATAATGTCTCTGATTTATTGTATTCTGGAACCTTACCTTCCCATACACAAAAATAAGTAGCGACGCGCTTACGCCGACTTATCTCTTGACGCTTATAAAAAGAAAGCGAATATTGGGAGATAATTCGGTCTCCGCGACGTCGTCCGCTTACAGCAGATTGGTGTAGACAATGGAGAATGAAGATAGACGAAAGCAAGAGCGTCCATGTCACATTTACACTCCGAAGCAAACCTCCACTCACGATATTCTACAACAGTGTTCCTATCCCCAAATCTGACTGTGTTCGCTGCCTTGGGTTTCACCTAGACTCACGACTAACATGGAATCAACATACACGACTGACACGACAAAACCTAAACAGACGGTATGGCCTACTGCACAGACTTATTGGACGACAGTCTGAACTATCGACAAAAAACAAACTTACACTCTACAAAACACTTCTACAACCGATTTGGACGTACGGAATAGAACTGTGGGGAACCGCTAAGCCTTCCAATATCCAACGCCTCCAATCCTTTCAATCAAAAGTCCTCAGATCCATTATAAATGCTCCCTATTACGTCTCAAACGCTACCCTACACAAAGACCTCCAAATTCCTTATATCCAAAAACTTATTTCCCAAAAATTTACCTATTTCCATAAAAAACTTTCCCATCATCCAAATAGACTCGCCCAAGCCCTATCTGACAAAACCCATCCCTACAAGCCCATAAGGCGCCTGAAGAGGAAATGGCCCCGCGACCTCCTTTCTGAGTAAACCCACAAAAAAATAAATAAAGAGAAGAGGGAGGATAATACCGATTATTTTCTCCCCTCATTGTAAATATTTGTACATAAATTCACGATCCGCAAATTACACAGTGTAAATAAAAATTACAGATTGTAATAAAAATAAATTATAATAAAAAAAATTGTACTGAAAGATTGGAGCCACGTCCTATCAACCAGTTTAGTTGTCTATACCTAAAACCTATCTCTGTCCTTTTGTTCTTCACATGTTCTTTCCATCTCAGCTTGGCATCTAAGGTCATACCCAGATATTTAGCCGTATTGCTGTATGGTATAATAGTTCCATCGATTGTGAGTTGTAAAGATTAGATGAACTGATTTATGCTGATTTAGCTTGATTTTCCTTTTTTTTTTTGTCCATTCGTTTATCTTATCACATGCATTTTGGAGGATTTATTAAAATTGACAATCAAAATTACTTATTGAAAATAATAATAATCATTGACAATCTTCAACAATGTTTTGAAAATCCCTTTTATTTGAGAAGTTGGGAGATTTAGGTTTGAAAGATTTCACCAAAATATCTAACCACCGTTCAATCCACAATGGTCGTGGTCACTTTCTAACAATACTCCTATGGACTAATTATTTCTAATTATAATTTCTATACTCTTAGACGTCTCAAACATACTGCTGAATGTCTAAACCGAGAGTTAGTATAAATTGAACAAAAATTAATCAAGTATAAAGATTAAAATATAAGATTTGATAAAAAATTGTACCATCTCATACAAATTTTGCTCATTTAGGAAAGGCTCGTACTGCGAAAAGGCATCCACCACTGAGCAAACACATACAACCAAACATAATTCACCCACCTGAGCCGAGACAGTTACCAGGCTCATTAGTAAGTTATTTCATTAATGTTTGAGTGAAGTTGAAGTTCACAAGTTGAGCCTTCAACTGAAAAGCACGATCGGTGAAACAACGCCTGATGTATAACACGTATGTAGTTTGTTATAAATAAACATGCCATTCATGTAAATCTGAAATAAAAATTCATAATCGCCACTAATAAAAAATATGAACTATGGGATTTCATGAAGATACGTTTCTTAATAATGCCACTGAAAACTATTTTAATGTGAATAGGGCACACTAGGGGCACCAAGGTTTCACAAAACTGCATCGCGTGCGACGAAAATGTTCATCTACTTGCCCTTTCTCCCAGGTATAAAATGAGATAACAGAGAAACGTCGAATGTGCCTCCGTAGTAGACTAAAATCTGCACGTTAAGTGTCAAGAAGCCAAAAAATAAAATGAGAAATGAATCCTTTCTTTTTATTGAAGTAAATAAGAATTACCTCTCGGAGACATTGGCCGCGTTGACACTGAAAGGTAAATGTCCCGGGTTCGAATCCGACATGCCTGCATCCCAAAAATTGCCTTAGATACGGACATATATCCCGTTGTGGAAATTGTGGGGAAGAACACTTCTACCTGCAGCAACCTAACCATGAGTCCATTGCAACCTTGATCATAAATCAACTGACTTCATAAAGTGCCCTCAATTCTTAAAAGAAAGGAAAATAAAACAAACCATGGGAGGAGTCAACTGCTCATACCACGAAGCCAACATCCTTGTCTCCGGTTCATCCTTTTCTGCAAAACTAGCATGCCCTACCCCTAACATAGATAGCTTTAAAGAATTCCCACCGCTTAACAAACCTAATTCCGATAACCTCACCTCACCTAGCACTCGTAAGAAAGCTCTAAAAAGAACTAGAATCCTCTCTCCCCCACTTTTAATGGATTCAAATGGCATGTCATTAAAGAAAGAAGCTATGTTCAGAGAAAAAAACACCCAAAAATGTCAAAGGGGATTTAAGGAAATCATTTTCTTTGACTACTAGGCAGGATTCAAGTGAGATAGATAACAACCTTAATAGTATCATTATTAAGACCATATTCTCCATCATAAAAAGTTAAAAACACGATCTGGAAAACTCCGACTTTAAAATGTTGGACGATACAAATTTAATAGAAAAAATCAAAGATCGAACAATCTGTCTCAAATCATTTACTCACACTTTCATAGCTTTTTACCCTTATGAGGATTCTTCAATGGAATGCCCGCTCTGCGATCCCTAATAAGTTAAGTTTAGAATTCTTTCTAGCGTCAGAAAACATCTCAATTGCAATAATATCGGAGACACGGTTCAATAGGGTGCATACGCCAATTTTCGAGGTTTCAACACTTCGTTGTGATGGAAAGGAGGTACATGGAGGATCTGCAATTTTGATTTGATGTAACATTCCCTACTCAAATGTTAGGATAATCTCAACTGCCCGTAAAATCTCACGCGCTGTCGTCTCAGACAAAATACCCAACGAAAAGAATTTGATGTGTATAATCCTCCTAACAACAAAGTCTCCCAAAACTGAATGGGATAATGTCATAAAAAGCCTCGCAAAACCCGTTTTCTTTGCTGGCGACTTTAACGCACACAATCGTAGCTGGGGTTGCCCCATAACTAAGAAAAATGGTGTCGACCTGTTAGAAATAATAGAAAACAATTATCTAAAATTCTTAAATTAAGGATACTCTACAATATTGCCAGCTTTAATCCAATACAACTGGGCTGTTGATGTCACATTTTGCTCAAAGTCCATTGCCCATAAATTCAGTTGGTCAGTTCAGAAGGACTCGTTCGGGTCAAATCACTTAGCCATATTAATAGAAATCCATGAACAGACTGTAAAACAGAATATATCAACAAGCTCCGCCCTAAATCCGACCTGGAATATGCACAAAGCGAACTGGCCCAAATTCATAAATCTGATGGAACGGATCATCCTCCCCAACCACCCCTAATAGATATTGCGGAACATATAGTACGGCATTGCAGAAAATAAGTTGAAGATAGGAAGACTATTTTCGGTGCGATAGACCAATGCGAAATAGCAAAACCTTATAATTATAAATTCTTAATAAATACAGAAGACTTCGACGTTCATCGGGCTCTGGTCGATCTTGTCAAATAAACTCGTTGCCACTTATAAATAATTTATAACGAACAAATTATAACAAACATGGCTGAAGACAAACGGTCAATCCAAAAAAAAAGTTTCAGCCATAAAGTACACTCCGTGCTAAGCAATGACCCCCACATTTTAAATTTGATTCAAACATGTTAAATCAAAATTAGGGCAGGCTGGGTAGAAATGAATCCCAGTTAATGCCGACATATCTGGTATACAGATGGCTCTAAGTATGGCCATGGTCCCAGTCAAACTCCGGGATTGTTTGGATACTTTAACCAAGGAATTCTGACAGGACATCACTAAAGGTCGGTTGATTGATGGAACAGGTCATTACAGTTGAGGGAGGTCAGGTTTATCAGTAATGACTAACAGTTAGCAGGACTGGGCATTACTCTAGGAAAGAGGACGGTCTCCACTGTGCCCTGGAAGTCCTCCTGAATCTACATACGTTTACCCTAGATCAACAATTAACATTATAATGCAGGTACAGCCTTAACAGCCTACGCGCATAAAGAGAAGCAATTAAAGATCCTTTTTAAAAAGATAAGTACTACTTACAGTTAGTTGTTTTGCAACGATCCGGATTTCGAGCCTCTTAGCTCATCATCAGGTTGATGGGTTTGACATGTCTATCGACATGAATTACCGAATTGAACCCGCTGATACCTCCGCCAACGCGACGTTCCAATTAGCAGCTGATTTTTTTAATGGCGCTCAATTTGAACGTACGAACTGCGGAAATTAAAACACAAATAAATATTACAGTAGTAAATACTTAATATTATTAAATTACTATAAAATAATAACAATTAAAACAATTAGTTTAATTATTTGGATGTTTGATTTTATTTATGCACATATTTAAAATTGGAAGTAGATCAAAATCTGTTATATTATTAACGCATTTATCAATTAATTATTCAAGTATCGTGAGATGCGGTCTGGTGTGATGTAGGTATCAGAAAAACATTTTCTTTATCGTGCCCACGTTTCGATCTTTTATTGAGATCATCTTCAGAGCCTGGGATTTACAAACATAGTTTACATTTAGAAAATACATATAGGATGTGGAAAAGTGAATTTATACAATGGAAAATATATTTTATATTCTATCAAAGTATATCTACTACACAGAAGACAAACACTTTGAGTGAGTAGAAATACTTTGATAGAATATAAAATATATTTTGCATTGTATAAATTCACTTTTCCACATCCTAAATGTATTTGTTAAATGTAAACAATGTTTGTAAATCCCAGGCCCTGAAGATGATCTCAATAAAAGATCGAAACTTTGGCACGACAAAGAAAATGTTTTTCTGATACCTACATCACACCAGACCGCATCTCACGATACTTGAATAATTATCTATTAACGGTCACTAATCTCTACGCATTTATCAATTTTACATTTTTTAATTTCAAATTTCTCAAAACAATCTAGTTCTTTCCCTTTGTTGAACCTATGTAAACACTCTTGTATTTAAATTTGAATTGAAATTATGTTGTTTTTTAGATGGTCCTTAAATTCCGAAAATTTTGCTCTATTTTGGCAAGTGTTCTTTTACTTTTGTTTTTATTTCTCTACAACTTTGGCCAAGTTGTTTACTTTGTCTTTGGCAATTAAAGATTTCGGAGGAATTTCAGGTGTAGCCCTGTTGACAGTCTATTGACGTTGAGGTCCCAAAATTCAGATTTATTATTTCATTTTTTAAATTAAATTTTAAAATCAGATTTATTTTTCAGATCTTTTTTTTCAGCGCATGACTGGAAGAAAGGGATCCCAGTAAATGCCACTATATGTAGTATGCAGATGAGTCTGGAGCTGTATGATCACTGTTGCCATCGAACACTGTACCAAGGAGGTCAAATAGGTCAGGTATGAGCATCTGGTTAGACAGTCCGGCGGCATTGGCACCTCCCTCATGGGGGTCATCACTCAATTGCCAGTGTTGTTTGGGATTGCATCAAGGACCTGTTAGAAATTCAAAAATATCCACTCAAGACATCTATCGGGCCTAAACCTTATGGAGGCATAACAATTGTCAAAAACATAGATATAACGTTCAATAAGGATGTATTCCAGGACAGAACCATGCGAAAAAAATAAACCGGATTGCAAACGTTTGTTTGTAATATTTTTATCATCCTGTTGTAGCAGCCTGAAGTTTTTTAATTAATTGATTTTTCATGCTAAAATTAATTCGCCTACCCTATGTAGGATCGATACTGTATACTCCTTTTAATTTTGGTCTGCTTACACTCCTCTGGGGGTTGTTATGAAGATGGCGAAATGCGTCAGACGAACGCCGCAATCGTACGACCAATTTTCAAATTCATCACCCCGCAGGCCATTCGGAAAACTCTCACAACATAAATTAATTGGCAATTTTTATTATTGCGCTTCAAGAGCGTGCGCATGTCACCTCGGTGAACCGTTCTAGATTCTTATCTATTCAGTCGTTTCTCGTCTTGGACAACAGTTGATCCAGCCAACGACGCTCTGGAGAATGAGAGAAAGATGAACCTTTCCCCAAGTAAGCGCTAGAAATTAATATATCTGAGCTCTTGTTATTCGAAACCTGATAATTCGAAATCATCTGCTGTTCACTTTGGTAAATCGAAAAAAAAAAATTATACACTTACTGATAAGAAATATATTTCGTAACAGGGGAGAGAGAGGTTGTATGAATTTAAATGGAGCCACTACCTCTCTTTACAATTCGAACTTTTCCTTGTAATGGTCCTCTAACTTTACTCATATAGTTGGTTTCCTGGCAGCCCAAACTTGCTTTGAATGTTCTCTAGTTTATTGTCAATTTTTTGTCATTCTCAACTTTGGCCAGTTTGAAAAATCATTTACGCAAAGGTACCAGTTCAAGAATTTTTGTCAAAATGCATAATGTTCACTTTTATAGTTGATCTATATATCTTTCATAATTTATATGATGTTTTGTATATGCACAATTTTCATATGTCTACATATATACAAATATACATACATCATATATTAATAGTTCGATTTTTCCCTCGTCTTGATAATTCGCACATCATGTTAATTCCAACGCTTGATAATTCAAATTATTTTTGTTGCCTTCTTGAGTTTCGAATTATCGAGAGTCGACTACGATCCAACTCTGAAATAGCGCACTTGAGCTATTATTTATGGACATTATGAAAAAATTTGGCTTTTTAAAAAAACAGATTTTTTCACAGTTTGCATGGAGATTTTGATTAGCACAATATGTACACGCTACTTTAAAAAATTAAATAATGTAGAAAATTTCATATTTGGCTATGCCTTGAGGAAAGAAAATCAACAAGTGGGATAATTGTCCATTCAATTTTTTACAGTGTAGCATCATAATTTTTTAAGCCAAGCACGGTAATTTATTTTTAAAAACTTCAATAATCTCAATCCACAGTTTATCACATGTTTTTCAAAACAATTTAATTTGTGTCTTTCATTTAAACGGTTAGACGAGTACAAACAAGTTGTACACAACAAAAGCACACAAAAAACGGACGGAGCTAATAGTTTTATCTCGTAGTGTTGAGAGTATTGATAACTCAATTATCGTCTAATCAATGGCAGGTGGATTAACAAGTTGAAAACGTATTAATCTAGACCACAATGGAGTTGAGAGCTGACTAAATATAAGCGATGGTACTTGTTTTTTTTTTTTATTTTAAAATTATTCAAATAACAGCATTGATACTGACATTAGTACTATATTTATATATGATCCATCATTAATGATGATAATCTTAACTTTGCAAATGTATTTGCACTCACACGTACACAGACCAGCAAGCAATGAGAATCACCCACTCGGGCTTTGGCAATCCGGGCAAATTATCTCCAGGTACTTCTTAATAGCCAGGTCGTTTCAGCAGTAAACGCATTTCAAGCAGTTTAAAATACATTCTGTCCCTAGTGACACACTATTCAAGTAGGGTAGTGGCGTACCCAATAATCTACTATTGGCCCTCTTACAATACGTATTCACGCTAATTAATACATTTAATCTAAAAAAAGAAACGCAAAATGTAATACGTATGCTATATACATTAAAACAGCACTGTTTATTAAAAATCGAACAGAGAAATCAAAGTTGCTGAGCTAAAGTACAATTATCAGGTGCATTACTACAAGCTCTCTGTAAAGAGCTAAGGAATTAACCCTGCAATCCAGTGGGATAGGGTCTTTGGCTCAAAAGGCAGGAACCTGTCAGACTACGGGGATGACGAGATGAAGGAAGTTGGCACTGTTGGTTGATTGGTTTAAGGTTGACACGGACCACGAGGACACTGTCTTTTTATGCAGCTTGAAGGATTGTTTGACGACGTTGAAGAGGGCTTGATTTAGTTGGTTGGTGTGGCAGGATAGCTCGAGTGGAAGTTGTGGAATATTATAGGCGTCATGTCCGTCTTTGTGAATGGTTTGGTGGGTGAAGTAGAAGGTAGTGTTGAGGATGCGAGGACTTTTGAGAATCGGATTCTCTGAATGTTGGATGGCTTGGCTGAACCCCAAGCTCGACTCCGTAAGTCCAAATGGATCTAATTAGCATGGGTATATTGTCAATCTATTATGTATATTCACTTCTGATTTGGGCACAAGTAGGCGAGTTGGAGCCGAGTTGTCCGTATTTTCGGTTAAGCTTGTGACGTTCCATCGACCGAAGTCGTCACTATTAAAACTCATGACATAAACATCTTAAACGAAATAATAACCTTAAAATACCCAAAACCCTCTACCATGCTGGGTACTCAAAAATATACCCTTTACTGGATCCAAAGCAAATAAAATGAAATTATTATTATAATCAAAATAGGCAAGCAGTATAAATACTCTCCATAAATAAGATATACTGGTCACCTCTAATTCAACGTTCTGTTTAGCTGTTCTCTGTTTGAGCGTCGCATAGCACCTGATTAAATTTTCGCAGCCGGAAGCCGGAAGGAAGGGGTGAGCGAATGAGAGCCCCCGTTTCCTCCACCTCTCAGGGCACAGTTTTTTGGTTGCAGCGACCAAAGGCGGTGACAAGCTCCTGTCTGTATTTGTATTATGTGTGTTCTAAGTCTGCCGTCTAAGTAGAACTCACGTTAGGATTAAGTTTTAAGGAGGCCATTACCTTACTGTATATGTGCATTAGTGGCAGGTACAACCTTTAAGTCACTTGCCGGCTTTTTTGATCGTTTAGGTTGACGAGCATCAGTCGGTAATAAGGTCTAGGTCATCATGGGTTGCTTTTGCTGCAAGGAGAGGTCTGAATGTGAGGAGAGGATTGCGGTGACGTACGCGAAATTTGTATAGCGTTGTGTAGAGGATTGGTCCTAGGATACTCCCGTGTGAAACGCCGGTCTTGATTGGCAAAATATCTCAAAAGAACTCAGAACCAATTTTCACATTGAACCAGCGATCCGAGAGTAAGGACTTTCGGGTGGATGGGATATTAAGGGCGGGGAAGTATACTTTTTCATTTGAAAAGGAGACCGGGGTGCTACACTCTCAAATGCCTCTGCTGTCACACCGAGGGAAACCCCTAAGCAATAATGCTTATTTTCATAGGCATAGGTGTTGATTACTCGTAACCCCTGCTGATCAGCAGAATGTAGGGATATAAACCCAAATTGATGGATGGGGATATTGTGGCTCAAAAATAAGTTTTCGTGTGTCAACACTGCATGGCCTATTGTTAATCAAGTTATTTAGATCTTCAAAGGGCCAGTGATGAACCATGCTCGTGGTACTTAGGCGTTTTTCTACTGATCGGACCCACTGATGGTATCTCCCCCCCATTCCATTTTGATGGTATGTTTTTAGACTCAGAAGGCTGAATCGACTAATCTAGTTTGATGTTAAATTGTTAAAAGCGAAATGTTTTCACCTAAAATTTTCTACATGTTTTGTATAATCATTATCCCTGATTCGTTCAACTCAACAGACGTAATTCATTTAGTTGAGAAAAAATGAACCAACTATATGTTAAAAGGAACACGACAAGAAGAAAAAATTTGTGGTATTTCAGTTATTAAACAAATTATTCAGATATCGTGAGATGCGGTCTGGTGTGATGTAGGTATCAGAAAATCAATCCCACCAGACCGCATCTCACGATATCTGAATAATTATATATTAACGGTCACTAATCATTATTAAACAAAGACAATAAAGAATTACCTAATGAATCATCTTGAATGAATATTTTGAGTATGAAGAAAACATATTCCAGGACTGATACCTACCTAAAACACGATAAGATTATGTTTCGTGTTTACTCTTTTCATTATCCATTCTGTTTGTACAATTCATTAATCATTTTCTGAAAGCGTATAACACTGTGGCCGTGTATTTCAATCAAACCTTGATTTTAGTTAAAACAGTAAAGCCTGCGATCAGAAGGGACAAATTTAAATGGTGATTTTCATAGTTTTAACAAAAACGTTTTCTAGGCCTTTAAATCTTTCTGTATCTTTTATTTATTGGAGGGATTTTATTAATGTGTGGGCTGTGTGTGTAAAACGAAAGTTATAGTTCCTATAAACAAGGTTTATTTTCATTAAATAAGATTGAACTGTCATATTTTAAAGTCTGATAGGAAACGGATGCTTTGATCAAACAGATTGCTTGATATTGGCGGTGTCCGCTGCTAGAGAGAAAAGGATAACACCGGGAGTGACAAATGGTTCGAATAGAATTACGATTTGTTAAACTCAAGACTCTATTGTCTTCCTTCATCCAGATAATAAAGGGTTCCTAGTGCCCGCATCAGATCGACTGTTAAGATTTGACATCCTCCAATAAGTGCAGTAGAAAATCCTTACCCTGAAAGTAAATTGTTACAGCCTAAATAAAAAATAATTAAGGCATTTCATGAATATGTAACATTGATTTGTGGAAGCTACAGGACATTTTGAAAACCGTTTGAAAAGAAAAACGTTGTTTTCCAAGCGTAAGAAATGAAATTTTATGACCTATGACTAAAATCTCAAATTAAAAAAACACATAGACAACATTCTGCATAAAGCCCAGGCTCTACTAAGCATTGACCAGAGATTATACAGTGTGGTGACAACTGTAGATACTATATCTACTAGTTGTCACCACTGCTTTCCATGCTGCAGCCAATGAGTGTTTTTATGCTTGCACTCATAACCAAAATAAGTGAGGTAAGTGAGACGGAAAGGACTAGACTAGGTCGATCAGTTTCCTAGTCATTCCTTAATTACCGGAAACTGCTGCTTCTGGAACACCCTGGATTTTTCCAGTTCTGTGTATTGAAAGCCATTGTTTTTCGAAAATGTTTATTCAAAGTGTTATTTTTATTTTCTTCCATTTCTTGGGAGTGCACTACCTATTTGTGACATTCTCAATGATCAGGTTTCTTTTTTAATATGGATCTTTGACTGAAGTCTGGCTCTCTGAGGAAACATTCAGTGTCTCCATCTCCTTCATAGGAGCTGTATGAGGCTTTCAGGTAGCCGAATTGATGAATTAGTTGGACGATTTCGTCACATATACATCAGCCTGGTCTCCCGCACACTCCCTAGGTAGAGAAGGCTCATTCTACCTCCCAGGGGCTGCTCTAGGATCGAAACTACCGGATCAGCTCCGGCTGCGGTTTTGTTTAAACTGGAATTGCTAACCACGCCCTAGAGGAGTACCGCCTACCAATCGAGCTCACCCTACACCCATGTGCAAAGCATAATCGAGTAGGAACAACCGATTCACTACCCGTTCCCATCCGCCAAGATGATAGACGATGATAGACACAGCAGTGAGATGGCTGTCTCGTGTATTGCACATTCAAGATTACAGGAATTACGTTCTGAATTGTTACGGACCACAATGTCAAATTGACCAACGTTTTCAATGTTAATTTATACTGTCATTTTTATGAAAATGAATTAAATGAGTTTTTTGTAAGAGAAGAATATCAAAATTTTTCATCCTGACTACGAATTTCTCGCCTTCAAAAGAAAACTCCAGTTTTGGATTGAATTTAATGAGAAGCAAGGGGTAGAGTATTTCCATGTGTTACATGATTTTTTTTAAAAAATAACAAACTGAAGCTTATTAACGGGACGTAGATTTGAAAAATGTGAACACCTTCGAAGTTTGGATATGTGCATTAAGAACTAATTTCCAACAGCTCGAGATAAACCGTTCAAGACCATGTATGGGCGGGTGGCAAAACCGTTTTCAGTTTTGACAAAGCTAACCAGTATATCTTCAAGTGAATACGAATGTTTGACATGTTCAAACTCCACCTTAAAGTCTACTTTCGAGTTTGATTCCCACATTTTTGGCTCCGTCTGGAAAACAAAAAATTTCAGTTGCCACGATCGACACTGTTCTGTTCTAACTTGCTCCTTTGCATTTCTTTTCTACTTGCTCAAACCCATTATTAAATTGAAGAACTCCCCTCAACTTTTCTTTCAATTTTTCTGTTTCCGACTTATTGAACAACGGAGATAAACGTTTTAAAAAATTGTGAAGTGCCTTTTTTTTCGTATGGTTTCTTGAACAGACTAGCGGCACACCTGACACAGTGGTAAGAGGCGGAGACGGCCCGACAGCCGAGCAATCTCTATATATTCGTTTGCTTTTCTCTAACCGGTAAGAGGCTAGTTGGCGAATGTGCTTCTGTACTTATTTTTGTATAGAGGAAGGTGAGGTTCGAGAATTTAATAAACCAGAGTATTCTAAAACATATGTTCGAAAACAATTCCGCTTTTTAAACACACATAACCTCAACAAAATGTTAATTCATCTAGCAAGTCATCCCAACTCCAACTCTGGGATGAGTCTATTAACGAAGGACTTACCCAAAACGACCCTCGCCACGATCAGCGACCACAGCGTTAATAGCTGCTTTTTGGTTTCTCGACCCCACGACCTGATCCGATGAGTCGCACCGGCCGGTCCTAGCTGGCTCAGGGTGGCTGAGGCCCTTGGTGAGTCCCGGACGGAGTGCGGCTGCTTCTCTTCCTGATCGAATCTTTACTGGTCGTACCCCTTTTCTAGATTGACTTTTGATATCCAAATCATCCCTTTTTGTGAACCAGTTTCTCAACCGGAGCATGGGTGAAAAGGAAAACCAAAAACCGGGCGAAGAAAGGTGTCGCGCACCCGGTTGACATCGGTCCCACGCCGCTACAAATTTTTAGCCTTGTGACAACCCTTCAGCACTATATAACACTATGCCAGTTATTTATCAGATCATTTTTGTTTTCAAGATTTTCAAATTAAGTGTTTCAAACAGATTTTCACTTGTTATGTGTACATCAAACGCTTCACCGTAAGATATTATATGTTATGTACTTACGTTTTGATCTTTATTGAGATCATCAAAATGTACTCAAAGTGTGTGTGACTGTGGGCAGGAGTATTGTATTAACCGTATTGAACTATTAGAATGAAGATGTGTAAAGGTCGAAGAACAAATTGCGTCTCTTCCTTGGACGGCACGATGAGCCCCTTCACGGTAAAAATGGTGTATACCTGAAACGCTTAACCTTAAGGAGAATGACACCAGTTCCCCTGTAATGCTGCGGCACCCCAACAGGGAAGCACAAGCAACTAGTGCTTGACGGCGATCTGCAGGAGCAAATGAGGGCAATGGCACGAAAGGTTGTCTTAGCGGGAAAAAAGTGGCCAGTTTCATAAAAACGCTATTAAAAGAATATCATCAAGATACGATAATCTTTATTAATCCAATGAACTTTGACCTAATATAATTGTTAAAAAAAGATTTATTATTGATTAATTGGTAGGAATAGATAATTAACGTGTTAACGTATTGATTAATTATTATATTGGTAATAATTAATTAATAGTTATTAATTAAATTATTTTAAAAATAATAATAAAATAATCAAGATCAACAACGTCAAATATAAATTTAATTTGAATCTGATACTTGCACAAAACTGAATGGACGATGTAATCTTTTATTTATTTATTTTTTTTTTATTACCGGTGTTTTTGACAAAAAAAAAAGTATCTCGTCCAGAGGCCCTGCATTGAACCCCGGACCTTTATCTGACCGAATGAGGACAGGACCTTTGATGAGCGCGTAAACCGTTGTGGCCACCGACCCCCCCCCCATCAGATGTAATCTTTAAACACCTGTAATCTTGATCGGAGGTAGGTGGAAATGTATTCCCTCTCGTAAGGGTTACTTGAGAGAGGAAAATAATAATATAAAAAAAAAAAAATAAAAGTACAGCTTGGCCAATTGGTCGGGAAGACCTTTGTTACATTTTTATGGAATGAGCGTGCTTTGGAGGGGGAGTGTCTGGGGCTTCGGCTTCGAGACATCTTTTGTGGATTTTAGTTACAGTCATAAATTCGAGGAAATCGTTGAAATTGAAACCGGGCCTATAATTACAAGATATGAAAGAACAACTTGCGTTACGCAATATAAATTTGTCTAATTCTTCAATTCACTGGGGTTAACGTCATTAAAAAGAACACAATTACGGTTTTTAGTTAAGATGGAAAAAAAGTTAATGGCACGAGAGGGATTCGAACCCACGACCTTCGGATAGATACGCCGCTGCTCTACCGCCTGAGCTATCGTGACTCCCCATCTCAACCTCCTCTCAACCAAATATGGCAAAACGAGGGAAAAACTCATAAGGTGAGGTTGAGACGGGAAGTTGATATCCGAGTGGATCGAGGTCCCGATAGCTCAAGTGGTAGAGCAGCGGCGTATCTAGCCGAAGGTCGTGGGTTCGAATCCCTCTCGTGCCATTAACGTTTTTTCATCTCAACTAAAAACTTACACGTTTCTCAAAGCATAGGTCGTATTTAGTTTTTGTATTGATATAATGGTTATATGAAATTAATTACATCGTACAAATTTATTTCAAGAAAACAGCACTAGAATTCGTGCCTTTGTGTTGTTATGTAATGTAAACCGGTCCCCGTCTTAGAATAGGGTGTAGTTGTTGAATAAGAACCAAAAAAATTTGAAAAGACCGAAAAAAAAGACAACGTGGTGTGCGCTTGACGTTGCATAGATGTGCACACCCTATCAAAACGAAGAAGCCACAACATATTTAACACGAACCTGGGAAAAAAGTTGCCATCGTTTGACAACCGATCTGATAAATAACTGGCATAGTGTTATATAGTGCTGAAGGGTTGTCACAAGGCTAAAAATTTG
>CM077100.1:24350761-24378580 GCA_039619505.1 Cimex hemipterus | reverse complement strand
GAGAGAGAGAGAGAGAGAGAGAGAGGGGGGGAGAGAGAGGGAGAGGGAGGGAGGGAGAGAGAAGAGAGAGAGAGAATATCTATACACAACCTGCACATATAAAATAATAATATAATACGAAATAAAGCAAAATAAAAAGAAAACTATTTATATTTGATAATTGCACCGAATTTAGAAATAGAATGATTGAAAACTTTCTCAAATATAATTACGTCGAAACACATTACACTTCACTAATCATTTTGAAACGAAAGGTTTAATAAACAAGGCTCTCGTTCAACAATCACAGAAATCAAGAACATCATAAAACATGACAAAATTTACCCATTAATTAAAACTTCGAAACTTGCCTTAAGTGCATTCAATAATACTATCATTTACAATTTAAAAATGACATCGAACGAATCCTTTGGACCGAGAGAAAACACCTATTCGGAAGATATTATGCTTGAACGAAAAATTAAAGAATATCATGATAATAGGCAACTTATAATTAATACGATAAAAGAACAAAACGAAAAGGATAAAGAAGTGAGAACAAATAAATTAAATCAAATGCGAGAAAAAATAGAAATCCCAGGAAGAGAAACCTATATTAAGGATGCACAGTTCGGTAAAGTCAAACTGAAATCTAAAAGGGCGAAGTATTCGAATAATACAAAATTAGCCACAACGTACGAAAAAAAAAATCAAAATGCATCCTACCCTCGTTAACAGACCGAGAAAGTTTGCAAATACTCTTTCTGGTACGGGTGGAATCACACCGCAATAATACTAATCTCTCTCTGTCTATCTGTCTCAGGACATCACACTGGAGAGATGAGTAGAACCTAATCAACTTCTGACCCAAGGTATGGACCTGGGATCGTTGCCAAACGTCTGCCGCAAGCACATATGACAGACAAATATTACACGTTTATTCATTTGATCACCTTAGAACTTCTAAATAGAGTACTAGATCAAGTAAGAAGACTTACTAAAACTTAAGCTTAGCTTCGGAATCTTTATCAAAATTGTACCTCTACACTAAGTTACTTCTTTTGATCACTTCATTATACACAAACCAAAAGCACAAAGACCAAAGAGAGAACTTTTTAACGGTTTAGGAAAGGCAGTGTCTTGGATCACTGGGAAATATTACTTCTGAGAAAAAGGATCGAGTCTATTGACTAAACCAAGGAACTAGGAAGGTACAATAAGCCAGAAGGCTGCAGTGCCTGGGGCACACAAACCCCTCTTCCTAGTACCTTTTCCACCATACCGTACCATACTGGGAAATATGGACTTCTTTAGTTTTCAAATATTAACCCAATTGCGTTTTCGTAGTCCATTGATTAAGTTACTTCTTTCAATCAATTAATTATTCTTTCTAAGGTCTTGGTGCATTGCTCTTTTGTTGATAATAATATTTACTATTTTATTGATATACCCTTAACAAAACCAAACCTCTGATGCCTATTTCCTGCTATACTGTTCAATTCTTAAAAACTTGTAAACTCTTCCAACCTTAATACGCAAAGCGAAGTATGATTTATTTATTTATTTATTGCTGCGTGCATAGAAATCAGTAACTTTACATATTGTACACATAAATCAAAGATTAATAATGATTGTACAAAGCAAATATTAACAAACGAAAATCTTTTTAATTGTAAGTACGTTTTGACATCAAGCGGACCATTTATAAAATATGTACCTTTTATCGACCGTCATTTAGCATATAAGACCAAGTTAATTGTAATTATAAGAAACAATACTAATGACACTTAACAAATATTAGTCTAATGAAATTAGGTAGCAACGAAAGATTGTTAAATGAAAAGGCAATACCAATGTTTAAAGAAACCAAAGTTTTGTTTACAATAGCAGATGTGTTTGATCAAGCAAAAACAAACATATCTTTTGAAAATTGACATGTTGTAAATATAAATATACAACCGTTTGAACTTTTAGAGGACTCCCTCAAGGTTTTCAGAAACGTACATTTATGTTATAATATCTGTTGGTAAAATGTCAGCTGCGATTGCCTTTCTCCGCTGGCGTCGTAGGAAAATTATTCCATCTTCACGCGAGTTGAATTAACAAATGAAGAAGACAGGATAGATGGAAACGCTCAATCAACACATGCATCCACTTTCTCAAGACTACCTTTTCCCTCGCAGGAGCTTCGAGCTTAAGGGCGTTGGAGTTATAGAGACGACCTACACGTCAAGTCGCTAATCAGCACTTCAGATAAGTCGAGCGGGTCAGAGGTGACAGGTTATCAGCCAGCCAGATTTCAAGGAACCAATTAGCCTAGCGGCCCGGGAAGAAAAAGCGCCCTTCTTAACATCGTAACCAAACACCGCAGCCCTTAGACCAATTAGACTAATTAGACCAAGAGTCCAATTAGACAAATATGTATAAAACCCCTTGTATCTCCTAGGAACGCGCTCACTCTTACTGTTGCGTTCTGTCCGTTATAGTGTCGGTTCCACTGTTGTAATCTTTACAATAAAACTTCTTTCTTTTAAAAAAAGACTCTTCCGCAGAGCAGTTATTCAACTTGAATACCTGAACTAATTCAGTACTTCCCTATTTTGATCAACGAGGACGTTAGAAAAATAGCGAAACATCGAGATATAATAAGCCAAACATAGCCAACGCATATTTTTGACAAAAGCCACCAAGAATAATATACATTTCGGAATACTTCAATCATCTCATACATCTGGACATCATAAATTTCTCAATGATGCAGAACTCTCCTTAAGAAAAGAGCAGCTGCTCCCTCTTAAGTTTAAAGTCAATGCGAAGCACGCCAAAATCGACCAGTTGGACATTAAACATTCACCTCCAACTGTCATCAATCCGCTCATCTACACATCTATCAGCATGTAGGTAATTTATATAAATTTTAACCATGTATGAAATCTTCAAATGCATCTCAAGAAATCATATTTCCAAAAATCAACATATCCAGAATATTTTATCTGAAGTTGGAGGAGTAACGTCGTCCTTTTAACAATAAGCGTTTATATTATTTATCAATTATTTATGAAGAAGACTTCATAATATTATCAATTTCAGATAGCATAATCAGCTCCTCGAAATGTGCAATTAGAAACAATATTCATAGCCCTTTCATATAGCTATTGTTGATCCCCAATTTTTATGGTTCTCCTAGTTTATACTTAAGGTAATTTTTTCTAAAGCACTAAACTATATTATTGTCAAACACATTTAATTCAAAGTCAAATTGCAGTAAAATAAAGTTTCTTTTTAAAAAGTAAACTCCACGCAGACTTATTAATAATATAAAGATTTATTGTTTAAAGGGCAACGTAGGGGGAGCCCGGTAGCCGAGTGGTTAAGGCGCCAGACTCTCGGCTAGTAGACCCGCGGTCGTGGGTTCGATCCCCACCATCGCCTCTGGAATTTTTCTGACGCCTAAGGGGACCGGTGGCCTCAATTAAAATAAATTCACACGGCACTCATCAATGGAAGGGGCGGGACTGGATCTCAGCGACCCTGAATCTGGTCTCAACCCCCTTCAACATGAGTTGTTCTTCGATGGAAGAACACCGGTACAACGGGGGCTCAAGTTCACTTTGTGTTGTGAGCCCTCCCCCAAAAATGGAGCCCTCCAGTCCCTGGTGACCATTGTATCCATCCAAGGGCGACGTAATTCCTCCTTCCTTAGATGAAACATTCGGGGAATGCTGATTGTTGAAGATCTGACCATTTCTTGAGATGCAAGTAAGTTAGGTTATCGCTCGAAGAATTGAAATCGACAGAGTGAAAGGGAGAGGGCTATCGCTCGAATAACGTCTGTATATTTGTAGATGAGGGTTATTACATTATTTCACAGAATGCTGATAAAGATGGTGGGCAGGCGTCTGGACCCGCTAGACTGCTGACGAGTCGGTCTGAGGGGCATCTGGTTAATTTATAACTTCCATTTGAAGACTCCACAAATAATTAAAATCGAGACATGTCCATATAGGATGATTATCCATATGCTGATAAATGTGGAGGTGAGCGCGCCTCAAAACGGTCGTGCGTGGATTGCTAAGTAAGAAGAACAGGCTTATTCATACCCTCGTTTCGATATGCTACATATAGCATATACCAAATTTTTAGCACAAAAATAATAATTGGAAATCGTATATTAAAATATTTCGTTATATGTTATTATTCATTTGTTACAAATCTAGCACAACAACGATTTTATCTCTTTCTTCTCAGAATTTATTGTATATCAGAAATAATCAAGACGACCTTGTCATATCCTTTAAAACTAAAAATGTCCTTGTCAAACTGTATTAATATGTGTGTTAAATCTTTGTGGCGCGATCGATTCATTCCAGGTGAAAGTAACAGAACGAAGTGCGACCTAGTTGAATCCTCTTGGAGTTGGAAAAGTGGTGGACATATGGACGACTCCATTGGGAATGTTGATCACAACGGAACCAACAAATGCATACATCAAAATTCAGTCATTTATGATCTTTCATTCAGATTCATTGAGGGATTTGACATTAATGTACTGAGAAAACGCTTTTTCATATTCTTTACAGTTTCAATACAGAGGCAACTGAAGTCAAGGAATATTGCGTCGTAGGTTAGTACCATTTGCCTTTTTCACGTCCTCCGTTAAATCTGTCAAGTGCTGCCGAATAGCTCGAGGTCGAAAGCATGTGTAAGGTGTAGTACACACTGGTAAACCAGGTCTGTCAACTTATTATTTTATAATCTACAATAGATAACCTATACGCGTCTTAAATCCGAGATTTAGTTCCTTGCAGGAGAAATTCGAAATTGTAAGCAAACCAGTATAAAACGTAAACAGATTCACCGTTTTTCTTACTTTAAATTGGGGGAGAAAGGGATCTCATTTAATCCTGACACGTGGCACTGAGGTCAATTACCACACAGGTGGTAAATTCCAGAGTCATTTGGGACTGCAATGCTCTGTCAGACAATGGCGACAGCAACAGTGTTAATTTATTAGCAAAAACGACAATGAGTTTGATAGTTGTCTAGTCCATGAAAAGTAATCCAAGAAATACAAAATTAACTTGTTTGGGTACCAGGGCACACAGGGCAGAGGGGCAACGAAGAGGAGGATAAACTGAACACGGAAAGTTCGAGGAGAACAACTATTGGCCCGTTGTCGCTCCATCTGACAATGAATTCACACTACAGACTCTGGAGGCATATGTATCGAGTCGGAGTGAAAGAAACAAGCCTGTGTTGATCTTGTCAAGAAGAAAAAATAGCGGAAATCCTCTTTGACCCGAAAGTCATGCAGGTGAATCGTACTCCGGAGGGAGGAAGAGCCCGAGTTGAAGGATACAGACGGGAGTCGTAAAGATATGGGCTTTGATAAAATGCTGTAAGCTTATTGAGAAGCACAAGACAACAATGAAGATGTATAAAAGACCAATACTTATCGCGGTCCCGTAAAGAGGTCGATTTCTTTCATATCTTCTAATAGTCTTCTTCTTATGATTTTGTTGTGCTCCGATTTCTGATGATCTCGAGATTATCTAAATAAAGTCTGGAGGCCAAAATTACCACACGTACTTACCACTGAGTATTAGGCATCCAGTGTGCACATTCTATCTTTCTTCTACCCAATGTCACACTATATACACCACTATCATTAAAAACACCTATTGTCTACCCAGGTTCTTAATGATTTGCCAGTGGCAAAAAACAAAAGAAAACCAACGTTTCGATGTCTGCATAAATTTGACCTAAAATCTAAAATTAATTAAGATTTTTAGCTGAGATAAAATAGTCAATGGCACGAACGGGCTTCGAACCCACGACCTTGTGCCAAATACGCCGCTGCTCTACCATTTGAGCTATCGTGACTTCGATCCACTCGGACACTAACTTCCAATCTCAACCCCACCTTTTGACTTTTTCCTCCTGTTTGCCCTTTTTCAAATGTTGTGTAATCGGATTGGATTCTCGGCGACAAATGAAATGGCCACGGAGAGCTTTAGTGAAGTGTACTTCATAATTAATTAATAATTAAATTCACAAATTTTGTGGTCCGCTTGACCAATATTACAATTAATTAAGGTTTTTAGTTTAGGTAAAAAAGCCAATGGCACGAGCGGGATTCGAACTCACTTTCTTCGGCTAGATACGCCGCTGCTCCATGTTTACCTTGGGCCGAGAAGTACTCCTAGGTATGTAAAGTTTCTTGGAATGTTTTATTTTTGTTTTCGCAAGGTTGTAAGGTTTACCTTTTTTCACGGTAAATGGCGAAATTTTTTCCTAGGAGGGGTTTATAGTACCTACTAAAGCCTTTAAGTAAAAGTGAACCAAACTATCAAATTCTTATAGCGTTTAATATTAAAATCTCTGTTAGAGAAAAAACACTTATTGAAAATTATGAAAAATTACAATCAATAACACATAGGGAAAATAATAGGTTTTTCGACTAAAATTCTCCACAATTTAAAATGCTCAAAAACATACGCTAATAAAATCGCAGTTTTCATATAGATAAAATTTGATCACGACATAAACCAAAGCAGATCAATAAAGACAATGGATTTTTCTTATTGGCTAAATTTTTTAATCAAATGTAAATTTTACAGACATAAAATACAACCAAATAGTTGTTTTTTAGCCCACTGAGTTATTAGTGGGGGAAGGGTGACAAATGTTGGACCAAGTTATTTGTTTAACGAGATTGGTAGTCCTCAGGCTTCGGAAATGCTTCAAAGTCTTATATTATCAAAAGTCTCTAAGTCTTATTGGACGTATCATCAATTCTAGAGAAAACAAATAACAACATTTATTTATTTACTTTACAGTTTTACAATTACAAATGTAAACAATTAAAGTATAAAGGTGACAACTGGGCATAAATTTAGAAATGTTCATAATAAAAAAACCTGTAACAAACAGGCAATTTAAAACGAATTGGCAATTTGAAATATGAATTAAAACTATGTAATTATCAATGATTAATTATAACCAAAATCAATATTAATTGATGATACACTATTTATTTTTCTAATAATGATAAATGATAAATTGACGTTAAATATATCTGTACTAATGTGTAGAGATTAGTGACCGTTAATAGATAATTATTTAGATATCGTGAGATGCGGTCTGGTGTAATCTAGGTATCAGAAAAACATTTTCTTTATCGTGCCAATGTTTCGATCTTTTATTGAGATCATCTTCAGGGCCTGGGATGTACAAACAAGTTCACATTTAGAAAATACATGTAGGATGTGGAAAAGTGAATTTATACAATGCAAAATATATTTTATATTCAATCAAAGTATTTCTACTCACTCAAAGTGTTTGTCTTCTGTGTAATTGTGCCATTCTTGCGTGTCGTGTTGGGAGTGCCAGTAGAATTTTGCTGTTTAATGTTTATATATGTTGGATTTTGAAGGGGTAGGGAAGGATGTCGGTGTAGAGGAGACAATTTTGTATAAGGCGTCGGAAGGTTTGTAAATACCAGGCCCTGAAGATGATCTCAATAAAAGATCAAAACGTCGGCACGATAAAGAAAATGTTTTTCTGATACCTACATCACACCAAACCGCATCTCTCGATATCTGAACTGTATTTTTGAACGAGTTTGGCGTATTTGTTGTTCTTTGTTTAACGTTTAAAATTAAATCTACCTATCTATGTACCGAACTACGTTGCAGTAATCATATAAATCCACTTTTGCGCCACTTCCAATTACTCTAGTAAAAAAAAGGCAAAAAATTTCCTCAATCTTTTCCTTTCAGTTCGGATTAGCTGTAATTCCTGGGCTTTCGGCAAAGTCCAATATTCGTAACCGTAAGTGAGGTCTGTTCTAATTAGTGTCTCGTATAGGGACGTAGTTCAGTAGCGCTGTATAGGACCTGATTTAAGTCCAATTTTTTAAGTATAATAAATTAAATTCTCGTTTTTTTACTTTGCAAATTCACCGCTAGCTAGCCTATTCTTAAACTTTATTTATTAAGATCGTTGACAGAAATTTAACAATTTTCAAGTTGAGGAGGAGGGAATTCAGTGCATTTCTGTTACGGGCTGAGTCAGAATAACGGTTTTCTGATCCAAACTATAAAAAATGTTTTGGCTAAACAAAAGGGAAAGGTCTGTTTTGAGAGGTCGCTGGGACTGACGACCAAGTAATTTAAATATCTTAAAACTTTTGGAACTAAATTAAGACAGAGGATAACAAGAAACGTTCAACCGGTTTTATACGGCACCTGACAATATATCTGAATTTCTCTTTTTAAAAAATAATTTCACTGGGATAAAAGAACATAAGAGAGAAAATTTCAATAAATATGATGGTATTTTACCAGAAGAAAAATCTGTTATGTTGATAGGTAGGTCGCGGGGGGGTGAGTAGGAACGGGTTGGCCCGAAGTCACGTAGGGTCCAATGTCTGCCATGGGAGTAGAAGCCACGAGACAAAACTCTACACGCACACATCTTCCCAACTTCCCGCATCGCCGCAACACAGTTTTCCCGCTTACATTTATCTAAAAACCCCGTCGCTATAAGCATTTTTTTTCGCATGGTCCCTTCGGCCGGGAGAACAGCCCTTCCACTCCCTGGGGCCTTTTTTTCATTTGCTAAAGCGCGTCAATACGCTATTGTTTGATGTGTGGATGGTTGGAGTATTTATTGAGCTTTTTTATTATATTTGCTTGGACCGTACACTCTCAAATATGAGCATTGATTTTTTTTTTTTTTTTTTTTTTTTTTTGCTCGAAACAAATGTCCATTGTCAAACGGATTAAAGATCTTGGTAGCAGTTGAGAAATATATTGTTGAAACAGATCGGGAATATTTACATTTGTTATACATTTACGACTTAAATATATGGCCCTCCTCTTATCACTTGTCTAAAACATGTTTGGACTTTCAATATTCATGTGACCGTTCAACCACTTTACTGAACTTAAAACGTCCGTTACGCTTTTGTTTATTATTTAAGGCAGTAATGAACTAGTACCAAATCGATAAATTCCCAAATAGGGCATTCTGTTATAAAAAATACTATGAAATTTGTTCTAATTAGTTTCTGGTAAATTACATTCCACATTGGATTTATGCGATCTGGGCGGAACCGGTGAAAACGAAGTTAGTAGATTAAAATTTGTTTGTTAGACACAGAGAAAATATCCAAGCCAGGAAATTAAATTATCATAATTTTGTATTAAAGTGTAATAATTATGCTAATATGTACTACTTGTCATTGTTCATTAATTATTAATTAATTATATTAAATTGAAATAAGCAGCTCTACTGATACCTTGTAACGGTTAGAATATGTTGTGAAATCGAAAAGACATGTTGATGTAGAATGCACCGGTGAAAAAAATTTAGATTTGTTGTCAATGACATGATGGATTAAATACAAATAATTATTAATGTGCATAATTAAGTAATGACACTGTGTAATAAAGTGTATTAAACAATTTTATTTGCGTACGGTACGACGGAGTGTTGTGAGCAAAACAACTTCGAAAGTTATAATCTGTTAGTTAATTATTAATTGTAACAATTGTACTAATATTTGATAAGTAATATTGTACATTAAAGGGTAAAAATAGCCTTGGCTGCGGGAATGGGTTGTGAGATCCGTCTAGAGCCTGTCTAAAGAAGCAGTCTATGAAACTATAATAATCTTATTAATGCGTATTAATAAACATTGCATATTAAAGTGTAATAAACAAGTTGGTTGGTGGAAGAAGTGGCGGGTAGAATGTGTTATAAGATCTAGAAGGCAAGTCGATCGAAACTGCACCGGGGAAAAAAAACTTCTTCAACCAACAACAAATCGTAAAATCAAGCTTTAAGTCGTTCTTCGTTATTTTATTTTTGACGACCTAATTATAACCTGATATAATCTTAACTCAACGTGTAATAAATCATAATGTACAAAAGGAACTGTCACGGACTTCAGGGGGGCGGGTGAAAGTTAAAAACTGAACAAGTAATCAGATTTCAAGGTCCGCAAACTTCAAAATAATTCCCGTTAATGGCTTTCAGAAACATTAAAATCCACTTTTTAACGTTTAACATAAACAGTTTAACAGTATTTCGGACCATCTGAGTGTGTGTGAATTAATTAAAAACACTGAATCCCGAACTCAACCTTGCTTTCCCCCGTAAAAAGCATGTGCCCGCTAGATCCCCGAGGAAACTAAGATCAGAGATCCGCGAGAGGAGATAGACGCGAAAATAAAAGCGTACCAATTCCGCGTATTGGTGGACACAGGGGTTTCAATTAGTTGAGTCTCCTAGAAATTCTCGACCCGAACCAACAACGATTGTGACTCGCTAACTTCACGTGGAGGTACAAGTTTGAGGTAGTGCGGAGCCTCTCGGTATCGGCGGCCTTGATCGGGCTCGACTCCATGAGTTCCATCTAACGACCAACTCTGCTGACGGGGCCGTATACTTTCAATTTCGCCTCTGGAGTCAATTATCCTCCATCAATATGGTTGTTGGCCAAGGCCCCGGGCCTTCCTTTCAAGACGGGACGTTGTATGAAGAGTATCCTGAGGTGTTGACAGACAGGCTGGGTTTCACCGACCTTATACAATACGACGTGCAAGAAAAAGAAGATACTAATATCAAGCTGCCGTCATACAGATTTTCCCCACCTAAGCTTGCGGCTCTTAAGAGTTGAACTCTAGTAGCACTTAGAAAAGGTGGTCATTTACAGGACCGAGTTCCGTTCTCCAACCAAGCCTTTCTCGTGCCCAAAAGGACTGTAGCTGAGATAACGGATGACCCTGACGATGCCCGAGGGAGCCCTGCGACGTATCGAAGGGTCATCGATTACCGGGAACTGAACAAAAGAATTGTGAAAAGCCAGATGCCTATGATCGAGACGGTTTTTCACCACCTTAAAGGGAGGAGGATTTTCTCGACGTTGCACCTCAACTAGTCGTATTACCAAATCTGCCTCGCGCCTCAACCACATAAGTCGCTTTCTCCTGCGTCCTCGAAACCTTCACCTTCGGAAGACTGCCGATGGGCTTGGCGACGTCTTCCCAAGTCCTAACGAATTTAGTGGCCATGATTTTTTCCGACTGCCGCTAACGCTTCGAGATTGTCTGAAGAACAGAGATAACAGAATCGCTACATTCCAGGAAAGAGCCTTTCTTTGTCCGTATCTGCCCGAGAGCGTGCAAATGACATACAACTCCGCGGTGTATACGCTGCAATGAGGGAGCACGAGCAGAAGGTGTCATCTCGATCACTATGTACGGCATACATCGTAATATCCCCGATCGTGGACCCGTTTGTAAAAACCAGACAACTGGTGTTTCTATGTTTAAAAACAATGAACTTGGGTATGAATACCTTTGACCTCGTGGTGCACCCAAAAACGCCCCAAAAATTGACAGAATTACGGAGAAAGAAGAAAAAAATAAAAGGGAAGGGAAAGAAAGGAAAACTCAACATAAATGTAACCAACACCTTTATCGGCGATTCAGATAAATAGTGAACATAAAAAAGAAGGGACAAACTTCAGCTTGGCGGACTTAGAGAACCGTGAGAGTAAGACAAGCGTGTTTCAGAGGCGGTCGAGCACTAACTCTTACCTTATGACCGCTTATGACAATCTCCTTGCTACTCTTAACATCCATTGTCCGGATTTGGTTCCTTTTCAGTGTGTTAGGTGGACATCCATCTACGCCTGTGCGTATGATCTTCGTTTTTACGAACTCAGTCGAAAGGCCGGTGGTGCGAAGTTACCATCTGTGGGATTATGCCTGAACGCCTAAGGCCGAATCCCGACTATGAGCAATGATACTCTGTGAGTCTTGTCAGTCGAAAGGCTCAAAATCATGCGACTTCAATAGGAGGTCCGTCACAGGTGCCGAGTGGACGGGGTGCCCATGCACAACCGCAGGTCGTACATTCCCATCCGCGGTTGCGGTGTTCCGTCGTAACAAGGTTCGCCCTTCGGGGAATTCGATGTCCGTAGACAACCTTTTCGTAGTAAGGAAAACAACTGGCTTTTTCCTTTGGGGTAGATCCGCCACAATATTTCCTATCATCACTTCAGTCATCTTCACTAGTATAGCTTCATTATTTCGGATAAGACCCTTTTCCTGACCATTGAAAACATAGCCATCAATTATAATTTTATCCTCCCTGATTTTCCTATTTCCAGAAGTCATTACTGACGTTTTCTTATAAATAAAGGAAAATCTGCACAACGATGCCACTGTTTCCCTATTTATTCGTGTTCCTAAGGATTTTCTCAATTTGATGTCCAAGTGCGAACTCAACTATAGCAGTGCTCAGATCATTCTTCTTACGAATTTTGAAGGCCTTGCTATTGAGAATAGATCAAACTACCCCTTACACTTTGTTACACAACTCCTGCACACTGTCTTCTGCCGACATCCCCGAAGGCGTTCTTTTAAACACTAGTTTCTTAGATCTGCTTCTCTTTTCTATTTCAATGATCTCTTTATTCTCCTTTTCACTTTATCTCTTCCTTAACATAGACAATGTCTTTCAGGACTTCTCGCCAAAATTATTATTGATACTTTCAATATTTTCCTTGGTTATCAGTGAATTTAACTTGCTTGTTCAATTTCTTTATTGCGTCAAATATTTCTTTATTTATTGATTTATCGCCCGTATTTTCAACTTTTCCTTCTTTGTTTTGACAGGATGTTCCTTTAGCCCGTTGAGGATTGTTTTATTTTTCTCGCTGTCTTTCTCCTTGTGCAAAATAAAATAATTTGCCAGTTTACTTTCTATAATAAAAATAATTTATTTTTGTCTTCATACATACATGATTTATGAATTTTACATTTTTCTTAAGTATAAACGTTCATGTTTCTTGAGTTTGCTTGTGGTTACAATTTTTTTTGGGGCCATGCAAGATAGATGCTAATTCCTTGCATGGTATTGTACCTAAGTAATTGTTTTACATTTTATATAACATTTATTTGGTATAAAGCTTTAATCTACACTGTTTTAATCTGTACTGTTAATACAATCGAATTTAAACAACAAAAACGCGAGATACCGGTAATCTGCTTTTTAAAGAAGAACAAAATGTAAACAAGTAAGAGTCGAAAAGAAAGGAACTGTGTTGTTTTCTTGATTCTGTTCAAAGACAAGTAATCAGCGAATGTATGAGTTCTCCACTCCAGGTCGGCACGTCTTCCTAACCTTTCTTTCGGGCACCAAAACAATTTTTCGAAATTACCACAAATCCGTTCCACAGAAATGTCTGAAACTTCACAAATATATTTCTCTCTCTTTAAATGTACCGCTCGCCAATTTTCAATTTTAAATTCACAATTGGGCCAGGTGATTTCGTTAATGTTTCGCAGATGCGAAGTGCACAGTATCAGAGCTCACCAGCAACTTCTACGTCATATTTATAAAAATCATTGGATGTACGAGCATAACACCATTTATTGCCATATTGGCTTATAAAACTTTTAGTAAATTTCATTTAGTAATAATAATAATATAAAGTAAAATTAATTTTGCTTAGGGAAAAAAGATAGCCGGATAGATTTTTTAATGATGTTCAAAACTCGGTTGGTTGTACAAAGCTGTGCGTCTTAAACATGGAATTAATATCCTGGGTTTTTTGCCAATTAAATAAAGATAATTGTGAATAACTTAGGAAGGATGAATCGATCATCAGGATATCAATTGTAAGTTCGAGTTTGATACCGCATCCCTGATCTCGAATTTACTATTTTTGTGAATAAATGATCACTTTTAGGAAGGCAGCAAGAAAATTTGTTATAAGATTTAGAGGGGAATTTGTTCGTTTACGTGACCTTATGGATAAATTAATTAACCACTAATCCAACCCTTTTTTTTTATGTCGGGGCAGAAGAATGGAAAGTAAGTTTCGATTTTCTTATAAATTTCTTGTGCAATTGTTGTTTTTAATCTGCAAAATGCGGGTGTAATAGAGTGCATATTTTATGACAGAAGTTTTGACTCACTTAGCCCTTCTTGTTCCCCTCCTAAAATTAGTATGTGATTTGTGTAACGTCTGTTTAAAAAGTCAATTTGAGACTTTGAACGTTCAGACGGAGGAAAATATGAATATACCATGAAATAGGAGGAAGGAACGATACTCCTCCCTCAGCCGATTTATGCCAACAATTAACAGTAATCAGCTTTAAGTGTAATCTTTAAAATCGGGAAATTTCTACTCGAGGAGGATCTTTTCTCTTAACTTTACTTCATCAACAAAAAGTAAACGTATAAAGTTCAATTTTAATTTTTAACTTTCGGTTCATACGAGTTTGTATATATGGGGTTTATTATTACCTCCATTAGGTCACGTACTGGCTCATTCGAAATACAATTTTAGAGGGTTTTTATTGATAAACACTTCACGAGAAAAAGTTTCAAACATTAAGCTAGCCTACTTCATTGGTTATATGGCATATTAAACCCGGCTATATATTTTTTTAAAACTTTATTCTTACTTCATCAAATATCGAACCTTTCTCTTTAACTTATTTTCTCTACTGGTTAGTCTTCAGCTTTTGCAATAATATAAAACGTAAAATACACTTTTCTTCTTGTTCTTCTTTTATACATAATATATATATTATTATTTGGGCGAGGTCTTGAGGGTGTGATGATGAGGTAAAAGTTTTTGCAAATTTTCAACTCTTTTAACTTTTCCCATGCTCCCAACGCCACATGGAGCCTGATGTTGTCATGATGGAAGAGAACCGATTCCGGTTTCCGTGACTTTTTTGTCTGATGTTCTACGAAGAAATTACCTCTGCCCACTGTTTACGACAATAAAATTATGAGCCAACGTGTTCATTTCAACTGGCGATAAATTCTGCACACAAATTTCACCATGATAATCTTATAGAATTAAAAGAAAATAGTTTTAACGGGTTTGATGTTTGGAATGAAATAGAGCAATAAATCATAGAAAATGTAAAAAAAATACAATTTCTATTCAATTTTTATCCGGGATTATTTTTGACCCACACCCTCTTATATATTCAGAATTGAATATGTAAATTTAAGAAAAAAAATCTCTACCAAGCTTGTATAAAAATTAAAAAAGTTTGACTGTTGATATATACATTTGTAATACAGATTTTCAAAGATACTTAAATAATTTAAACGTAACGTGGAAAATAGCTTTTCTCCGTCAAAATAACCATTTTTAATTTCAAATTAACCCTTTCTTTACAAAATAAAAAAATAATGGTATGAAACATATTCACGTAAATTCTTTCATTGAAAAGATGGTCTTAGAAAAACTTATGAAAATTAATTACTAATAAATACTTCAATATCGTCTACGATCAATTAAATTGCACAACCCAAAATATTGTGCAATAATATTGATCGCCTATGAGCCGCTGTAAGGAAGTAACAACATGAAAGACTGCAAGCGTGTCAGTACACCCTTGGACTGCGATTCCAAATTCAGGAAGAAACCCCATATATAGACGTAATGAAGGAGTATGCTTTTCAATCTCTGATACCTCGGACAGTTCAACAATAACTACACCGAAGTTCTTAGGAAGGAGCAAAGAGGATCCTCAGCTATTTAAAAGGACCACTAATCCTCACTGGTTTCTGCGATGCTAATTGAGCCAATTCTTAGGATTTCTTTTTATGTTGACATGAGGATAGAAACGCCAAGAAACAGAGGACTGTTGCACTATAATATAAAATAATAAATTCCTATCATTTAATATTGTAAAAATTCTCAAATTAAAAGAAGAATAAATTATTTTTATAATTAATGTTATATAATGTATTGACTGTAATTACTTTTCTAAGAGTTAAAGAAAGAAAACGGTTAATTTTAGGTTAAAATAAGTAATCTATAAGTTAAGTTAAAGTTAAAAAGAGTTAGTTGAAATTAAAAAGTTAACTTGATATGAAAAAGTATTATTTTCAAGCAAAAAAAAAGGCTAAAAAGTTTTACGTTTAAACAAATGCTTTAATATAAAGGAGTTATACTTTACTACATACTTACATTTATGTACTTCGTACTACGTTCCTCTTTTCCCTGTTTTTGTACATTTTTTGTGCTCATTTTGTTTTGCTTTATGTTCAAGACGTTATGAAATTTACTTAAAATTAAATTTAAATTTATACAATAATTTTTGTCTACTTTTTAGAAGGTTCACACTTTTAAGTGGACTGCTTATGTTTTAATAAGATAAGGACGGCCTGTATACGAAGTGTACTTGACCTCTTTTAACGTCATTCATGAAGCAGGTGACGCTCCACAATCCTTTGGAAAGTCGCTAATCTTTCCACTTTTTAAAAATGGTGATTCAAACCTAGCCACCATCTACAGGGGCATCTCTTGCATTGACGCAATTGGTACAATATTTTCTGGAATTTTATTAAAACGAGCGGAAACCTTTGTGTCAACTAATAATTTACTAAGTGTGTCTGTCACAAGCGGGCTTTCCTTGTGATTTTTCAACGACAGACAATATTTTTGTTTTAGAAAATTTGGCCACAGTCATTTGACTATATTGACACAAAAAACCTTAAATAGTATTAAATTACTACCTTCGTGGTCCGCTTGACCAATTAATACATGACAATTAATTAAGGTTTTTAGTTGAGATGAAAAAAAGTTAATGGCACGAGCGGGATACTTAAATAGTATATTTAATCATAGCTCTGCGACAGTACGAGGTAGAGAAAACGTTGTGATTTTTTAAAACTGGCAGTGGGGTGAGGCAGGGGTGTATACTCAGCCCAATTTTGTTCGCATTCTTTCTGGATGACATCCCATCCATTCTTGAGTTTGGTATACGTATTGGTGGCATGGTGGTCCTAATGCACGCGAATATAAATAATGTTAATGTATGTGACAGCATTGCTCCCTTCAATAGAACATTAACATGTTAAAGGAGTACTGCAGACAATGGTGTTTAATAGTAAATCTAAAAAAATGTAAGGTCATTGTTTTTCTAAGGGGTGGTAGGTTATCTACATCCGAACGGTGGTATTTCAATGGGGGTGAGTATAGAAAAAAAAATATTTCGGAGTTTTGTTAACTCCAAAACTTTCGTTCCCTTATCAATTACAGTTAAAGGTGTCCACCGCGAAAATTTGCCTACGCCCAATCTGGAAGAATTTTGTTGGTAGTAATTACATTCCTTACCCAGCTAAATTGTCCCCTTTAATCCTGTTTATCGATCAGTTCTGTGCTACACATACCAATTATGTGGATTTCGGCGATATGGACTATATAGAAAAATTTACCGTTTTTTCATGTACTAAGTTCTCGGCCTGATAGATTCAAGCACAAACTACATACTTATCTTGAGACATGAGCAGATTTAATATTTGTTTTTACATTGAACCTTTGAGTAGTTGGCTTCCAAGACTATAGTCTGTCAAAAGTTACTGCATTAGAGATTATTAACAAACAATCGTTTTGGACAGCGCAAATGAATAAATTAGCGAGGGAGGTAAACTGCAATTTTTCCCTTAACGCTGGTCGGAATGGTTCGCTATAATATTAGAAAGAACTAAGCGTTCAATAGGTTCTACTCACAGTAAGTTATTTTGCAACGCCCAGATTTCGAGCCTTTTAGCTCATCATCAGGTTGAAGGACTTCTACAATCGACGTGCATTGCCAAAGTGAAACCGTTGATACCTCCGCCAACGCGACGTTCCAATTAACAGCTGATTTTATAATGGCGCTCAAGTTGAACGAGCGAAACGCTGAAATTCTAACACTTATAAATATGAGAATAAAAATAATTAGTTAAATTATTTGGATGTTTGATACTATTTATATACATATTTAAAATGGGAGGTATATCAAAATGTGTTATATTATTAATACGTTTATCACCATCTTCAATTTTACATTTCATTAAAAAAAAAGAAAAAAATTACATTTTTCAATTTCAAATTTCTCAAACCAATCTACTAGTTCTTTCCCATGTTCCCATTGTTAAAACTATGTAACACTCTTGTATTTAAATTTGGATTGAAATTATGTTTTGTTTCTTTTAGATGGTTCTTCAATTCAGAAAATTTGTTCGGTTTAGGCCACGTGTCCTTTTACTCTTGTTTTTATTTCTCTACCGCTTTGCCCTGTATATTTAATATCACAATCATTACAATTGAGTTGGTAAATTGAACACCACACTCACTCCATCATTTAACATTTCTAAGAACTAAGCGAACCCAGAGAAGCCTGTTTACATCAAACACCTGACATTCGCTGTTTGCTAAACTAAGGTAAGCAATTGTATTTAAATTGTGCTCCATGGAGAATGGAAGACAACAATATTCGTTATATATATAAAAAAAAGAAGACTTTTTCATTTTGTTGCACTTAGCTTATTGGAGCAATTAACTGCTTTCAATTGTGCTGGCAGCCTTTCGTTTTTCGGATCTGGGGCAGTTTTTATATATAAGTATATATTTATGCATATATTTTTTATGGAAGATATTTTTTTTTAATTTAAAATTGTAATACTTAGTTCATAGATATATAATAATATTGTCATCGTTTTCCTTCAAGAAGCCCTGAATTTTTTGTCTCTTATTTTTTCTTTGTTACATCTCAGATGTAAAGTTAAACCGCTACTAAATTTCGTTAGTAGATACGAATAATAAATATTTTGTATATATAATAAACACTGGTCGTTGGCAATTGTAGGCCAGTTATTATAAACGGATTAAGTGTGAAAGGTGAACGAGGAGATTATATTCGGAAAAACATTCAGCATTGGTTTGTCGGGTGCATTTACGGATCTGCGCGGCTCAGCTTTTAAACAATCTTTTTTGTCGAAGTGTTTTCATCATGAAGTTTGTGATTGCCCGCCATAGCCGTAAGTAAGATTTTTTTGTATATATTTATCACAGAAAAAAGACCTTTCAATTGGACCTGTCACCTACAATCATCATATCTGCAATGCCGTCAGTTGTCATAGATTAATTACTATTATCATACTAGTAATCCCAAAGTTTCTTGATAAATAACATTAAACTGAAACATAATAGCTATAAAGGTACAAACCGATTATACAATTTACCGTGTTTTCTCTTAACTGTGACAGCAAACTTTCCCATGGATGTGATGATATATATTCTTCTAAAAAGAGGTTACTGCAACAGAAGAAAAGAAAAAAAATTCACTCGGTCCCTTCGTCAAACTGTCGTGAAATTAACCCTCTTCATCATAACATTGAAACAACACAAGGGAAAGGGAGGGGGAGTGATGGAGGGATAAATAGATAGATAGATCGATGAAGGAATCGTTAAGATAGAGAGAAACGTGACAGCATTGGAAAAAGAGTACTACTGAGAGCGGGAAAGAAAAAAAAGAGTGTGAGCATGAGAAAGTGAAAGGAAGAGATATTTCGAAAAAAGACACCCCATCTTCTCCCTTAAGATCAGGGAAAGAAAGTTAGGCGTTAACAAATTTTTTAACGCTAGCTTAGATAAGACTTATTTCTTATATATAAAAAAACCTCCCAGTTCTTTCTTGATAGGGGTTAATAGAAATGAGCGAATATTTAATCTTAGCAACTGAAATCCGAAATCCAATTAAAGTTGTATTATTATAAATTATGTGTGGCGTTTAGTGACGGTTAATTAATGATTATTTGTACATCGTGCTATGCAATCTGGTATTACATAGGTTTAGAAAAAGGTTTTCTCTATCGTGCCAATGTTTCGATTGTAACAAATATTTCTACATAGTCTCACCTGAAAGAAGCTGACTCTTCATGTAAAAATGCATTTTCATCCCTACATAAACATAAAACATCGATATCTCACTAGCATTCTCAACACGATACACAATAATGACACCTACAAAGAAAAGTACTCATATTGTATAAATTCATTTTTTCACCTCATACATGTATTTGTTTATTTAAACAGCGTTTATAAATCCCAGGCTCTGGAGATGATCTCAATAAAGGTCGAAACGTTGGCACGGTAAGGAAAACTTTTTTATCTACTTACGTCACACCAGACCGCATCTCACGATGTCCAAATAAACGTAAAATATAATCTATATATATAATATTTTTACCAATTAATTAAGGCTTTGGTTGAGATAAAAAAAAGTCCGAGTGGATTGAAGTCACGATGGCTCCAGTGGTAGAACAGCGGCGTTGGTTCGAATCCCGCTCGTTACGCTGACTTTTTCATCTCAACCAAAGCCTTAATGAATTGTAAAATATAATATTTTTTATAATTTAGTTGATTACATAATGTCTTGATTAGACATAACTTTTTTCTACCATTTGGATTTTTATTTTCTCTGTAAATGTATTACAATTCGTATATGTTTATAGATTATCCAAATTTTCTTGTGAATAAACTATGTAAACAAATTTTAACAAAATTTTGTCCTTGATCAATTGTTAATTTCTTATCAAAACCATTTCATTATTTCCTGATTCTCGCCTGGCAAAAATTTCATCACTTGAAGTTATTAAGCGTAACATATCCTGGTTCGGATCCTGGAATTCTCTTGCGGAGGGGTATAATGTGGCTCCGTTCTCTTTGGATAATTTTCCAGCGTGGTCTGAAATGTTTTCCAATCTTCTTCATATTATAGGGACTCGTCATCGAGAGAGTTGTATTTCTCGTGCTGTGAACTCAAATAGATTCCAGCTCTACAAGGAGTTGATTCACTCCCTAACTCCATGCAATGTTTTTTCTGCTCCAGCAAATGATATTCCGTTCTCTTTTTTCCGCTGGTGGTTTAAAATACGGGGGGGAGTTGTTCCTGAATTTCAGGCCTTGGGTTGGGAGTACTTCTGCCACTGCAGTGTGCTCTCTATGTAACTCAGGTGATCGTAAGGATGCATTTCATTTTCTTCCTAGATGCTCAGTCCTGAACGAATTAAGGTATCTGTATGTGGGTAGGGGTTTTCTGACGAGGGAAGAGCTCATAGCACTTCTGAACGGCTCCGATTGCCAGGGTCTTGTTGATTTTGCTCAGAAAGCCTGGTTTTACCGGTATGAATACATTGGAATGTAGGAAATCAATATTCTGTTGGTCTTATTTTGTTTCTTTTTGTAGTCTTTTTTATTTATTTTATTTTGTTCTGTTTGTATTAACAAATATAATTTTATCTAAATGCGAATCTGTTTGCCTGTGGGGGACCCCTTGTAAGTTGGAATCCTTTTGTTCTTAGGTGTCATTTTTATTATTTTCAAAGCTTATCGCAATTCAACCTTGTAATACGAAAATCCAGTAAATAATTGTAACCACTAAAGTTCATATTTTAATTTCTCCTTTTCTTATAATTATATTATTAAGCATATTCGTGGTATAGTTATACACCCCGAACTCTGGCTGACGGTTTTAAAACCATGCCATAATAATACTGTGTTTTTATTTTTTAACTCTAAATTTTTTTTTTCATTTTGTAAATAAAGTATATCTATCTATCTATCTATCATTATTTCAAGCATCATAATTGCCCATTTGGCCCAAGATTTCGTAGAAAAAAAGTAAAATGGATGTGGATTTATTTTAAAAATACAAAAGCATTTGTCCCGGTTTTTGAAGTCAAAATGTTTTAAGAGTTTACGGCTAGATTGGCGTGCAGTGTGTTCGGTTTTACGACTTCTCAACAGTTGAACGATGCTTCAGATAACACGTCGGGGGGTGGGGAATCTGATTTGACACCCCACCGGTTTTCCTCACTGTGGGTGAGAGGAACCGGAAGGTCTCGAATTTATACCCTTGGTAATGTTTAACAGGAATTACCACCGGCTCCTTTAGGCGTTCTCGTTATAGGAACGATAAAGATTTCAGTTTTAGTGGTGACCCCCCCCAAAGAACTCCGTTATTATTCCCCCATTATTCCAGACGACTAGGAATTCTGTAAAAAATAACTGGAATTCACGTATGCTCATAGTTTACGACAAAGTACGATAATAATATAATTTATAAGATTATAATGCCTTTCAAACGCAGTCTGTTATAGGTTATTATATTTATTTGGTTTATAACGTCTAATATTAAATTAATTTCCAATATTACCCCGTGCCTATTTGTGCAAATATTTAATTTTCAACGGTTTTTCATTACAAGAATATTGCGTATAATTTTATTTATGTTATCTGTCTTAAGAAAAACTCTCCAAAATTTTGGCCAGGGTGATTGAATAGGACAACGAATAAGTAGCACTCAGCCAATCCAATTAAACTGAACGTGTAAATTTATGTACCCAAGAACCCTATACAGCTACTTTGCTAACTCACTAAATCAATAAAATTTTCTCAAAGATTTTGTATAAAATGTATATACTTATAGTATTTTAATTATAGCAAATTAAATAATTAATGTTAATAAAAAACAGTGAGAATTTCGAATAAACTTTACAGGTGAATGTTTATTCGATGTTGAAGAGACGGAGTTTGGAAGCCTTGGGGATGCCCGTTTACATCTGCCTTGATGATGTAGTACGCTTTCCCTTTGGGCAACATGAATTTGGATCAGACATTAATATTCAGCAATTAGCCCTTGTAAAATCTTTACTCTTGGCCTGACCCTCCTTCAAACCGTGCAACAATTAACCAAGCAACTGGTTCGCCTGTGGTTGATACAACAAGCTATACCAATCCGTCGTTTCTCGAGAAAACCTTTAAATTCATTAAAAATTAGATTTAAGATTTAAAAAATCTTACGTAAAATTGTGAAATTTTTCTGTATTGCGATATGATGAACCTGAAAACTTGTCGTTCAAATAATAAGGTTTTGATAGATATAGGGTATTTCAATAAAAAGCGAGCATAGGAACACCAAAATCATAGTTTCATCCCCCCCGCAGACCGCAATTTTACGATTTAAGCTTTATTAATTTTAAATTATGAGCTTTTGATACGCTACTGATAAAGGTAGGAGAAGCACATACGCATTCTACTATTGCCTTTTCCCTGCAAGCATTTTTATTATTATAGGAAAAGCCATGTTCAACTGGAAACTGGAGTCTCGAACTGGAACTCTTAAGTCGGTCGGATTAATCGGCGTGTTTCTAAATGCCTCTAGCTAGCAAAATTATCCAGGCGTAATAGTTCCTTGTGATATTGCACATATTGTTTTGCCCCAGTTTTCTTCCTTTACGGACCTGCCAACTTTCATCACCATAAAACGATATGAACATTAAATTCTACTGTACAAACTATTTTTTTCGTGTTATATTTTGAACATCTAACAGTTTCACTAACTTACCGATTCATAAAATATACAATCTGCACGCTTTTTCAAGTTGTCTTAGCACTTCTGGAAGTCCGATGAAATTCCAGTTTATATAATTTAAAATAAATGACCGGAAGGCCTCGAGAATCGCCCAGCCGGGGTGCTGGCAGTCACGAGTCGGCAAAGGTTGAATTCAGAGATATAATCGGTCTTATCCGTCCGTCGAGATTGAGCTCCTGGGGCTATCAACAACTAGATCGTTTCTGCCCCAACTTAATCAGTATCTATTCCCACTCTTCATCACTCTTAAATACATTATTTTCTATTTATTGTATTTGGCTCGCAATAACTCTTGTGAGGTTTCTTTGTTCTTTCTACAGACAATATGCCTCAGTGGAACACTGGAAGGAGTGAGGAAGGCTATGCAATCTAAGCACTTTCTTCGGTTCAGAACCCTTTTGGAGTTAGATGTGGAAGTCAGTGTTTTTGGTTGCAGTACCTCTTTGCCAATGTAGGTTGCTGTTCAAGATGACAGGGGAATTACTATTCCTCAGGACACCTATTATACGAGTAGATAGATCGTCCGAGTCATCTATCGGCAATGTTTTGATACTTGCGATCGGCCCACCGACTCTGCCCCTATGTTGTGCCAATGCTCCTTGAATGTCAGTGTTTTGTCTACTGTGACGTGAATATTTGACAGCGTTTTTTATATCACTGTTTTATTGAGTTTTATTTGTCTCATGTGATCTATTTTTCTTTTTCTTGCGAAAGCAGCTATGGTTTTTTGACATGGATACGTCTTATGGCTGGGGGTCAGCTCGAAAGTTTAACACGGAAAATGTTACCACGACCGTGCGTGTGTGCACTGTTTATCAAGGTTACGCGAGAACGAATTGGTGAGCTGGTGTTTTTAAAGTCAAAATAAGGTCTTAACCGCTTTTGACGCGACGAGACGCGACTGACGCTTATGACGCGACGCGATTGATGTCTGTGACGCGACGGAGTTGACGCTTATGACGCGACTGATTCTTATGACGCTACGCGATTGACGCTTTTGACGCATGTGACGCGACGCGATTGACGTCTGTGACACGAAGCGATTGACGTTTATGACGCGACGCGATTGATTCTTATGACGTGGCGCTTTTGAGGCATGTGACCCGACGCGAATGACGTGTATTAGGGTTAATTCCTAACTCGACTGTTTTGGATGGATGTCACAGCGTGTTTCTTCGAATTTTCCTCTGGCAGTCAGGACTATATCGTCCGCATAGCACTGCCATTTTATCCCTTTGAAATTCAGAAACTGCGGGCAACCTGTGGTTGATCTAGCCTTAATAGAGTGAGTCTTCTCCTATGTTTGATTTAGTTTTGTTAGTTCTTAACATTTCTCGAATCCATCTGAATGGCACGATCTACGTGATTTTTCTCGACGGAAGTCTTCGTAGACGCATGCCATTCATGAACAAAGGCTCCTTCAATGCCGAGGGACGAGCAGATTGCTATTTCTTTTTTTCCAGTGTCTCTTTCAGGCAGAGAGTAGTTTCTGCCCAGCCAAACTGTCAGTCTGATATAACCAATCGATGGGTTGCAGGAAAACAGCTACTTTTATGCCATTACATTTGGGTTAATTTAGTACATTTGAGTTAGTAATTTTAAGAACGTTTCCCCTATTTGATAAAATCTTTTTTTCGATCTTTTCAGAATTGCCCGATTGAAACAAAAAGAATTTTTTTTTAAAGAATACTTTGAAGTAATTGAATACAATACATACCGACTGACAGGTTTTGAAGGTTTCAGTGCCTTTAAATACATGTTTTGAGGAGAATGCTCGAAAGCCAAGCCAGTTTCAAATGTTGATGATTCGCGTATTGGGCTGGGAACGGAATACTTTTCTTTTCCCCAGCTTGAAATTGACAATTGCAAACCAGTGCAGTGGCAATAAAGGAGAGAAGTAATGGGCAATTCACGAAGAACGAGGCACGTACCGCTTTAGTAGGCGAGATAAAAACATAATAAACTCGCCTGCGTTTTATGTATCCTTGTTTTTATTTCTCGAACTCGTCACAGGGCCTTCAGGTGGCACTGATAATCTGCTTAGAGTAACGTAAAAAGAGTGACGTTCCCTCAAAAATAAAATTCACCGGATGAGGATCTTCAACATTTTGGATATAGTGCAACTTAACCAATGTACCCTTGGTTTTCTACACTACTCAACCTATAAAACAACTTTCAATAGGTTATTTAAAATAAAATTTATGACGCTGGGGATTAATATGCGTGTAAATTTTTTTAAACTAAGTCAATAGCCGTTTAGCATAAAAATTTCTTATATTAAAAACAAATAATAGAATCAATAAACTGTTACTCTCTACAAAGAAACTAAGTAGGAAAGAGAATATTTTCAGAACATTAAAATTTAGTTTAAACAATTAAGTGTATTTTTTTAAATGTCCTTTTCTCTTAACAAGACACAACAATAACGAACCCTGTGGCAATGGCCACCACAATCAGTATTGAGTCTTTAAACACCTCACACACTTTTTTTAAACTGTCTTTTTTCTAATTCTTAAAGCGACTGACGCAGCTCCTATTAGTCCGTTACGTCTCGCGCCATCCTCCTCTTCTGCCTCCTCAATCGTCGGAACTCTCTGCCTTATTGATGTTGTGCATGCCGCTTTGGTAGCCGTTATAAAATGCCATAACTTGCCGCTTGCCATGCTCTAAACAAAACTCGTAAGGTGAGGTTGAGATGGGGAGGTGATGTCCGAGTGGATAGAGGTCACTATAGCTCAGGTGGTAGAGCAGCGATGTATCTAGCCTAAGGTCCTGGGTTCGAATCCCTCTCGCGCCATTAACTTTTTTTCATCTTAACTAAAACCTTAATTAATTGTTATATATTAATTAGAAGAGCGGACCACGAAAATAGTGAATCTTCGACATAAATTTTAAACTTATCATTTTTTGCCTCTCCTATTTTTTCTGTTAATACATGTAGGGTCGTATGCATACTAAAAAATGAGAGTTTAAGAACATCTAATCGAATACAGCTGTCTGATTAATTAAGACAAAAATTCAAATTAAACAGTTAAAAGCGAAATCTAAAGTGTACCACCCTTCAGGGGGCCGCGGTAGCCGAGTGGTTAAGGCATCAGACTCTCGGCTAGTAGACCCACCGTCACCTCTGGAATTTTTCTGACACCTAAGGGGACCGGTGGCTGAAATGTAAAGAAATTGACACGGCACTCATCAATGGAAGGGCGAGACCGGATCTCAGCGACCCTGAATCTGGTCCCAACCCCCTTCAAAAATGAGTTTCTTCGATGGAAGAATACCGGTACAACGGGGGCTCAAATTCACTTTGTGTTGCGAGCCCTCCCCCAAAAATATGGAACCAGGGTATAGAACAATAAGCTGAACAACTGCAGTGCTCAGGAGGGAGGAACTCCTCCAGTCCCTGGTATCCATTGTACCCATCCATCATACCGACCTTCACTAGAAAACAAAACTGTCTTTTGAAAGCGTGACGACGGCAGAAGTCCAAACTTGTAGTTGTAGTGAGTCCACTCAAAGGAAAATTTAAATATACATGCAAACGTTAAAACCCACTCACACGCAATCTCTGAAAGATCTGTGATAATTGTTTTTGAGAAGCTTAATCGCATCCAGCTCGGGGTAGCCCGCCTGAAACCGTTTCACGGCTAACCGAGCGGAAGTTTTGATGGATTGGCTTATATTGAAAGGGTTTACCCTGATATTCAGCTCGGTCTTAAAAATATTAGGATGCGATTAGATGAAAAAATGTATGTCTAAGGAATCTGTCCAAAACCCTCAAATCTGTCGTTTATTTAAAACATTGTTGAAGAAGCGATATTTTTTATATATATTTATTTTTAGCAACAGCTCTATTCTTATATTTTGAAACAATATCGAAGGATTTAGGTGTACGTAATACGTAATACAATGTGTTATCCACTTGCTTGAAACGTTTTAAAATGTTTGTCAAATGTTTAATCTGAAAAATGGGATATCCTGAATATTTGCAAGGGATAATTTGTGTTTCAAACATTCAAATGAGACCCATTTAAAAAATTTTAAAAGACCTTCTAATTCTAAATATCGGAAATTAACATTTTGCTAGTACAAAACCTGTTCGCCAGCAGCCAAATACAAAATGGCGCCGACGAACACTACTGAATATAGGAGATATGATTAATAAGACGATTGTTTGTTTCGGCACCAACGGGGAGGGAAGATTCCCGATTGATTAAGAGATGTTAGTTTAGGAAGAATTAAATCAAGGAATAAATGAACGAAGCTATCCGTGAAAACAAACTAACGTTCTGGCATATTTTATTCATATCCTCGCGAAAGACTAGGTTTACTGAGGTTGCTCGATGTAATCAGTTAAAAATACTATTTCCCAATGACACAAAATGTTTCGTAGTCCTTGGTAAAATTTGAGTGAAATTGCTATGTGAATGTACACAGATATAATATTTACCAGTTTCCAAATAGCTATTTATTAGTGGAGGATTCGTGTTTTTGACCAAAATCTTTTTGATAAAGCAATATTTAAAACGCTCATTTTTTGATTATATATATATATATATATATATATATATATATATATATGTATATATTC
>CM077100.1:24269475-24339192 GCA_039619505.1 Cimex hemipterus | reverse complement strand
ATATATATATATATATATATATATAAATACTATTTCACTATAAAGACATTCATTCTTGCTCTGTCCAACTTAAATAAAAGGGATCATCTACTATAAATTTGTTCTTTTCTCTTCCAGTTTTATTGAAATGAAATCATAAATTACTAAAAGTAATACTCAATTGTTTTTCTTCAGATTTTCCCGAATATTTGATTGGTGAAAACGTTCTATGACATCATCCTGGCTCCGCCCAAGAAGAAGCGTGGTTCCTACCATACGAGAAGGAAGAGTAAGAATGAATATGCCAGCGTCTTCAAATATAATTTCATGCTGACGGAAGAGGAGATTGCCGAGGATCTGGAAATAATCAGAAAGGCCCTGGAAGCCGTCAATCGCCTGGAACACAATAATGATAAGCGAAATAAAAAATAAAAAATGTTTAATATATACACCTGTGATATTTGTGTTATAGGCTTCATACTGTTTATATTAAAGCTCCAATAATGGTATTAAAGAAAACAATATTTAAACCAATAAATTAATTTAATTAAATTTGTGGATTTTCAGTTTCCTAAATGGATTAATTTTGTACACATTGTTCCTGACAAGAAACCCTATTCTAATCATTCAGAAAGGGCGGGCTACACTTCTCTTACACACAAATCTAGCCATATAATATGTAATTTGTCAAGCAGACAAATATTCTTAAAAAATTAAATTGAAAAAACACTCCTTACACTCTTTTATTTTTATTATTATTTTTTATTTGTAGTACATTACAACTACCTTAAAGTAGGTAATTATACAAAATTAAAAGCAAGAGTGGAAAAAAACACGCATTGGTATTAATTCAATGTTACAATAATGCTTTTGTCAAAAACGCTTCAATTTTAAGATGAAAGCAACAAAAAGCCTTCAACAGTTTGATTTTATATCATGATTTCTAATTTAGTAACAGAGGCCATGTTCGTGCCATTACGTATATTGATAAGATTCTAAGCCTGTGTAAAGTTTGGCGTCGATCAGATTCAGTGTACTTATTTTTTTTTACAAGAAACAAAGTTGATATTAGATTTCGCACTCTCAAAAACCAGTAAATACTAATTTTTGAATAAAATCGATTAATATTTGTCACATAATGATGTGGTTTCAAAAAACGAAACAAAATATTGGAGGAATTTGAAATGAAAAATATTTAACGATTTTATTCAAACATTAGCATTTAGTGGTTTTGGAGAGTGGGAAAACTAATATCAACTTTTTTCTTGTAAAAAAAAAATTAACTCGCTTTGCTAAGCTGCTTGGTCATTAGGTCAAAATTATATTTGGTAGGGATGGGTATCGAGTACTCAATGTTTATCGATGTTTTTGTAAAACATTTATGTTTTAACCCGAACCATCGATGACAACCATCAAACAATGTCATTATAAATTTACAAAATTGTAAAAAATTATATTACATACAGTTACAATTTCTGATCACTTCCAATTCATATCGTTGAAAAGACATGATAAATGTATCCAGGTCTTCGTCAATATTCGATGCCATCATTAATATTAATAGAAGCTATTGAAGAATTAGTGGCTAGGGACTAAAGGGAGGGTTTTACTTTTTCTGGTCTTTGTTTTTCATTTTAATATTTCCGTTGTGGCTTATTCGTTAGACAGCTAATACTATTGTGGAATTCTAAATGTGTTTTAGTTTTAAGTTTATAGTTTTTTAAAAATTTATTTTCTGTACCCTCCTTGGAAAATAAAACTGGTTTGTAGGATAATAATATATACAACTAATACAACAAAAATGATTTAAAAAATCAAACAAAAACATAAATGTTTTGGCACCAATGTTTTACATTTTAATTACTACCGACGTCAAATATCTGTTTTTTTTTTGGTTCGATACCTATCCCTAGCCAAGGGTATTGTACAAATTAAAATCTAATACATAATTTCTGAATGGCATGGATTGAAAGTAGAAATATTTGGTTTTCTAGCTGTAGTTAAATTGTAGTCATAATAACTTTGAATTTGGACGAAATCCAGAGGAGTTATGAATTTAAACAGGACCCTTGGGAAAAAAAGTGATTAGAGGAAGGTTCGGTCTAATCCATCCCAAAAAGAATTTTTTTTGCTATAAAAATTCATATTTAAGGGCTTTAATGGATTCCTAAAACGAATCCGAAATCGCCTTTTCAACTAATATACGCTCAGCTGAGTGCTCCATTGCCTTTGGCGGTGTGTCCGGTTTTCCGGCCAGACGGCTAAGCGTCCACCACTTTCCGCTAACTGTGTAGGGGAACGTCTCTTAGAGAAAGCACAATAATTCATGTACATTTTTCAAGTCTGTTAATTTTATTTAATTATGGTTTAATTCACTACATTCATGGTCCGCTTGACCAATTAATACATGACAATCAATTAAAGTTTTTAGTTGAGATGAAAAATAGCTAAATGGCACGAGCGGGATTCGAACCCACGACCTTCGGCTAAGTACGCCGCTGCTCTACCACTCGAGCTGTCGTGACCTCGATCCACTCGGACATCAACTTCCCACCTAATACATGAGAAGTAATTGGTTAAGCGGACCACGAAAGTAGTGAATTAATGATTTGAAAATATGAAGTACACTTCTCCGTCGCCATTTCAATTGTCGAGAATCGAAACCGATTACACGACAGTTGAAAGATGGCAAAAGGAGGGAAAACTCATAAGGTGGAGTTGAGATAGGAAGTTGATGTCCGAGTGGATCGAGGTCACAATAGCTCAGGTGGTAGAGCAGCGGCGTATCTAGCCGACGGTCGGAGGTTCGAATCCCGCTCGTGCCATTGACTTTTTTTTCATCTCAACTAAAAACCTTAATCAATTGCCATTATGATTTAAATAAGACTGAAATACCCGACATATAATTCCGTCACGTACGATGCATCAACTTCCTAATTCTTACTCATACAGTAATGAGCAAATCAATTGGACACAGATGGACAAATACCTATTTATAACTAAAAATTCTCGATCACTGCTTATAACCTAAATAAACACACTTCTCCAAGCATTTTCTATTCCTCCTAAAAAATTGACATCTTAATTCTTACATAATTCTCTATTCCTGCTTATAATCTAAATAAACATATCAACTTAGACATCATTCTGCATTCCTACTTATAAAATAAGAAAATTCAGTAATTCCTTCACCAGATCGTTAATTACTTACTCCCAACCTAATTCGGCTTATTCCTCGACTGTTGATTCCATTTGCAGATTATGTAATGAGAAAGAGGAAGCAGCCAATCATAATCATCTTCGAATGCGAAGCAACAGCGCAATGGAGGTTTAACCTAACGTACGGAAAAGACTCAGGAAACCAATTTGCAGTAATAACAGTAAATGACTTCAAACTTTTAAGAACAAGGATTGAATCTATTGACTGAACTAAGGAACTAGGCAGGTACAATAAGCCAGAAGGTTCCAATGCCTGGGGAATACAAACCCTGCTTCCTTGTTTCCTTTCCACGATACCATACCATACCTCGACTGTTCTCCAACTCTCCCTTCCACCGATTGGCAAATCTGCACTTACAAAACTGAGATGTTGGCAACGGTTGTACTGACCAACTCCTGACCTACTCTTGGCTTACTCCTCGCCGACCCCTGGCCAACTCCTGTTTACGATTTTATAAGTAATTTATTTATACTTGTTCACTAGTTGGTATTATTAATTCCGTCTGATAATTTCATATCATTGTCTGTCGCGGCCTCCAAGATATCGGATACTTGGCCACTACAATCGCGCGCGGTCGCCTCAAACGAAGCGATCATATCAAAGGGACGTTATTACATCTCCTCCTCCCCGCTGTAAGAGAAATTCACCTGTAGGAATTAATTGGTTTTCCACAATCTATTTTATATATAGAGTTTGAAATTCGTCGTGTAATGGGGGGAAGGTCCACTTCTAATTTATTTCTATTTAATATCTTTCCTCCTTCCCTGTACACATTAATAGCAAATTTGTAGTTTTTCCGAGTTTTATTGCGTCTTTTTTTTTCTTAATCTTATGATTTAAAATTTAATTTCCTAAACCTCTTCTACGGTCAGGTGGTAAATTCTGGTCAATTTGTAGACGTAGAATAATGTTGGAATCTTCTCCAAGTAGTAATTATTTAAGTAAATTTTGTGCCGCTATGGATTGTGTGATTGTATACAGAAATACAAGCTTCTGCTGACACGTCATTTTAAAGGTCTTTTTACGCTGAAAACAATGGTACAATAGGATTTTAAATTCGTCAAAAAATGACAAAGTTACACATTATGAGAGCAAATTTTAGTTACTATAAGGAAATTAATTTTACACTAGTGTTATAAGTTACATTCAGTAGTCATTCAAAATGAACCGAACATCACATTTTTCCGAATAACAGCGAGTTGATACGACGAGTACGACTGCTGTATTGATGCTGGTGTAGGCAGTCGTGCAGTCGCGTTATACTCCCAAAAATTTCCTGATCGACTCAGAGTAAACCGCGAAACTTTTATTCGTGCTGTTCCCGATGGGGAGTGCCACTATAAGACATCACAATTTTTTGTACAATCAATCAAGTAGTCAGAGGCCCAAGCCGCTAATTCGCAACTCTCGATTCAACCGAGACATCGTTTTGGATAAATCGAAAAAAAAAATACTTTTCGACCGTTTTCTTAGTCTTTTGATATTTCCTTAGTGTCACAAAGTTTTTGTGGACATTTTGACCAAATTTTAGGAAGATTGGTACACGAAATCAATTTGAAGTATTCAGAGGCCCAAGTCGCTAACTCGCAATTCTCGATTCAACCGAGGCATCGTTTTGGATCAATTTTATAAAAAAAGAGCTGGATAAAAAGCACTCTTTTTCTTTATCTTTGGTTGTCCATCCGGTCGGTCTTATGTCAAAACCAGGGAAATTTTCTGCATAAATATACACAAGACTGAAGAGTTCTTCTGAGCAAGCGGTAGCTTTCGTTATTACTTTCATTTTCCCATCTTACATTCGATTCCAATATCTTACATAAAGATTAATTCATTGAAAAAAGTTATTTGGTCAATCGTACCACGAACTCTAATAGATTTAATAGGTAAAAATGAAGTATATACTAAAGCTCTCCGTGGCCTTTTCATCTGTCGCCGTGAATCGAATAGATAACACGACATTTGAAAAATGGCAAAAAGGAGGGAAAATCCGATAGGTAGTTTGCGATGGGAAGTTGGTGTCCGAGTGGATCGAAGACACGATAGCTCAAGCGGTAGACCAGCGGCGTATTTAGCGAAGGTGGGTCCAAATCCCGCTCGTGAAACTGCCTTTTTTTTATCCCAACCAATACCTCTCATAAAGATTTTTTTTATAAACATTCATATGATATATATTTATTTATCAGTGTAAGCACATAATGAATGAGGTTATTTGGCAAAAGTAGCAAGTTTGCAATTGGCCTCCAGAACATCATGGTAATGCTATTACAAAACTTGAATGCGAATTGTTTTAGTTTGTTTTGAGTTTGAACAAACGATTCTGCCTTACATAACTTAAGCACGAAAGGACGCAAAGTTTATCAGGCCATCTGTGACCCCGATCGGCAACGATTTAAATTATCAGACGTTAAGTCTGATTCAATTTTAAGCGAAAGGAGAAAGTAAAAAAAAGAACTTATTTTCTATCTACGTACCGCTTCGTGTACTTAACATTCTCCATAAAGAGCTTCTCCCGTCATTATTCACGATTGTCGGAAATCTATCCCCAGAAGGAAATTAGAAAAATGTAATCGAATCTCGGTCCAAAGTTTAACGAATTACCATTGAAATTTGGCACCTCGGGATTTGGATCGAAATTTATTTACTGGACGTGAATAAAGCTTTCGCGCCGGCGATATCCTTCCTTTTCTGGTCTAAATGAATTAATTAAAAACCATTGTAATGAAAATGTTGAGCGAACGGAATAGATTGTGGAAAATTAGATCAATTTAGAAAGAGACCAATTTTATTATTATTTTGTGTATGTGTGTGTGAGTGGTGTATCGTGACCGTTAATTAATGATTAGTTGGAGATCGTGAGATGCGGTCTTGTGTGACGTAGAAAAACGTTTGTTTTATTGTGACAACGTTTCTATATTTATTGAGATCATCATCAGGGCCTGGGATTTATAAATATTGTTTAAATAGACAAATACATGTAGGATGTGAAAAAATGATTTTCTACGATGATTGAAATTTTAGAGTCAATCAAAGTGTTTTTGCTCACTCATAGTGCTTGTTGTTAGTCATTATTGTGTGTCGTATTGAGAGTGCCAGTGAGATATTGATGGTTTGTGTCTATATACGTTGGATTTTGAAGAAGTGAGGAAGGACGTAGGGATGGAAATTCATTTTTAAATGGCGAGTTGGATTCTTTGAGATGAAAGGAACCGACATTGGGAAAAAATGGGTAATGGCTCGGCCAAATTATCCTTTCAGGACCCGAGAAATTGTGAACATTTCGAGAAGTTGATAAATGTTATCGAGGTACGCCCAAACGTGTGTTTACGAATTTGCAGAATGGTGTGGCAGATTAGGAGCCAAGATAGGCCGACCTAATTTAACAGGTGAAGAGTCCTCTTGGTAGCCCAAGGAGGTTGAACGAAAAGTTGTTCAGGCCTTCTTCGAGGACTCAGGGGAGAAGTAGGAACAGGTCGTCATTGGACGGTGTCGAACGGAGGAGCTTAATCGGTGGAGACAAAAAGCATTTACGGTTTAAGGAGTTCGAGAAGCTAGGATCAATCCGGTGCACAGATCAGGAGCCGAGTGCTTACTGCTTTATTAGCCCGAAATTTGCTTCACCTACCTTCTTTGATGGAAGGGACATTTGTTCCACCTAAATATGTCCGTAGGGACCCCTAGCACCTCGTGACATCATACTACTCTGAAAGACGCCTTAAAGCATGCGTTTGAGGCACAATCTTGGCCTTCTTTGTATATGAAAGAAGTTTGAAGCACAGAGGAGGCCTTATCGAAAAAAAGAAGTCCAGAGAAAAATATTCAGAGGCAGTGAAAACGGCAAGCGAAAAAGGACGCCGCGAAATGGGAAGAGTTCAGGATCGCTGAACCTTGTTTTAAGTGTGCTAAGGGAGGACATATCGCCAGAGAATGCTCAGAACCTTATGTACGAAGGGCTAGTGTGAATCATGATTGTTGTTATCGCTGCGAAAAACCCGGACATTTTGCAACCCATTGCCCGGTTGCAAGTAAACCACCGGCTCAGGCTCCCCCCCCCCAAAAAAAAATCACGGTCCACTCACAGCCCTGACGCGTGGCCAATATAAAGAAGTCAGGGACAGAGTTACATACTTGAACAATAGATGGGGGAGAAAGAGAAGGGCTGATCATGAAGGCAATAGTGGATGGACAACCTTGTCAACTCCTCATAGACACGGGAGCACAGGTTTCGTTGTTGAAAGAACGAGTAGCGGAATATAGACTTGAACCATTACGATTCAAAACCAGAGATTCACTCCAGCCAGTCACTTTGCAAGACTTTCCTGAGTCAGGACCGAAGACTCACACCCCATGCAGTGAACAGCCAAGTCCGGGAGTCTATCCGGAAGAGGAGCAGCTGCATTCCGTCTGAGATTCAACAAGGGAACAAACTACTGAATTATAGAACCTTACCTTCCCCTACACAAGAATAAGAAGTAGCGACGCGCTTACGCAAACTCATTTCTGGTCGCTTAGAGAATTAGAGAAAAGCAAGTAAATATTGTGAGATTATTCGGCCGCCGCGCCGTCGTCCGCTTACACCCTTTTGTTTCACTTTTCTCCAAAACTTTTCACCAGATTGAATCGACTCTTTCTCCATTTCGTAGAACAATAATATTCAAACATCATAGCGAGGAGTGGTTTTTGTTTTATAAAACATACAGGAAAAGGTAATTAAGTTATTCTGTAGAAACAAAAACTATGGGAAATTGTGTCAAAATTTTAGCCTGTTGTCAAGAATTAACCTTAAACGATAAACGATTTAGTTGCATACTAAGAACCTCAGTTTCTAGGTTATGGCGGCGAACTTTCAAATTGTCGCCAAACCCCTACTGCTGAAATGGCCCATCGTTCAATGCGAGACAAGTGGAAAATGAAGAGGCTCTAGGAGGAAACTAGGAGGGAGTCTGGTTTTGAGCGAGAAAAGAAAAGGACGAATTGCCTGGGAGAGTCTGCGCAGACAAGAAGACTGTAATTTATTTTTTAAATTATATGTTCGATTTATATGTTCAAAAAATTTTAAGAGCTCAGAGTTTTGGCCATAGGAGAATTGATTTATTCTTTCGTTATTTTTATTTGTTTATAAAGAAAGATTAAACCTTTTTTAAAAATTAATTAAGTACAATACACTTTACATGTATGAGAGTATTTGTTTATTTTTCAATTTTACACAGCAGTGTTTAATAAATAGCTATATAGTGGAATTTATTTAAGTTAATTTACCCTAACACTACATTTATTTAAGTTAATTTACCCTAACACTACAGGGGGTCATTCAAAAATACTGACATCCCGAGGGTTAAAATAGTATTGTAAACAAATAAAATAAAAATTGACAAGAAGGCTCGCACACGTGTCTAGCGTGTTTCGACTTAGTATCACCAACGAAAGTTCAATTTAAATCGATAATCCTATTGGGAACCATCGAAAGAGCTTGTGGTTTTGCTTTTTTAATTTTTGAAATACTTACAAATTATTGCGAATTGGCTGGCTAAGATGTAGATTCTATAATCTATCAACCCTGAATACCTACCAAGTTGCCACAAGAGTAGATCAGTCAGACACAATGTATTAAGAATAAGCAGTCGGTTCAATGGTATTTAATTTTTGAACTGAGACATGCGGAATAATCCATTAAATCGGTCAAAAATTACATTAGAACAATTAAACCTGCAACGTATGAATTTTGCAATGAATGTGAGCAGCATTCGGCGCAATATAAACAGCTAGGAAGAAGAAGAAAGCGGACTCATGGAAGAGAAAAAACCAAGGACTGAGGGATAAAACGGGGTTATAGACTGCTCCATCGCAGACTTCTTTATATTAAATGGTCTCGTTTTAAGTGACCCTGACAGCCTTTTCACCTATATAGAAGGAAATGATTTGTGTGTGGATACTCCGAAGTTTCGATTTTCATAACAGACTTTTATGGTTTAAGAGCGAATTTTTCTGATCATAGCCGATTTGATACGTTGTCCCTTAAAAACGGCATATGTGGGATAATGAAAACGACCAACGCCTTGGAAGTTCTCCTGAGTCCACCACGGACAGATCTTCATCCAGGGAGAAGCGGCTGAAGCCACAATTCTCCGGCAGAAAATTCTATAAATACTATGGGGGCCATTACTCTAAAAATACCATCCAAATAAAACACCCGATGAAGCCGATTTGAAAAAAAGCAATCCATTTAATGCCGAGTAAATCAATGGAAATAAATCAAGGACTAGAATTCATATAAATCTAGAGCAATATGACACTGACATTCAGGCGGAGTATTGGTCTATTTAACAGTGTGCCACGGTTATCAAACGTAGAGTATCACTAATAAAAGAATAGCCATTTCCTCGGACGGCGAGGTGGCATTCAAAGCAATTACATCATCTGTAGTAAATTCCACCGCCGCTTGGAATTGGATCAAGGTCCTGTCAGACATTGAGGACTACAACAAAATTAATCTAATCTTGCTTTGGGTAACAGGGCATACAGGACAGAAGGGCAACGAGGAGAGCAATAAATTGTCCAAGGAAAGTTCGAGGAGGAAGCTTATAGGCACTGAACCAATTTGCCTCATATCGAATTGAAAAAAGTGGATCCATTAGACAGGTCATCGGTTAAAAGGAGATGATGTTATTACTCATGCGAAACAGTTCAAGAAACATCACAGGCTTAGGACTTGAAGGCTAGGACTGCTGGCTGAACCCTGCAGACTACAGACGCATATTTATAGGATCAGAATAGCAGAAGTAAAAATTGCGAAGATACATATACCTTGGCAACAAAGGTTGGTGCGAAGGCCAAGCAGGGGAGAGGTAAAGCCAATGTCTGAGGGATACACAAAGGAGCTCTTGACAAAATGTTTAAGCTTAATGAAGGGTGGATGGAAACACACGATAATGGAAATACCATTACACAATAGAAACATAAGTAAGACCGTAAATGGGCCGATAATTATCTCCAACTCACAGACCCCACGACAATAATTCATGTAAAAAAATGATTTTTTAACCGCCAAGCATTAAAGACAACAAAAACACTTCCAAAAGGTGTGGCAATATTAATCGCTGACTGCAAACTCGCCTCCAAGGAAATTTATGAGGTGATTGGGTGGGCGTATACCTCGGCCCCATTTCTCCTACAATCCCCGGCCCATAACCGCACCCGAAAAATCTACGCTGCATCGGGAAATTTTATGATTTGTCTCTTTCATTCGCACAACTGTTGGGAATGCACTTGAGGAGATAATGGGCAGTCGGTTCTGCTTTATTGGCAATTCCGAACAGAAGGCAATAATATTTTTCAAGAGGTATAAAAATGTTTAAATAATACGAGAGTTCTTAAATAATAAACAACTCTTGATTATTACAAATGAATGTCTGTTAAAATATTATGACTTTACTTCACTTTTTATGAAAAAATGTTAAACTATCTTATTCATAACTTGTTTTTCTAATCGAGTTGAATCGACTAATAACATGCGAAGGAAAAAACGCAGTCCATATTATTCCTTTTGGCGGAACATTTTTAAATTTTACGTAATGAAATATAGCATACTTACAATGCTTTGTAAATAGACTATTCCGGGCACAGAGTAGATATGACCTTTCAATTAAGATCAATGCACGGACGGCATTCGTGTAAACCAAAAGTTTAATAACAATTGGTAAAAATTTCCAGTTGTAGCAAGCCAAAACCAATTCCACTGCGAATAGGAAGCAATAAGGAAAAATTGGCGAACCCTCCTATCTCAGGATGAAAAAATGAGAAAAACATGAAAAATGATTTCAGCTTAATTTGAACAGTCTTTTTTTGCTCCCCGGTACTTTATAATGTGGAAATTTGATAGTACAATAGCTGTATAATTTTTTATCAGTCTGATCAAAGTACTGGCCCTCAGTTTTATAAACACAACTAATGATTGAATAATTCTATCTCATTATTCATTGATTATTATCAAAATAATAGCAAATTATTGGAATTTTTACTGTAGTATTCACTGATTAAGAAATGACAGCCCTGAAAGTTGTTTCCCCAATCTAAATCGACATGCCTTCTAAATTAAACAATACATATTAATTTTAGTGAAGTTTTTTATTACACTTTATGTTACCACAGTAATTAATACATATTATTACAAATAATATATTTAACTCACGTGTCACTAGCTAAGAAACGTAGCCTTTTAAGTTGTTTTTCACCAGAGGCTTCTAGATAGACATGCGTCCTAGATCTTGTAACAGTGTCTTGTAATCCTTGAGATATTCCACTGCCCTAGAGAGTAGTCTATGATCATTTAAAACAATTAATTAATAGTTTGAAAGTAGTTAACAAAAGGGAAATAGAAATCAGATTAAAATTCATCATAAATGGCTGTCTTGATGAGTAAACCATACCTAAGAGGAAAAATATATGTAAATATACCGGCGCCGTGCAGTGCGTGCTTCGGCACAATAACAGACGGGATACGGGTCATATATTACGATTCTGTTATTTATCTTCCGGGCATTGTCCTCAAGCAAAAATATGTTGTCGACACTATAAATTCTAATATATAATTAACTTCTAACGAGAAGGATGCCTTTGGAATTTGTGCCAAGTCGATGGACCCCACGTGTATTACAAGAAAGTCGAGTTGAAAAGAACCCTGATTAACTTATTCTCTTAAGTATTTAAACATATTTAATTATAGATAAATAATTAAGTAAAGTTACCCCTACAATTATTGGAAGCATCTTGAAAGAACGATAAATCGGATAGTCTCTTTTATTCAGCAATCAAGGCCAATGTAACTAACGATGTGGGTTTCTATACCATGGATTTAAAATGGAATATTGGATGATGGCAAGAGATAAAGGCCCCAATTTTAAATCCCTATTTTGAGGAAGTGCCACTGTGCTTATTGCTATGCATGCTAAACTCATTTTTACCGGTTTAGACTGAGAATGTAGGCTTAAAAATAATGTGCTTCAATCTTTCATTTTGACACTATTTTTTAAATAATTTTTTATGAAGGTACGCAACAGCAGAGGTTATATCAACCCTCAAGGTGCCGCTGTTTGAAAGCCCATTTCTAAGCATGTCTAGTTCGAATGCAGGGCCGCCGGATTCGAACCCGGGACCTTTACCTTACAGTGATGAGCACCGTGTCAACGCCTAAACTGTTGCGGCCACCGACGCCCCTTTTTTAGCACTATGCAATATTGTATTGGTTCTTCTATTATTCGTTAGGGTTTATTTATTATTTTATTAATTTAGACGTGATTCAATACATAAAAAATTGATACAAAAATGGAAGAAATTTGAAAATATAACTTGTATATTTCAAGTTGAACTCTATTACATTCGAATAATGAAATTTCCAATTCCAAATATCAGAGAAGAAATTCTGCCTACAATTTATACATATGAAAATGGTCGTAAACAATCGCGCCTCATGAACTCATGGATCAAGCCATTAGTAAATTAAAATGGTTTATTTATCTGGACCTTCGTGTTCAACTTTACAATTGTCAAAAATATTCATTTCGGTTTATATAAGGCTTTTGCCATCAATTTGGGCGAGGATTGACTTGTTTCGCTAAGTGGGTTTCGTCTGACGAGGGAATAAACCACCCTAAATCGACGCCATAATCCTTGCGACCCACCCCATACCACTTCAATCAACTGTCGGGCCGATATCACGTTTTAATTTGTACTGAAGTCGGTAAATCAGTCACCTGTAATTTGGCTAAAGCTTTTTGAACTTAAATAACCTCGTAACAGGTTAATTCCAGTCAACCCCAGAGTAGGAACACATATCACCAACCTTACGGTTGTTTGAGAGGCTTTTTTTCTTTTAATTCGAGATCAACAGACCGTCAAATTAAATTATCTGTCATTGGGTGGAACTTTTCATAAAATTTTAAAGGCGCAATACATCCGCTAAAAAAATTGTCTGTTCGTCTCTTTGCCGTCATCAGTGGTTTTTCACAAGGGGATGTTGCCGAGACTGGTATAAAAAATTCAGATTGAAAAAACAATCACCAATTTCAATTTAAATTCGTAATTTTTGTAAATGTTTGATGTTTGATCATTGTGTTCTACTTACCATTTTTGGTTATATTCAATTACATAAAAACATTTATTAATTTTATGCGTACTAAGTCCCTTGATGTCAAACAGGCTTTCGATCAAGTCTCCTTGTTTTGCCCTGGAAACTCAAGAGGATTCTACCTTCAACAGTCTTCTTCACACAAGTACAACCTAGCCGACAGGTACATAAGAGTATGGGTTTCTCTTATTCTACTTTGTACAGGACATTTGCGGGACCTCTTCAGGGAAGCGTCCTAGGTCTCAAACAGTTGGGGTGTTCCTCAGGGAAGCGTCCTTTACTACTATCTATACTCAGCAGTGCTGATATCCCTTCCCTCCCCGAGAACATTTTCCTAACATAACCTGACACCTTGCCAATCGATCCTCCACCTCCGACCTCAGCTTATTCTTGGAGGCACAACTTAATTTGCAAGAACAATCTTTTAAAATATAGCGAACCAAACTCAACTGTCAACTCTCAAAACACTCCACCCTACATCGTATCACACGACCTCTAGTCCTTCATTATGCATGTTCCACAATGTTCCACTTATTTTCCAACGTCGTGTATTGTTCACCCAATCCCTAAAGAATACAAACCACACTACATTACAATATACTTTTACCCATCACTTTACTGCAATTTTTGATAAACTTCTTGAAAACTCTCCATCCTCGAATTTTCTAGTATAATTCTTGGCCATCAATTTGAATTTAAATGTCACTATTCTGTCGGGCAACAATGCCATCCTGTTGTGAACATGATCGCATGGTTCCTCGAGAAGAAGGAATGCTGCTCAGGGGTTATTGCAATGTCCAACAACCTTCCGTTTGAGTCTGGCGCCTGGGTTTACTCTCGAAACTCAAGGCATCCTAACCTACTTCATCACTTTCAAGTCCTACAGGCGACGATACTTAAAGGTCTTCCACGTTCCTTGTACAGGTGGACAAGGCCGATCCTGAGGATTGTATGTCTTCTATACTGTCCTCAGTAAATACAGTTGTATACAGTAAATATCTAACACCATTTTTCTAACATTTAGATTCTGCCATTCTATCCTTTAACTCCGATCCCGTTATAACTCATCTAACCTTCCTCCTCGTCAACATTCTAAAGAAAAGGTTCGAAAAAATTCCTAAACATAAGTTTCACTCTCCGTCACATTACCTCTAATATACCCTAATCCTCACCTCTTCCAACCGCAAACTACACCAACAACCTTGGGCAGTATGAAGGCAAGCAAATCACCTGGAATCCCTTCATAAAATGATTGAACTGAAGAAGCGATTTAACACATCACTAAACAACAGATCTAACCTCTCTAAAAAATATACTCATATAAAACTCAATAATGCGTTAAAAATATGTTCTTAAAACACACTTTTTACAATTTTGGAATTCAACCAAACCTTCCAATATCCGCAGAAACCAGAGCGTACAATAACGGACCCGTTTTGTATTTCCGACGCCACAACCCGCACGTTTCGACACACAATCGACCCGTCATAAAAGAGTTTCCAAGATTCATGAATTGTTGACAGGTTAAAAACATTTTGTTACGTTTTATGTTATTACATATTTTATCAAACTATTTCATCTATTTGATGGCTATGTAATTACAAGGCCAATCTTTTCGCACTTCTCCAGTAGTTTTACACTGGATTTATTGTCCAGATAACAATGAAAGCGAGTTTTAGTTTTTTTAAATATGAAAATCCGATCATTCTAAGCCTGCAAAACAACTCAATTCGTTAGTTCTTTTTAACTCGATATAAACAGCGAGAATACTCAGTCCAGAGATTTATAACTCATAAAATAACAAATAATTTATCGACTCGCAGCAAAAAGTAAAAACGGTGTGTTAATTTTAATACATTAAAAAAAATCTAACGTCTAAAAGACGGACAAAAATTAATTACTTACTTGATGAATTTCTTGAGCTCACATTCTTTCCCAATAAATGCTTTCACTGGTATTTAGCTGCGGGGTTTAAGGGGGGGATCGAGTTAAGTCCAGACAGGTTTGTTAGACTTCCCTCTGACATTTCGCTGAATTCGGAGATTTATCGGTTTTGTCAGCCAAGTTGAGTCCTAGGATAAGCTATCGATCTGTAGGGTTTCATGTCAATGTTCTGTAGGTTTCATTTCTTAGCCCCCAATTATGGTTATTATGGCCCTTCAAATTTTTTTACTCTCTCTGACCAAAATTATCATGCTATGAAACATTAGATCCTGAGCTGTTAATTCGTTCACATTTGGGAAGCCATCACGTGCCGGTTTACAGGTGTATGGCAAAGTTTTAATTAACTGCAAGTTTCCTGTATTTTAATAATAAGCAGCTGTAACGCAAAATATAAATCCATTGTGTTTAGTGGTGACCAAATTCCTTCTTTCAAGAAATTCTTCTTCGTATGTAAGTTCGTGGGGCGCGGTAGCCGAGTGGTTAAAGCATCAGACTTTTTGCTAGTAGATCCCGCGGTCGTGGGTTCGATCCCCACCGTCGCCTCTCTAAAGCGACCGGTGGCCGCAGTTAAAAGAAATTGACACGGCACTCATCAATGGAAAGGGTGGGACCGGATCTCAGCGACCCTGAATCTGGTACAATAAGGTACAGTAAGCAGTACAGCTGCAGTGTTCAGGAGGGAACTGCTCCAGTCCCTGGTATCCGTTGTAAAAAACCTACAACCTTTCGAATTTTCCCTCCTTTTTCAAATGTAATAACGTATCAAAATATAAAGATGCGATGGGTGGTGCGCAGATTTTTTTCAGGTTTTACACTCTAAAAGCGATTTTCAGGGTTAAATGAAATTACAATATTATTGAGCTATGTTTTAACTACTCTTTTCCGTTTACAAAGAAATACTAATTCTAACAATACTACATACAGGGTGGTCAGCTCGTCGAGGTAAAAGGAAGTTCGGTGACAATACATCTAAAGTGGAAGGTAACTTGAGTAATAACGAGGTTGGAGGTGGAAGATAATGGACTGACAATGGCGTCAGCATACGTTTGAACAATGATCGCAGGATGGGAACGGATACCCTAATGAGTATAGCAATAGACATACTGCGCCTCCCTAAAATTCCCGCAAATACCTTGAATTAAACAAAGTAGAATGAGAAAAACCCATATTATATGTACGTATATTACATACATATATGTACTTGTCGGCAAGGTAGGTCTTGAGTTTGACGAAGTCTGTTGAGGGTTGAATGCTAGGCGCAAGAAGTGACGGCCTGTTCCACATCGCTGACTGGGGGAGACTGGCGGGCAGGGTGGGAGTAGGTTTTTCCTTTTTGCAACCCGAGAGTAAGGCTCGCTTCAACTCCAGTCAATTAAGATAGTTTCATGGTGAGCTACATAGAGAGAGTGCAGGCTTTCCGTCGATACCATATATAGATGCTGGATCACGGAGTTAGATGTACCAGCTGGGTTGGGGACCAAAAGCCAAATAAGAACATTACAGACATATGTTGGATCTTAAAACTGAGGGGAGAATTGCTGAACCAACGGCATAAGCCTTATGACCTCCTCAGCCAGCAGGAGTGTGAGTTATGCAACTACCGGACAAAGGAAGACATATACCATTTTGTCGCGGAATGCCCCATTCTGTCCCCCTATCGTTTGTCCGCGTTCGGTGAAAGAACCTTATCAATGGACGTATGCATCAGATTGCTCAACGGACCAGATTAGACAAACTTGGTAAATTATGCTAAAGCGGCCTGGGCCTATCGAAGGCTAATAGTAAACGAATTGAATTAGTAATTCTCTTTTCTTTTCCTCTTTTACTGCCCATCTCTTTGCCTCCGTTCTTTCCCTTGATATTTGGTGCTTCTGTTTCTTCGGTCTCAACTCCTCTCTCAGTTTTGTGTCCTTTTGATTTAGTATTTTGTTATAGATATTACACTTAGTATAGATTTCGTTTAATGCATTTGTACGTTGATTTTATAGGATTAATCAATAATTAATCCAGACTCCGGGAGACTGTTACCTTGCCGTATTAAGTTTATTTCCTTGTCTGAATTATATGTCATTTTTTTGTCTTCTTGTGTGCAATAAACTTATTATTATTAAAACTAAATTGTCCCAGTCACCAGTCTAATAAAAACGGTCCAGGTTATTAATTTTTCTTTCCCCTTTTGAAATCACTATTGCCGTGTAATGATGGTTTTTAATATGGGTAAGACAAAAAAAATGTGGATGGGGCACTGTTGGCGGAATATGTTGAGTCCGCAATATATTTATGACGACTAACGTCCACCCTGCCCCATCGATTTGTTTTATAGATAGACTCAAATACATAAATTAAGGAGATTGCTCCCTAAGGGAGGGGCAGCCGTCTTTAACGAAATTTCCATACCCATGACACTATACGACGCCAAACACATTTCCCTCCCATATAAAAATGGTTTTAGCATTCCTGTACGTATGATATTGACAACGCTAATATATTGCCTTGGATATTCTCAAATGGACCCATTTTTATTGAAAACGAACATGAACTAAATATTTTCCGAGAGTCCTTAGTGGGGAATGTGATGTGTTTTGCATATTAAATAGACATCGCTTCCTCTTTCCCGCTACTTCTGGTAAAATTTATGTACTGAGGGCTCGGCATTGGAATAAAACGAAATTATTAGACATGCTGTATGAAGACGTTGGGAGTTCATAAAACCGTCAAAACCACGTTTTGGAAAATAAACGTACTTTTGGCATTTAAATGATTACACTTGCCACTTTGTATTATTCAAATTAAAATTTTGTAACAATCATATAATCTTATATATCTAAGATTGAATACATTAGGCAACTCTAATGGAGTAAGTAAACGTCAAAAATATACATTTTTCATATGAACTGGTTTTCACTGATAATTCCACTTCTTTTAAAATAAAGTTTTTCCTATAAAGTCCTCGTACATCATCAAATGTTGATGGAACTGAAAATTTGATTATACCATTGTAAAGATCATTGAAAATCCTAGGAAGTTCATAGTTTATTTATCGTTTTTTTCACTGATGTTTCTTCACCTTTTAAAATAGATTTTTTTCTACAAGAGTCCCATGAACAGACGGCAATTCACATTCACCGTATATAATTAGTTTGCATCAGCCAGACAAAAGGACTTTTATTAGGATAAAGCTAGTTAGATCTGTTATTAAAAGCCGAAAGTGAACAGAATGAAACTGGACCGGTAGCAACGTCTACCTCACTTGAGAGCAATCATCTCTATTGTCCTTATTAAACAGCCAGCCCCTGCGCCGTCAACATACCCCAACACACATTACGCCCATTATTGTCCCTGCAAATTCAACATACCAATAATCAATAGCAATAACATTTTCTCTACCAACAATATCTTAAACCGGGCATTTCAGAAAGAAGGCTAATAAAAGTTGTTTAACGGATTATCAAATGGATTTTTCGCCATTTTTTCATAAAACGAGATAAATCTGGAAATGAAAATAGGAGAGAGAAGAGAGCGAATACAATTGAATTGCGGGAAGTACAACAAACAGACTTTGATACATTAATACCTCGTTGAAATGACATTGAGAATCATCTAGGGCTGGTGAGAACGAATAGGGTCAATCAAGTATTGCAATATTTCAAAACTGTGTCGTTGTAGGTGTTTTTGAAGAGGGGAATTTCACGAATATTAATTAAATTTAAGTCCCATTGAAGTACAAGGCATTTTGTCCATTTAACAGATAAAATTCGTCAGAGGGCGTACTACTAATGCTACACAGAAGGGCGTAACGTCTATTTTCTCATTGGGTGTGGCGGACAATGTGGTTACGTGGTTTCCCATTACAATACTTTTGTTGTCATACTATTTTCAATTAAAAAGCTTTGGGTCTCCCGGGATTCGTACACAAGACCTCTTGCAAATACTAGTCGGACATCAGGCAGGCCACCGTGCGAAATCTGATTAATAATCGATAAATAATTTTTAATAAAAATTGTTTGTTTTTACGTTCAATATACATTCAATATTATTGTTAATATTTGTAACTGCGAGTATCGAAATGGCGTTGAGTAAGTGACAGCCTCGTTTCGATTCGGCACTTGGAATTGAGTCATTCACAAGCAGGGCACATCCCGTGTCAAGGTTTTCATCGCATAATTATAGCCTGGGGAGAAGCCAGTGCTTTGGCTTCATTTGAATTGAAAGGGTCCGATTTGACAAAGTGAATCTCCAAAAATTCCAGTTTCCAGACCGTTTTCAAAAGAACTCTGAAAAATTTCTGTTTATTTTATTATACAATATTTTCAATTAAGTTAAGGAGGTGTTCCTATTGATTTTTTTTAATAATTTAGACGTGGGGCGCCGGTGGCCGCAAGGTTTCGTCTTTGACACGGCGCTCATCACTGTAAGGTAAAGGTCCCGGGTTCGAATCCAGCGGCCCTGCATTCGAACCCGACATCCTTGCAAATGGGCTTTTTTTCAAAAACGCCGGCACCCTGAGGGTTTATATGAACCTCTGCAGCTTCGAACCCTCGTAAAAACGAGATGGACGAGATAATATACATGCATCAATGATCCAATTACATAGTAACATTATTAGTTTTAATCATTAGTTAAGTTTGGGTGTTGCATTCAAAATTTTCTTCTAACTAGATTAAACTCATAAAATATTCATGCCACGTAGGTTAGTCTATTATTATTATTATTAATTTTTAAGGGCGTTTTAACGGCTAAGGTCATTTCACGCCCTAACATCCAAACATTCTATTTTACGTTAGCTATATCTCTTCTGAGTTCTATAAAGCTCTGACTCCAAACATTCACTCGTAACCTATTGGGTTGTCCGGAAAATAATGCAGGATTTTAAGTTTTCATTAAAAAAAATCTATATAAAATATTCTGTTTACGTTTACAGGATTACTCATTTGTATGAATGTCAACACTTATTAATCCTCTTCCAAATGATATTGTTTGTTTACCTCTGTAGCATTCCGCTACTTGGAAATAATTCAGTCAACCTTATAATGTCAAAGCGAGAATTTCGTACGATTTTCTTTTACGAGTTTAAACTCGGCCGAAGCGGAGCCCAAACGGCTAGAAACATTAACCAAGTCTGGGGCGAGGGTTGTGTTAATGAGTGCACTGTGCAAAGGTGGTTTAAAAAATTTCGGGAGGGAGATTTCAGCCTTGAAGATGAAGAAGGTCGTGGAAGGCCTTCCTCTCTTAATGATGATGTTCTGCGATCAGTGGTGGAAGAAAACCCCAAAACAACTGTTCGAGAACTTGCAGAGCAACTCAAAGTCAGTAAAACGACCGTCGCTGACCACCTCAAGGCGATTGGAAAAGTGAAATCGGAAAGGGCCCATTTTGTTGCATGACAACGCTCGACCACATGTGTCACGTGTAACGTCACAAAAATTATTGGAGCTTGGCTATGAAACTTTGCCTCACCCACCCTACTCTCCGGACCTCTCGCCTACTGACTACCATTTTTTTAGACACCTGGACCACTACTTACAACACATAATATTCAAAAATCAAACGGAACTGGAAAATGCATTTATTGACTTTATCAATTCTAAAAATTCTGAATTCTACTCAGACGGAATTAATAAGTTACCAACACGTTGGGAGAAATGTATTGAGAGTATGGGAAATTATTTTGATTAAAGAACATTGCTTTAAAGTAACTAGTTTCTTTTTTTTTGTTTAATACCAAAATCCTGCATTATTTTCCGGACAACCCAATAATTTATCCTATTGCCATCCAAGCTTTGATTTTCTTTTTCAAATTCTTAATTCGGGAGGCCAAGTTACATTAAATTTAATAAAATTATAAAATTTAATTCTTTCTTTTAATTAAAAGTTTTTTAAGTTTTTTCCATAATTTAAAATTTCCCCATATGCTTGTATGGCTAATAATAATAATAATAATGGAGTCAGACTAGCAACAGTCTCAGCGTGATTATAGGCTCATCTTTATCCTTTTATTCTTCCATTCAAGTATGATTCTACATAACAATAATAAGAAACAAGATACAATAACATTTTTTTTAAGGAGTTATTTTTTTTAAATTTAAATTGCGATATTGGGCACTGCAGTGCATTACCCCGCAATTTTTATTGTCTTCCATTTTATTTTATTTTTCCGCTCCGGCAGCCTCAAAAACTTCTGAAAATAGAAATCATGCACGCACAACTCTTATGCAGAAATTAGCAGGCATTCAATGGTAAAATAATTTGGGAAAAGGCCTAAATTTCATTGTAAATTCCAATAAATTTGAGAAAACTGAAAAGCGCTCTTCGAAAGAAACACTGGGGGCACAGTCACTCCTGTAAATCTCTCGAAAGGTTGAGCCTTTGCCTATAGGGTTGTAAAGTGGGGCAGTCGACCAAAATATGTTTAACTGTCAAAATGATGCATTCTCCACTTCGCGTACATCGAGGACAAGTTGGAAAGTTGTTGCCTAACGTAGGTTAATTAATAATTAAAATATCATTTTCAAAACAAATTCAGTTTTCAATTAATTTTGATTCTGTGTAATTGACATGCGACGTAATGAGCTGCATTAAACATAATTTAAATTTTTTGAATATTTAGAGATCGTAAAATGCTGTCTGGTGTGAATTAATGATCCCACACCATTAAGAAACAAGTCTGATGTAATTTACAAAATAAATTGTTTAAATTGCAAGGCAACTTAAAAAACAAAAACCATCGGAATTTCAGCCCCAAATGTGGATAAGAGGGTAAAACATAATCTATGAAATAAAATAATAATGAAACATATCTACGATTGCAAACAACCCAGACAAAATCCTAAAGCAATGGCTACCCACCATTTTGAACACCAGCACAGTTTCGACTTCAACAATTCAAAAGTATTACACACAGAAGAAAACAAACATAAACGTAGCTCAATTATAGAACCGACTCATGGAAACTCAGTTGCAGATACGCTAATATCATTAATCCAATTCAATATCAATAGCAAACACATAACACACAAAACATGTAATACAAAGTATAAAAAAATAATTACATTTTACACATCAAACATGTCAACAGGATGTCTTTCCTTTCCCTAATTATCCCCGTCTATATAATCCTGAAACGATAATCTAGCCGAACTATTATCCACTTTTTTTCCTTTTTTCGGTTCCTTTATCTCAAAGAAGCTAACTCCTCATATAGAAATAAGTATCTATCCCTATTTCATTTCCAACTCCTTCAATGGCCAACGTATATAAACAAAAACATCAATGCCTCATTGGCACTCCCAACACAACACACACATCCTCACAGAAAAACAAACACTCTGACTGAATGCAAATACTTGGATTGAGTCTAAAATTTCAATCGTATAAATGCATTTTTTAACATCGTACATGTATTTGTATAATTTAGACAATTTTATAAATCTCAGGCCCTGAAGATGATCTCAATAAAGATGATCGAAACGTTGGCACGGCAAAAAAAAAAAGATTTTTCTAAATCTAAGTTTTTTTCTAAACCACACCAGACCGCATCTCACGATCTCCAAATAATCTTTAAATAACGATTACTGAACAGCACACGTTATTTAAAATTTTCTTATGTTGAATATATTTAAATAATTGTAACTTGCAGGCTTGGGCTTCCCGCCATTATCATCAGATTTTATATTTTGTGCTTGAAAGTTGAAAAACGACAATAAAAACCCCCTAAAATTTCCACTTTCTCAGAAAGTTTGTCATGGTAATGCCGTCCTATTCCAATGTAAAGAGAGGAGGCTCAAAAAGTTGTAACACTTACAGCTCCGAGGAGGGCGGTAATTGATGAAAAAAGTCTCAAACAATTTGTTATGAAACGAAAACATATTTCATAGGTTTCCTGAAATGGTAAACGAGTATGGAAGGCATGGAGATCTCGAGAAGGATCAGAAAAAGCGTCGAAGCGGATTAAATATACAAATTAACAGACAATGGCTGTTTGTTAATTAGGGAGAACGATTTTATTTTAAGAGAAGTTTTTATAGCTGGCAAATATGGCAATTTATACAAAAATTAAACGACTGGCTTTATTGGTGTTCGTTCTCATGGAATTTAATTTCATTTTAATAGGTGGCTCTACTGTACAATACAATCAGTGTTAATGAATTTAGTGTGTTAACCAATAATTACGCTCACTTTCGATAAAGATGTGCTTTATTTACACTTAATTACTGATAAGAAAAACGTTAATGGCACTAGAGGGATTCGAACCCACGACCTTCGGCTAAATACGCCGCTGCTCTACCACCTGAGTTATCGTGACCTGGATCCACTCGGACATCAACTCCCCATCTCAACCTCACCTTACGAGTTTTCCCTCCTTTTGCCATATTTCGTGGGTTCGAATCCCTCTCGTGCCATTAACCTTTTTCATCTCAACTAAAATCCGTAATTAATTGTCATAATTCGTCGAGCGGACCACGAAAATAGTGAATTTATTTATACTGGTGAATGTATATGGCACTGATTGAACTTGGCACAGGCACATAGGACTGGTGCAGAGCTCAACAAAAGACGTCCTCGGCCACAGGTCAAAAGGGACACTCCAGCTCATAGTCATAACGGTAATCGACAATAACTTGCGTCAATTATGTTTAACATAGGACTTCACCTTGAATGACCTGGGCTTTAAACACAGCTCCCAACGTCGATTTTCTTCTACACATCTTCTCCTTGAAGCGGAAAAATTTGATTAAAGTATCTCATCTTGGTTCTCGCCGTCCAAAACTCTTCCATCCTTGCGATGCCGTCAGTTTAAAAAAAATTTAGTTATTCGACCTAATGGCTAGCCCAATGGTGCGATACTTGCACTTTAACTAACACCAAATTTTCTTGAGTTAGCCTCACTTTCGACTTATGCCACTAAATACACGTTTGCAATTCTGAGATGTATTCCCTGCACTACGTTCCCAAATGTGCTTTTGCGTTTGATTTTATGCATTCTGTGGAAGTGTCTCGGCTCGTGCGTTTTCAGCAAATCTGGTAAACTTGTAAGTTTTTTGCGGTCGGCTGTAAGGTCATGTGGGTTTGAGGAAATAGTTGTAAGAGGAAGGATTTTATCTTAGCCAAGACCTTACATAAAAAGAATAATTATTTGAAAAGTAAATTAGTAAAGAAGTAAGAGGAAGGTTGTTCAGGACAGCTTCCACTTCGATCACTAGAGTATATAAAGCGGTACAATTTAAATATGTATTTCTCAAAACTCTTTTCAAATGTTGGCGCTTGTTTTCGGTAACACTCCCATTATTGGATTCTGACTTTGTCCTGAAACAACATGACACGAAAAGTACTGTTATTCCAGATAAATTTCTACCTGGAGTAATCCAATGAGTTTCTCAGACACGGTATAGCAGTTGTTAAAATCCAGCATAGCACAATGTAATATGTTCAGATGCAATGATTAATAACGCGAGATTGTGGTCCATAATTGCGGGATGAAGAAGAGGATTTTGAGCCCTGAAGGGAAAGACATCTTTCTATAAATATTTCCCTTCCGAAAGATTCTCTTTGAGACAACTTGATTAATGGTAACCGGTATGTTCATTCACAGACAAACCTCTTAACGACAGTGTCACGAATCTAGCACAATAGGCTGTCACGCTTAACATTTTATTTAGACGAGAGAATTACGAAATGGAAATAAATTTCGAACCTCCACATTAACTATTACCTCTTGAGATTGTGTGTAGGCACATTACTACTATGTTCATCTCTTGAAAGAATCTGAAGAACAAATCTACCATCAAAGTTCCGAGTCTGAGAAAAATGATCTTCACATTTAAATTCATCTTTGGACAAAATTGGGTCTAACTTATGGAATTTCTTCAAGCTCCCAAAATCGTACGATTTCATTTGGTACAGAATCAACGGTCAAATTGCACTGAAAGGCGGATGCAGATAGGATGGGTTTGTAGTACCTGCAGATACCCGCCCTAGCTTAGTTTTCTGTATTGTAGGTAAACTGATCAAAACGGAATAGGTATATTTGTAATTTATTCTGACTATTGATTTTAATTGAGTAAACCGACATATTCTTTTCGTTGGTTAAAACAAAATCGAAAAACAAACAAATATTAATCCTAACGGATTTACTTAAGAATTGTAAACATTAAGGTTACTTACTCATTTTGTAAAAAAACACCTTTGCTCGTCTTTTAATTATGTTACTACATCATCTCGAACCAGAAGTTCGCAATATTATTGTGAGAAAGAGTCATCGAAGTCAACGGCAAGTGGATATCGCAGAGGCAGTAGGCGTTTCTCAGAGCTTGGTAGATCGAAGAGAATAGTGGGTGCGTAGAATGCTCCATTTCGTGTTCCCATCAGTGCAGTGTGCATGAGGCGGTCTGGGGTGGAATTTACCTGGAGGACAAACTGGTATCCATATTGGTGAAGGCAACCTCAGTCTGTTATGTCCAAGAAATCAAGAGGAATAAATCCCTCAAACCAGGGATATCTTTGGCGGGTATTTTCGATTTCTGGATAACAATGCCAGAGTACATAGAGACAGAGTTGTCAATTTTTAGATATTTAATTTGGGAATTTCCTATCTGCTCCTTTCCACACTACTCACAGGGACACCTTCCATGTGGGGCCAGGAAAAGTCCGGCCATCAACCCTGGTGCCTGGGGGTAACCAATAATGGAGGCAAATTTCCCCCCTACCTTCCTATACCTTTCCTTTCCTCATTGTTCTTTCTCTTTCGTACTCCCCTCTGCTTGGCTTCCTTGGTTACTGAACCCGCAACCTACCGGCAACGGGTGTATCAGTAGGGGGTTCGTATGAACTCCCAGGTGGGCGATCAGTCCCATCTTAAAAATAATACTGAACACGGGAGTAGAGTATCCAAGCGATTTTACCAATTGAGGTTGGACTCGTGGTGGCCGTGGTTTGCAAACAAATTGTACCTTAGCTGGAGGGTACCGGCCAACCGGAGGCGGAGATGGAGTCTCATCTCTATGTATCAGGGGGTGGTGAAAGCCGGGCCGGTAATCACAAGACTACCTTTTTCCAGGCACATGTATAGCATAGCACCACCTTGTTAGTCTACAAGTCCATGCATGCAAAATCTTCCTTTTTGAGACTACTGGGCGTCTGAGAAGTCCCCTCGGGGATAAGTCTGGACGGTAAAAATCCTCATGGGTCTCAGCATCCATGAGTAAAGATGGGAATCTCCCCCTTCCCTCATTGCTTCCAGACCTCAATCTCATTGTGCACATGTGGGATGCGTTGAAGAGAAGGCTTTTCCATCACCAACCAGCTGACCTACATCAACTGAGTACACGACGTTGCAACATCTATGGAATGAAATTCCTTTTGACAACGATTATTTGGAGATCATGAGATATGGTCTAGTGTGACGTAGGTTTTATAAAAACATTTTCTTTATCATGCCAACGTTTCAATCTTTATTGAAATTATCCTCCGAGCTCGAAGTGCTTGTTTTCCGTGTAGATGTTCCATTCTTGTGTGTCGAGTGCCCACACTTTCCACTTAGTCATAACGTGATTATAAGTACGTCTAAAAGGTGCACAAAGATTTTAGTTATCAGAGTAGTTGTACAAGTTCGTAATTTTAGGGAGTAACGAGTTTTAGTTATAGACGGTATTAATTGTTAAAAAAATCATTGTGTGTAATAAACGAAATTATGGGATTAAAATATTTTATTTTGTTATTTTTCAAAATCCCTTAAATTAATTTTCTTTCTGAAGAAAACAACAACAATACTTTCTAATAAATTTTAATACAATTCAAAAAAATTATGTTATGTATTATAAAACTGTTCATTTTTGAGCAGGTAGGCAGAAAAATTGAACAATATATGTATACTAAACACAGACAAAAATAAACTCTATAGAGAAGCTGTGAAACCCCACTTAACCTAATTAAAAAAAATCAACGAAATTCATGTACTTTGGTTGTTGTATGTTTATTGTATCTTTTCTTTGTATTTGACATACTTTCATGAGGTTTACAGATATCCCGTCACTACAAATCGCCTATGAATACCCATAGTGGAACTTGCTACGCTGAGAGAAATTTACAAAATGAAGAATTTATGTATTTTATTGAGCATGCTTATGTACTGGTACAGTTAAATCATGCCTTCGACAAGATTTATTGCATGTAAGATTGCTAAAGCTCGGCACCATTTCCCCTAGGAATATTTTCTTAAGGAACGGATAGTGAAAAATGAAAAACGACTTGAACTGCGTTTAAAATATCAACAAAAGTGTTATACCAAACTATCTAACTTACACATAACTATCAACAAAAAATATGTTTATTTTCAATTTTAATTATTGATGATAATATTGTTTGTTCCCATCCTACTAGTTTAATTATTTTTAGAACCAAAATAAATAGGCCATATACCCGTAGGCACTGTGAGGATGATGTAATTTTTTTCTTATTATCAAAACGTATTTATCATTATCAAATTTCTTTCTAACCTAAATTTATTTCGATACTTCTAGGCTTGAGATGATTGTACAGCCTCGATGGAAAGAGTTAATGAAGAATGAAACAAAGCAGCAAATTACCTTGGCGTGGGTAACGTCGTTGGGGTGGGAGGATACTGAAAACTGTTGTGCGAGATTCTTCAGTTACAGGTAGATCATCAATCTTCATCTTGTTATTATCTTACATGAGTGATGTGTTTGTTCCAAGGATTTATTTTCTTTTCGCTCTCTATATAGTCATAAATCTCATGAAAAAAATGTGTAAGGGTTTTTGTAAATATTTACAAAAAAAACAAAGAACAAACTGGTCTAATTTGTTAGAAGGGAAAACACAGGGTGTTTATTTTAAATCGATAAAATTGGTAATGGTTTTTCAACGATACCCAATGTCGTGTAAATTAATGGCATCTACCTCGATTTATCAATAAAAGAACAGGCAAGACTATACAAGCAATACAAATTTATATTAAAAAAACGTTGATATTTGTTGTTTGCACCCCCAAAACCCCCAGAAAACTATTTGTTAAAATCGAAAAGGTATGGTTTTCCTGAAATGTTTTGTCTTCCAAATGCATGCGATTAAAAAAAAAATGTTTTTGACTCCGATTTTAATGCAATTTTTTGGTGTACTAATTGAAAACATGTTAGAAACATCTCCAAGCGTTCTTGCTTTCCCAAGTCATTAGTCTCCTCTTATAAGAAGAAAAACATAAAAAGAAAAAAAAGAATGATTTGAGAGAAATGTATTGAAAAATGGCCACTGTTTTTTCATTCATTCTCAGATCACTGCAAATGTTTAAAAACTGAAATACACATACAATAAAGCACTATAAAGTAAATTTTAATTCAAATCTAAATAACTTCTTTCAATTAATTAATCTTTATGCAAGGTATTGGTTGAGATTTAATCTAAATAGTTTACACTAATACATTTTACAAAATTAATTGGTTAGAGTTATAATTCTATTTATATTTCAACATTACAAAGTAAGAAAAAATGTATTTTTATCACGATGGAGATGGTTGAAATTTTCGTTCCCTCAGATCATTTATTTATGCACTCGGGAGGCCCCAGAGCGCTTGGAATATTAAGAACGACCTACTTCCAAACTTGAATTGCGTGTTAAAATTAAGATTAAATTTAGAACTTCATTGAAACGAAAAGAGACTAGATTCATTCTCCTAAATGGAAATCAACTCTCAAAAACCGCAAACAAATTTGCCGAATTAACTAAACGGAGTTTCTCTAATGTTACGGTCGGTATGACAGATACGAATTAGTGCTTTCAAACATGCCAAATAGGTTTAAGGTAACTGAGTTTGCAAACAATTATCTTCCAGGCATGCTTTGGCGCATGTGCCCCGAATTAAGTGAAACGTTGTCACACGTTCACCGCCGTTATATAAGGAAACTATAAATTTAGCCACGCAATATGTTCAATTTACGAAGATTTGATGTTTTGTACAAAAAGTAGAAAATTTGGCGTGCTTTTAAGTTTTTTAATATATGCTTTGATCTTACAACTAGCGCAAACACCGAAAAGCAATAAAGCTACGAGGTCAACGTTATTAAGGTGATCTGCACAAATGGTTCAAAACAAGGAAAGGAAGCAACGATGCTATTTCCGGAAATCAAATAATGACAAAAATTAAAGCTCCCTAGTTCTAAAATAAAAGGTACATTGGGGGGTATCGGTGGCCGCAATGTTTCAGGCAGACACGACGCTTATCAATAAGGTAAAGGTTTTGAGTTCGTATCCAGCGGCCCTGTATATTCATGAACGGGTTTTTTATAACACCGTCAGCCTGAGGATTCATATGACCTCGTAGTTGAAATACCCTCGTTAAAAAGAAAGATTCTGCAAAGAAGCAGAAGAAACACCAACACATCTACTAACAAACTGCGGAGCAACATTAGCCCGCAGGAGGAAATGTTTTGGGACGTACAATGTTACCATAGAAGAGCTTCAACTAATAAAGGCGTGCCTATTAATCAAGTTTCTTAGAGCACCTAGGCAGAGAATGGGGATACAATAGCTCTTAAAGGGCGCAGTATACAAACACCCTGAAATATCATCATCATCATAGATCAGATACCAAGATACCAATGATTCATTAAATTTATTGTTTCTATATGATGGCGTAGGAAATATAAGAGGTGTTGAGGTCATGGGCGGTAAGGTAAGACTGTGGCAAGGACATCTTTATTATCTTTTTAACGAGGGTTCGCAAAAGCAGAGGTCATATAAACCCTCAGGGTGCCAGTGTTTTTGACAAAAGCCGATTTGTAAGTATGTCGGGTTTGAATGCAGGGCCGCTGGATTCGAACCCGAGACCTTTACCTTACAGTGATGAGCACCGTGTCAAAAACTAAACCTTGCGGCCACCGACGCCCCAGATACCATTATTGTTAGAGGGCAGGATTGCAGAGACAGAACAGGGACGAACAGGGGTGATTAGGGATGTGAACTGTTTTTATCAAATAAAGATACCTAGAACACTATCTTGGGGAACCCTGCCTGGGCAAGTTAGATAGGTGAATGGGAAGAACAGTATGCTACCCAGAAATAACTTTCGACAAGGATGGACTTGAAATATGGTAGTAGCTAGTTAAAAAGATCGGGATCATGATAGTTGATTCAAATTTCCATAATGTTGGGAAGTGCGTGGTACTTAGGATGGAGATACACAGATGGGTAAGAGAGACAAGGACCCGTCCATTTGGCAAATGATAATTACTGCGATTAAATCAAACCGGAAGACTGTTTACGAAGAAGTTTGATATGCGTTTGAGATGAAGAAAAAGCTTTGGGGAAGAGTGAGAGTTTAAGTGATCTGTCTGGTTCAGCTTCGATTTCAATTGCATTTTGTTCGTCAAATATGTTGGGATGTGGAATGAACATTGTTCTGATAGTTTGAGTACAGCTATGCTTTCTTTTCGTATTTTTTGTCCAAAATTCGACGTCCCGTCTGAGGGGATGCGAGGTATTTTGGAATTTCAGTGTATGCGTCGGGTTACGTTTTTGGCAAATTGTCTGATGACATAAGGCTGTCAAATGAAACATGGAGTAAGGGCAGGAGTCATAGGCATTTTACCCAAGCGAAACCTCTAGGCCCCACCCCATCAATTTTCCAACATATATAACTATGTGCAAAAAAAGGGATTAAAAGGTGCTTTGATATTAACAGACAGCCATGAAGCCCTGAAGTTTACTACAACATTTACAGTCTTTTGGTTTCACATTTGCCGCACTCTTTAGAGAAGAATTTGGTATGCGAAAAATTTTTGATCCCGCAATTCCTATGTTATGTTTATAGAACCTAGCTAGAACATGGAATCCCAAAAAAATGTTTAGTTAAAAATTGACGGGTTTTTTTTTAAATCAATAAACCTTAATTCCATGATGTTAGGGATGGATAATACATCCGTTTATAGAACGAAAAAAAATATTTAAAAAAAATTATATTCTTGTTTATTTAAATTTAGTACTAACGTCTTTTCAGAATTACGACACCTCGCTTTTTTAATACCCCTTGCCGTAAAACGGCAGGTGTTCCTTTCCTTTTTCCTCCCGCCACCCCGCACTTGGAAAGCAAAATGATCCTCTAACAGAATTTCCGGTTTTAAAGCTTACTCCCTTGGCTACTCTTTTTTTTCGTAATGCTCTTATAACTCATTATCAGTTATTGAGAGTCAACTCAATTCAACAGAAGAATAAAACGATCTTTAACAAGATAGAAATATTCGTACCCACGGGAACTAATAACCTATTTAGTGAGAAATTAAACTATGAGATGTCCCTAAACACAGAACAAGGGTACATTATTTTTTAAATAAAATATTTTCAAAAATGTGCTGTCTTGCACTTATTATCTCCCGAATGGGATCAGGAAAGGATCGGTATATTATCATATTACTCATCGGTATATTATCACATTATCTTTCATTATCTATCATATAAATTAAATTAACTGTGATTAAAAATTAATTAGTTTTCATTTAAAAATTTAATTTTAATGGTCTGATAGAAAATTAATCAACACACCAGAATACGATTTTGTTTAACGCATTTAACTAACAATTTATTATACTCGCTTCGGGGGCACATATATTAAAACTTTACTAAATTTAATTAACAATTTATTTCATAATTTTGCTAGTAAAATTACACCATTTTCGTCGGGTAGCATCAGAACAGGACACTCATATTTTTTGTAGTTTACTTCAAACTAAGTACATGTAATTTTGTCCTTATAGTAATTAAAACATGTTATTTTAATGTAAACCAAATTAAACGGGATCATAAATTCATGTTTTTATAAATATTGTTTAATTATGACTGTTAGGAGTAAGTTTATTTGAAACAATTAAGTTTAACTAACAATTTATTACAAGGTTTTGCTCAAATTAATTCATTAAGAATAAAAGATTCGTTGCGACTGATTATTGTGATAAACGCCGTGGACTGTACGCGACGTGTGCTTGCGTCGGATAGATGCCACCAAAACGTGGCAAGGCGTCGGGTAGCATCGGGTAAGTGTGTTCCTGGTTTAAAAGTAAAGTAGAGTTTTAACGACCAATTACCCATGAGTAAAACCATTTTACAAGACTTTTACCAAATTTATGATAATTTAGAAAAAATTAAATGATTTTATGGGCTACGCCGGAATTCAAATTCAAACGTCTCAAATAGATGCCGTATGTCCTACGTTTCCAGGCAATTATTGCCATATCAAAACTTTTTAAGAAACAAAGTAAATCATTGTGTGTAGAGATTAGTGACCGTTAACAGATAATTATTCAGATATCGTGATATGCGCTCTGGTGTGATGTAGGTATCAGAAAAACATTTTCTTTATCGTGCCAACGTTTCGATCTTTTATTGAGCCTTGAAGATGATCTCAATAGAAGATCGAAACGTTGGCACGATAAAGAAAATGTTTTTCTGATACCTACATCACACCAGACCGCATCTCACGATATCTGAATAATTAATAAATCATTCTTTTTATCTAAGGTCTTGGTCGAGATTTAAAAGCTAGTAAAAGTAAGTAAAAGTAGTATCACGAGCAGGATTCGAACCCACGACTTTCGGCTCAATACGACGCTGCTCTAACTCACTCCACTTGAGCTATCGTGACTCCGATCCACTAGGACACCAACTCTCCATCACAACCTACAACCTTTCGCACTTTCCCTCTTTTTTTTCACTTTTTCAATTCATTTATAGTAGATTCTAATCAAGCCGCTAGCTTTTTCTGCTCGACCAAGACCTTAGCTAAAAAGAAAAATTAATTTAAATGGATTAAAACAAAATCAATGTCATCTGACAATACTTTGAAAGACTACTAAACCACTATAGTTATTTGAAATCTTCCTTATAATCACAAAGAACTATGCATTAGAAGAAAGTTTTTAGAGTAATGAAAGATTAATAACTTCACAAAACCTAGATAAGGTATTTGAAATTACGTCTATCGCACCTGTCACAGTTTATAATTTTTTAAATTATTAATATTCTAAAATTATTTCCTACAGATTTTAGAGTTGACTATGAGACTTAACACCTATAAAGACCTAACACTCTCTCTAAGCCTAACTTTAACGCACAACTTTACCAAATCTTTCTCATTGTTGGAATCATATATATAAATAATAATAATGAGGTCACAGAACATTTTATAAATCTGGCACTTGTATTAATGAAGGTTTGACGTGAATGAAATGAAGTGACATAAAACATATAATACAAAATATAAATAATAGTGTAATAATAAGGATTTAGGGGAAATAGTAATAATAAAGAATAAACTCTGTCTTGGGCAATCATAATCACAAACCGTAAACATATAAGTTGAGAAAAGGAAGGCATCAAGCTTTCTTAGCAGTAAATACCTAATTATATTGGCTATAGCCGAACAACCTGGGTTCGAATCCCGCTCGTGACACTGACCTTTCTATCTTAACCAGTACCTTTCATAAAGATTAATTAAGTGAAAAATTTTAATTGGTCAATCGGACCACGAACTGTAATGGATTTAATAATTAAACTGAAGTATATCTTCACGAAAGCTCTCCGTGGCCACTTCATTTGTCGCCAAGAATCGAATAGATTACACGACTTTTGAAAAATGGCAAAAAGGAGGGAAAATTCGCGAGGTGAGGTTTCAGATGGGAAGTTAGCGTCCGAGTGGATCGAGGTCACGATAGCTCAAGTGATAGAGCAGCGGCGTATTTAGCCGAAGATCGTGGGTTCGAATCCAGCTTGCTACACTGACTTTCCTATCTCAACTAAAAACCTAATTAATTGAAAGATTGACAATAACATTATGGGGTGTCGATGGCCACAACGGTCTAAGCGTTGACATGGCGCTCATCACTGTAAGGTAAAATCCCGGGTTCGAATTCAGCCAGAGCCGCTGACCCGACATGCTTACAAATGATTTTTTCTTTTCAAACACACCGGCACTCTGAGGTGACCGGTGCCACCAACTTCCCAAACTTGAAAAATAGCAAAAAGGAGGGAAAATTCGAGAGGTGACGTGAGATGGGAAATTAGTGCCCTAGCGGAACGAAGTCACGATAGCTCAAATGATAGAGCTGCGGCGTATCGAGCCAATGATCGTGGGTTCGAATCCCCGTCGTGACACTGATTTTTTTATCTCACCCCAGTACCTTTCATAAAGATTAATTAATTGGAAAAAATTCAATTATCATTTTAAAGAGTGGAAAGGGCGAGAAGGTGAAGAGTTATAAACAATATGACGACTAGGTTGGACTAGATAAGTAGGCACAGGGTCGAAAGAATTAAATAAAGCACGAAAGGCGAATAGAATGGGGCAGGGATAGAGAAGTTGTAATTTCTTCTGAATGGACGAGACAGGTGAGGTTAGTCTGACATGAGTTCTAATCCCTGGCTTGGCCGGTTTTGTCACCCACGGTCAAAGCCCCAGCTGTCGACATGCTTCATTACTTCATTCTCTTACCTCTTTAAAATCTGTTTTGCCCCCTACGAGAACAACCGGAAGAATTTCCCCATACTCTTCTCTTCAAACGTCTCTCCTATTCTCCACGCTGCCTTATAACTCGGAGCGTACAATGAATTGTGATTTCATCTTTCATCGCCCTGCTTTGACATCTTGACAACACGACATAAGCGAAAACTGAATGGATTTTGTGTCAATGGATATTCTAAAATAGTAAAAGAAAATCTATCAAAAAATATGCAAAATATATACCATCTTAATGATGTAATCCAAAAGGTGATAGGCCAGCTATCCCCCGATCCTACCAAATTTATCGTTCCATCTTATCTTTATACACGATGAAGAGAAATTATGAAAATTTTCCACTTAATACTTATTTTTGTGAACCCTAGAATCACGATACAAAAGAGATAATATCATGTTGAACCGGCACACGGGCACTTACTGGGTCTGTCTTCACTCGCGGGGTTTAGTTTTTTCTTTATGTTTCTTATTAGTCTTTCATCTGAGTTAGTTTGTACCGGAGAAAGTTGTGAGATTGTTTTGTCTATTATGGTGGCTGCGATGTGTCTTGTTCGTTCTTATATGTCCGTGGGTAGTAGACCAATGGCTGTTTCTGTGTCAATTATGGCTTGTGTTATATTACGTTCTGTGTTGGTGGATTCTATGTTGTGTTTCAGTCCTTTTTGTAATAGTTTTGTTTCATTGGCGTTGAATTTTGTTTGTGTGAGGTTTATGAAGGTGTTGTCTGTTGTGTGTTGAGTGCTGGTGGATATGTGTTTACTGAGGTTTGCTAGTTTCTTTTTTAATTTTGTGTATTTTTGTTGAATTAGTGTTTTTGTGTTGTCCTGTGTGGTTTGGATGAAGTTCGTTAGTTGTTCTGGAGGGAGTAGGTTGCTAATAGTCAGGTGTAGGTCTAGGAGTTCTTTGTTAAGTCTGTCCTTTTTGATGTATAGGGAGCGTATTTCTGTTTTTATCCATGTTATTTGTGCTTTCTTGATGGCTGTTGTTGCGGCGATTGTGTTAGTTTTTAACTTAAGTTTAGCGTAAGTCGGGGTTATATTGTTAGTGAGGCATTGTTTGTTAAACCAAATGTTAGCAATGGTGATGTGTAGTTTGTTAGTTTTGTGTACATACCTTTTAAGTAACGTAGCCTGACTGGCTGTGTTATAGTAGATGATGGGGTTTGGTCTGCGAGTTGGCAAACTCATGTTGAAACGGCACACGGGCACTTACTGGGTATGTAAGTCACCAGCGAGTGAAGACAGACCCAGTAAGTAAGTGCCCGTGTGCCGGTTCAACATGAGTTCGCCAACTCGCAGACCAAACCCCATCATCTGAGATAATATCAGTTGCGCAGTATTAAAGAAAATCCATTAATCGATATAAAAATTATATTTGAGGTTAAGATTACTACAAGAGTAATGTTTTAATTATATAATTTCTCTCAAAATCAAAATGTCAAAATCAAGGTGAGCGTTTTTCGGGCGATCGTTTTTGTTCTAAATCCACTATGTATTTTAATCTTAACACGTATGTAAATTAATTGCTTTTTCATGAGTGTGTATTTTCTTTTTAAGCAACAACCTCTTAAATTTTACCGTGTTACAGAAATTTTTTAAGGTGATTTGATATTTCAAAACTGATTGGAAAAGAGAAAATTTTTCTTACCGTATTATTAAAATCTATTTAGTAAAAAATGTCTGTTTTTGGGCGTTTTTTTGTTTGCCTATTACTGCTCTGCGAAATGAAAAAATAATCATTTTAGAGAAGGTGGTGACGCCAGTAGTGACGTGCGATGTCCAAAAATATTTGATTACAAGTACTCGATACTGGTATAGAAAGAAATTGTGGATACTACTGAAGTATCAACAGAAATTATTCGATACAAATTGTTTGAGCTCGTGCATTTTGCCCAATATTTGAGAGAACTAGACCTTCGGGAAAATGTTTCCTCTATGATTTTCTTCTATTTCCTTTTTTCCTTTTCCGTCTGTTTTGAACCTTTTTTTAGAAACGTAAAATGAGTTTTGTTAATAAATTTGAATTTATCGTTGGGCGTAGAGAGAAATAGATAACGCAGATCAGTTGTTGACCGAAATAATCCGCCTTCGAACAACAATAACACTCCGCTCGCCGGTGTGTAAATAATTCGGTTCTCATGCCTTGACCACTTCGACTCCATTTTTGTTTATTTCGTCTTCACCCTTTTTCATCATCGTTTCGCTCGTTTGTCGTCGGAAAAAGGGAACAACTTTGTCGCCACTCGTGGAAGTCATCGTCCCGAGTTATTGGTATCGCCTGTTCTCGAACCAGCCAAAATAGTGGGAATAACTGCCAGAACATTTCGCTGCGCAACCAACCGAAGCAGGAACTTCGTTCGATCTTCGCTCACAGGACATCTGGAATCCCACCGCAGGGACTTCGAATCTCCTTCGTCCATCGAACCATCAACGTGAACGTCGACATCGTACTTCAAAATCTGTGTTTATTTTTTTTGTTACCATTTTGCACGCAAGCTTGCTTAATCATTTTTTCTCTAATCTCAAGTGCGCATTTAGGGAACAATTATTCATTTCACATCATTCACCTTATTTTAGGTCATCTCGTTTAGTTTTATTACAAAATGTTAAGAGTTAACCTTTATTTTGTTAATTTCTGTTCACATTCGATATAATCAACTAAATTCAAATCTGATATAAGATTATCTGGATCCGGCATTTTCGTGGTCAACTTTTGTTAATCAATCGACTGCAATATTTTGATTTACAAGTCAGAATTAATTCGTTATAATTTACTTATTATTTTATTTGATTGTATCAATTTTTACTTTTATTTGAGTGTTTTATTCAGCAGAAGATATTGCATGCTATTTTTATTTTATTTAATTTGTGCTCTCACGTCTAACGATAATATTACATTGCGTCAGATAATTTTCAAAGGATTATTAAATTGTTTGTCATTTTCTATATTACTTTCATTAACACTTATTTATTTTCATTTTAATTCGTCATATATTTTCTCCGCTACCTCCTAGATCATCCTCATCCTCCCAACCGATTACAGAAGTGGAAACCCGATTAGAGCGGCTATAACCGGCATCTATCGTAACGGGTAAGGAGATTTGTCCCTTCAATTAGAAAGACCTCTCCTCCCAACACTAATGAGTACTTTTTCGTATATTCATAAACGAACAATTTACTATTGTGGACTTCGGATAAAATACGCCTTAAAATAATAAATAATTGCTTTTTTTTTCATTTTTAAGTATTTTTTTCTTACAGTGGATACGTACGTAAGATCAATGAAAAGGGGCAAAACATTTCAACATAATTATTATTTCAGTTTTATCGTCATAGAGTTTTGAGAAAATTGATCGACGGGTGTTTGGTTTTCAAATGTTTGAAAAAAAAAACAGGGGGCGTTGGTGGCCGCGAGGTTTCGTCTTTGACACGGCGCTCATCACTGTAAGGTCAAGGTTTTTTGGCCTTTATTTAAACAATTAAAAGACCATGAAATATTGCTAAAATAGAGTAACTGAGAAAAAAAGTGTATATCAAAATTACAATTATCAAGGAGAGGTAAAACGAAAATGACGAAATAGGGATAAAAGAGCTTTTCGCCGGAAAAACTACTTCTTAAATTATAACCATAGTTAGTTAAAAAACGGGCGTCGGTGGCCAGTCTTGAGCCCTAGATAGTTACAAATGGACTTTTTTTCAAAAACAACAAGACCCCGAGGAGGCGTCGGTGGCCTCAATGGTTTAAGCGCTGACACGGCGCTCATCGCTGTAAGGTAAAGGTCCCGGGTTCGATTCCAGCGGCCCTGCATTCTAACCCGACATACTTACAAATGGGCTTTTTTTCAAAAACACCGGCACCCTGAGGGTTTATATGACCTCTGCTGTTGCGAACCCTCGTAAAAAAAATGGTTGAAAAGATAAGACCTATTCCCACTGTATTCCTCAGAGTTTACACGACGCCAACGATTCAGTTTACTTAGTAGAATAAGTAAATATCCTAATGCCTTACTTTTGGGAGGAGACATGATTAGGTACGAGAAGAAAGGTGGACACATTTTATGGAATTGAACACAAAAACATTTATAATTAATGAAATTGAAAACCCGGGAAGGAATTATGAGTTAACAACCACCAGTTAGAAATCTAGATTGACTTTGTTGACATATGCCGCTAGTAGGCGCTCTTAATATTAGTCAATTTTCAGTTCGATGAGAGGTAAGTTTCAAACGGTAAATAACAATTCAATATTACTTGAACACTCGACAAGAAATCTATTTGAGCATATTTTCCGATACTACAAAAAGTATTCGATAGAGGACTTGTATCGAATGGCAATATTCGATACCAAAAGTACTCACTCGTTAACGAAAGAAAATATTGGATACTCTATTTTTATCGATTGGTATCACACTTCACTTGATACCAGATCGCATCTCACGATCTGTAAGTAAGCATTTATTAACTGTCAGTAAATAATAAGCATGAAAAAATAATCTTTCAATTTAATGAAGTGTTCTGGAGTAAAGTGTACCGAAAGTTGAAAAACTCATCAGGAGAAGGGATTTTCTGTCGGACCAACCTTTTTTTTTGTTTTATTTTTCTTACAATAATTTGTAGTGCTATTTTTTTTAAATTGTAAATAGTGATTCGTGAATTTTCAACAAGAATCTAAAATTGTTGGAAACGTTTACACAAACGAATTTGTTTCTCCGTCGTTGGATGTTTTAAAAAAGATACTCTTTACAATAAAATTGACAGAAATCACATTCCATAAGGTATGAAAGCGGAACAGTTCGACAGAGAGGAAGACAAGGTAATCTTCATTAAAAACGAAAAATAATAAAAGATCGTTCATTTGGTTAGAAATTAAGGAAATTCTGTTTTACCCACTGATTATTTAAAAAGGCAGGGATAAAATGACAAAAAAATTAAAACTAGGATATTCAATACTGTAAATTTCCCTAACGCTATAACTTAACAACAACACGAATTTATTTTTCATGAGAGCTGTACGTTATGTTCATGGCTGAAGTGCTAAAATCTAAAACTAGTACAGCATTTTTTTAAGAAAATTTAGATGTTTAGAGAGTGGCCAACATTTTGTCATTTTCGGTACTTTTTCTCAAGTTCAAATAGATCTATTAGAAATATAATTTTTTTTTGTTTTTATGATCATGATACAAATTCGTAGGTTATATACTATTGAAATGAGGAATGGTAAATTTCTAGCATCAACCAAAATTTTTGACAAAATTGAATACCGTTTTGTTACATAAAAGAAATAATTCTCCGCTCCTGGGTTTTATTTAAATATACTGCACTCTACGATTGCTTGCAAATTATTGTTCACCAATATGAAAAAATAATCATTTCAAAATAATGAAGGGTTTGGGAGAAAAGTGTAACCAAACGTGCAAAAAATACAACTTTTCAGGAGAAGCCATTTTCTGATCAGGGAGAGAAAAGGTTGCCAGACGTGATTACTCGAGCCCAGGTTCTTGCTCGATAAATAGTTAGAGGTGGCACTTCATTGCCGCTGAGCCTACTTCCGTTATCGCGGCACCTGTAGATTCCTAAGTATAGTCATTCGTCTTCCTCAGCGCCTGGGTAGAAAGACCGGCAACGCCGGGACGTCTCCCTACTAGCGGTATTGTCCGGTCACTGCGCTGGAAGAGTCAAGCCGGGTACACACATACACGATAAAACGCCATGCGATGCTACCCGACTCAAATCCAAAGTCCATTTTTCCATATTAACCCCGTGCACATCCCACTGTCCAGATAGATTTTCGTCGGGTAGCATTGAGTACAGTCGAAGACCGGACACTCATATTTTATATACAGTTATAAATAATATAGTACTCTCGCAAGCGATCTTACTCTGAAACGTTAGATAGACGAATGGACTTGTTCAACTTATAAGGTGAAGTTGCGGAGAAAGTCAATGAGGACTTAACAATGGCAGAATTAGAAGTAGCAATATTCAGACTGAAGACAAATATCACTGTCCTCACGGAATTCCAAATGCAATGATAAAAGTTTTAAATGAAAAAGTAAGATCCCGTCTCTTGGGACCCAACAACGAAATCTGGCAAGCAGATAAGTACCTAGAGAGCTGGAAAAAAGCGATCGTTGTGCCGATCCTAAACCCGGGAACACACATACACGGTGCTACCCGAAATCCAACGTCCACTTTTCCATAAAAGAGTATTTATTACCCCAGTGCGCATCTACACGATGCTATGCCACGCTAACCTATCCGCCGCTCGCGATCCCCAGATCCCGTCCATGTTTTCGTCCGGTAGCATCGAGTACAGTCGAAGACCGGACACACATGTTTTTATTCAGACTATATGCATTATTGTCGTTATGTTAATTGCAACATACTTATTTTAATATAAACTAAATTAACAGGGATCAAAAATACGTTAGTTAAAAAAATTAATGGTTTGGCACTCCGGAATACCGGGGGGCCGCGGTAGACGTGTGTGTGGTTAAGGCGTCAGACTCTCGGCTAGTAGACCCCGCGGTCGTGGGTTCGATCCCCACCGTAGCCTCTGGAATTTTTCTGACGTGTAAGGGGACCGGTGGCCGCAATTAAAGAAATTGACACGGCACTCATCAATGGAAGAGGAAGGACTGGATCTCAGCGACCCTGAATCTGGTCACAACCCCCTTCAAAAATTAGTTGCTTCCATGGAAGAACACTGGTACAACGGGGGCTCAAGTTCAGTTTGTGTTGTGAGCCCTCCCCCAAAAATGGAGCCAGGGTATAGTACAATAAGCTGTACAGCTGCAGTGCTCAGGAGGGAACTCCTCCAGTCCCTGGTATCCATCCATCCGCACACACATCCGGAATACCATTTTTTGATATAATGAATTTAACTAACAATTTTTTACACCGTTTTGCTCATAAAATTTAACTATTTAATTTAACAATTTATTTCATGTTTTTGCTCTTACAATTTTTAGTTTACACCACACCATTTCGTCGAGTAGCGTCAAAACAGGACACTCATATTTTTTAGTTTATTCAAACTATGATTATTTAATTTTGTCGTTATATTAATTTATTTCTTATTTATTTTATTTTTATTTAATTATTTATTTTTTTAGGAGGGTTTGCAACAGTAGAGGTCATATAAACCCTCAGGGTGCCTGTGTTTTTGAAAAAAAGCCGATTTGTAATTATGTCGGGTTGGAATGCAGGGCCGCTGGATTCGAACCCGGGACCTTTACCTTACAGCGATTAGCGCCTTGTCAAAGACTAAACCTTGCGGCTACCGACGCCCCTTTTTATTTATTTCATTATTTCTTATTTTAATATCAGCCAAATTAAAGAGATCAAAATTCATTAGTTTTTATTTTGGTAGTTTATTTTTTTTTTAAATTATGACGGTTAGGCAGAAAATATATCAAAACGCCGGGTTTATACACGCTGCGGACTACGCGACGTGTGCTTGCGTCGTATAGACGTGCACACCTCACCAAAACCTGAGAAGCCGTCGGATAACATCGGGTAGCATCGTATAGCGTTGCATCAAGTAAATGTATTCCCGGCTTAAAGACTCGATCTCCTGGATGTAATGAAATTTCGTTTGGCCAAAATCGAAATTTCATGCAAATCTTCGCCATCCCTCTTCTGACACCAAAATTTTCTGTGTGATAACCAACCTCAGGATTATGAGGTGGAGACTGGGGCAGAAGCAGAACAACACGGGCAGAAGAAAATTAAATTCTGTATTAAAAGATAGGAGGGATTAAGGGAAACAGACTCGTCACTTGTTATAATCTTTCTTATTCCATACCCTCGTGGGTTGCCAAGATATTTAGCATGGTGGGAGTGAAGGGTGCCGGCCCTTATCTTGGGAAGTCGAAACAAGGGGGAAAGCTTTTAAATTAAAATATTTAGAGATTATCGGAATAATGGATATAACGGGGTGTTTTTTAAAACAATTGCGCACTACGATTGTTTGCATATTATTTCTCTATGAAAAGAAGAATCGTTACATTCTGTGGAAGATTTTGGAGAAAGGTGTATCAAAAAGTGAAAACAGACAACTTTCGATTCTGAAATTTGATCGAGCTCGAATTGCTCCCGTCTCTGCTCCAACTTCGATCATAAAAACATTTTGCAATATTCCTCTTGGGGTATGGGTTTGTTAGACGATGTTTTCCTTTGGAAGATAGTTTTTGACACGGAATATAAAAGAAAATAACCTTCAAATAGCGAAGGGATGGATTTGCGAGTTGCAAGGCCATCAATTTAAGATAAAATACTTGATTCGCAGCTTTAAAAAAAAAAACGAATTGAACCATTTCTCCGAATCCCATTTGTCTTGTACGATTTCATAATTATGGGCTAGTAAAAAGAGATCGTTAATTTACATTTTTTAAAACAACACTCTTCCTATGATTGCTCTAGGAAAAATGAGAGTCATTTTAGTGTGATGAATGGTTTTGGAGCAAAGTGAAAAAATGCTTTTCAGGAGAAGCGATTTCATAATCGAGCTCGTTTCTTCCCATTGCAGGCCATCCACTCATCAGCAATGCCAGCACGCTGTAGACATCGTATCTACCGCTCTTGAGGATAATGTTAAACGGTGTATCTTAGATTGATATGGGCATCGAACCAAAAAATCGATGTTTAACATCAATAGTGATTACAATGTGAAATATCGATGGCAAAAAAAAAGATCGGTGGTAAAACACTTATGTTTTGGTTTAGTTTGACTATCTTATAATGATTAGCAGTTGTGTTTATTATTATCCTAAAAGGCTAGTGATTATTTGGAGATCGTGAGATGCGGTTTGGTGTGACGTAGCTTTAAGCCAAAAAACACTTGCCCGATGCTACCCGACGCAAATCCAAACTCCGATTTTCCACAAGGTCGTATTACCCTCGTGCACATCTACCCGACGCTGTGCGATCCCGACAGTTCAGATCGGGTCGCATCGAGTACAGTCGAAAGTTAAGAGTTGAAGGAACTGCCCCAGCTGGCTCTGCATTTATTTACGTCTTCATATAAACCTAGCGCTTCACAGCGACTTTTTCAGCCTTGCAATATTCTTTGTACGTTTTAAAGTAAATTAAAAAAAACGGCCTTAGGTGTCCCAAACATAAAAGTGTAGACAAAAGAACCGAACACTCATATTTTTATTCAAACTACATGTATTTTGGTCGATATAATAATTTCAACATACTTATTTTAATGTAAATCAAATTAACTGTGATTAAAAATGAATTAGTTTTTATTTAAAAAACTAATTTTAATAGTTTGGTAGAAAATTCATCAAAACACCGGAATACAATTTTTTGATATCATGAATTTAACAATTTATCTCGCTTCGGCGGTACATATACTAAAATTGCAACAGAATATGATACTGTTTTGCTAATAAAATTTAATTAACATTTTATTTCATAGTTTTGTTCGTAAAAGTACACCCATTTTGTAATGTTGGGTAGCTTTAGAACAGGGCACTCATATTTTTTGAGGTTTATTTCTTCAAACCCTTCATTTCAATCGATTATTTCAAACTAAGTACATGTAATTTTGTCGTTATATTAATTACAACATGTTATTTTAATGTAAACCAAATTAAACGAGACCATAAATGCGTAAGTTTTAATAAACATTGTTTAATTATGATCGTTAGGAGTAACTTTATTTAAAACAAATAAGTTTAACAAACAATATATTAGATGGTTGTCTTCATAAAATTTAACTAACTTTACTACAAAAGATGCGTTGCGATTGTGATAGTGATTATTGCGACAAACGCTGTGGACTGTACGCGACGTGTACTTGCGTCGGGCAAATGTGCACACCCGACCAAAATGTGGCAAGGCGTCGGGGAGCGTCGCATGGCGTAGCAGTGTTGGGCAAAAATTAGTCATGTCTAATGATTAATGATTGATCACTCAGAACGTTAGTCATGATTGGTAGTAAGTGACTAATTTAGTCATTAGTCACGATATGTGATTGATGGCTAAATTAGTCATGACTAACATTAAATACGAGGCATGACTAATTTAGTCGTGATATAGTTAGTCATGACTAACATTAAATACGAGGCATGACTAATTTAGTCATAATATAGTTAGTCATGACTAAATTTCGATAAATCATATTCGTATGGGTGCACAAAAGATGAAAAATACACAATTTCATCACATTTAAAAAAATTCTAAGGTTTTCGTTTGGGATAACATTTTTTGAGGTTGGCCTTAAGCACGACTCTCATCTCAAAATTTTTATCCTGAGTCTATTGGATTTTGGTAGGTAGTCATTTTAGCCAGAGTTGGGCAAAATGTAACTAATTCAATCATGATTAAGATTTTTGATTGAAGTTTAATCATGATTGAATAAGTCATGAGTAAATTAATCATTGTATGATTTAGTCATACCTCGTGATTGAATTAATCATGACTAAATCATATAACGATTCATTTAATCATGACTAATTCAATCATGATTAAACTTCAATCAAAAATCTTAATCATGATTGAATTAGTTAGATTTTTCTCAACTCTGTGCCGTAGCATCGGGTAAGTGTGTTCCCGGCTTTAGAAAAACATTTTCTTTATAGTGCAACGTTTCGATCTTTATGGAGATCATTTTCAGGTGTCAAAATGTTTGTTTTCTGTGTAGATGTGTCATTATTGTGCGTCGTGTTGAGAGTGCACGACACCCATCTCACTATCTTCAAAAAATCAATAACTAACAGTCACTAAACACCACATTCGCAGATATTATTTTCCAAGGAGGCTACAGAAAATTACCACATGTGCTTATGTACGTAAGAAAAAAGGAAAAAATCCTTATCCAATAATAATTCGCTGGCTTCCTTTTCTTAATGTTAACGATGGCATCGAATATCGAGCTATAATATGAAATATCAAGGGCTATAAATAGGAAGTGATCATAAATTGTAATTGTATTTAACATAATTTTTTAAAATTTGTAGTGATATTGTTTGATCGGGTCGTCGAGGGTTTTGGGTGAAACACAAATATCGGATGGTTGGCCCTCGATCATAAAACCATCGATATTATTCAAAAACATCGTTGTTTCATAAACATCTTAATATCATAAACATCTCTTCCTAAAGAAGTTGATACTCATACCTAATCCCCTAATCCTATATGTGACCCAAGCGATCGGTTATGGCACCCAGGGTTAGTCCTTTTTAAAACTAAATTAATAAAGTAAATTATTTTAACCTCAAATCGATTATGTTTTTCATATAAAGCTTGTTTATTGACAACTCTGGTTTGCAAATATATTTAGAGTTAATTTAGAAAATTTGTCTCTGACACTGTTCAGTAAACATTCAAACACGGTTTACAATTAATCCAGTTTGCTTTAAGGAGCTGTAGTATGTTCAGGCAAAGAGCTAATAAACATTGTATAAATTCCTTTCGCTTTGTATACAGGAGCTTTCCACAAATTGGTCGTTTCAGCACACACCGATGAAATTTTTAATACGAACGTGAATGCCGTCTACTTTTTTGCTCCATGTTGTATGAAAAAGTAATCTAATATTTACAATTATTGACATTATAGGATAGAAAAAACGTCCAAAATACGAAATTGTCTTGTTATATAACTGATATAATTGACAATTTGGCCCACATATCGTAAATGTTTTTAAAGGTCTTCTAATCAGAAATTGCCGATTTAATTTAATTTATTGAGATCATCTTCAAGGCTCAAAGTGTTTGTCTTCTGTGTACTTGTGTTATACTTTGGCACTCTCAATACGACACGCAAGAATGGCACAAGTACACAGGAGACAAACACTTTGGACCCCGAAGATGATGTCAATAAAGATCGAAACGTTGGCCCGATAAAGGAAATATTTTTCTGATACCTACATCACACTAGACCGCATCTCACGATATCTGAATAATTATCGATTAACGGTCACTACTCTACACAAAGTAAAATTCTGTAAATTTAACTGAGTGCCAGTATCAAAGCTACTGAGACGAATAAAAGGCCAAAAGGTTGATAGTGAGATATAAACAATGCGAGGAAGGCAAGAGCAGTCTCTCTTTAATAATCGCCGTGCGAGAGGTCACTTATTCCTAACCTAATTTTTGCAAAATGCTAATAAACAATTGAGTGACCAACCTTAACTCTGAAATTTGTACTACTAGTGTTATTTCTCCAATTTATTCAGTAACTAAAAAAGGACTGAAAATTTGGGGGTGTCCCATGTCTAGTATTCTGGAGTAAATGGTATCTTCTGGTGAGTAAAAGTAACTTATATGCGAGAATGGAGAGGGTACCCAGCCCGGAGGGGTATCGACTACTCTGGGGGAGGGAATGTGATCAGTCTTCTGTGTTTATAGGTTTTCTATTGTACTCTATATATGTTTTATATCCACTTGAAATTCCATCCCTATCTGTATATATAACACAGTTCCGTGACTTGACAGACAACGCACCGACCAAACCGCTGGATCTAAATTGATGGCATTTCGACAGTGCAGTCCTACAATGTGGTCGAAAGAATTGTTTGAAATTCCATCTCTAAGGAGATGGATTATGGACGAAACATTACCATTTATAGACCAAAGTGAATTGAAGAAGAGAAGAATTTGAAAAACAAGATACTATATAGGATAGCCATACTACACTCTCCACGCATTAGGAAGGTACATTATACATACATAACAGAGATCCGCGTGGACGAAGTCGCAGGTAAAAATGTTATTTAGTTATTGTGTTAAAAGTGTTATTTTATTATTACACTGGAAAACTGAACTAAAATTTATCAGATTGTACTTTTATTTGCCAAGATGATTCGTACATATAGTTTAATATAAATCATAAATTATTGAGAAAACATTTTTGTTTCGTAATTTTCATTATTCGGTACCGATCGGTAGTTTAGAAGGGTATATCCGCGAATACGGTCAGCTGCGTTTATTTAGGAGTTGGAAAGGGTATTGAGCTGGAATTAACCGGTCTCTAGAAGCAGTAAAGGCTTGTTCAACTCTACGACTCTACGAACTTCAGCTGATCTAGTCTAAACCTTAAAATGTTATATGAGGTTCATTGTGGTTAATTGTAGAACTGTATTGTTCGAAATCTATTGTGCTAGTTATATCTCGTTGTTAACAGTGGTATAATCTTTGTTAAAGAATATGTTTGTAAACGATCCCTTTTTTTTTTTTTTTTTTTTCAGTGTAATTTTAGTATATGACAGGCAAATTGTTGGACACTAGCATCGTTTTTTAATGGCCTTAATATTCAGAGGTCACATTTTTTGGGGGAAGGAATTTGTCCAATTTCCATGCCGAAGATTAGAATCGAACTCACGATCGCGGTGTCTACAAGCCCAGAGACCGACACACTGACCACCCGGCCTGCAGCAATGTCCAAGCACTTTCCTTCTCGATATTTCTAAAGCCGTTCAGTTCAATAGATCTGTAATTGTAAAGCAGATCCGTCAGTTTCGAACCGAACTAAAAGCCAGACGAGTACAAACAATTGTCCGAGATTTCCTCCGCTTTTCCTCTCCCATCTCCAAGATGGCTTGTCCGATTTTGTTACTTGTAACGCCTTTCCGTGAGCTTTCAATCGAACTAAACAGTAAACAAGTAAAAAAAATGTCCATGTTTTCTTTCGCTTTTTAAAAAATTATTTCTCTTAGACGGTTTGTTTGATTTTCTTACTTCCAAAGGTATTCTGTAGTTTGCACCAAACTAAATGGTTAACTATTAACGAAATTATTCCGCGTTTTCCTCCGGTTTTGTCCTATTTCTTGTAGAGGGCTAGTTTGTTTTTCTTACTTGTAACGCTTTTCCATTTTGTATCGAACTAAACTGTAAACTAAAACAAACAATTTTCCACGTATTCCTCCGCTTTTTTCCCAATTCCCGTAGACAGCTAGTTCGACATTCTTACTCGCGAAGGTTTTCCATTGGTTTGAACCGAACTAAATGGTAAACTAGGACAAAAAATTTTCCAAGCCTTAACCACTTTTTCCAAATACTCGTCGACTGATCGTTCGATTTTTACATTTCCAACGGTTTTCCATTAGTTTGCACCAAACTGAATGGTAAACTAGTACAAAAAATTTTCCGCCTTTTCCTCCCCTTTTTCTTCTATTTTCAGATGTAAATGTGTTATGTAAACCATTTAATTTGATTAACGAACGAAAAACCGTTGAAAATAAGAAAATCTAACGAACAGTCCACGAGAAATGAGTAGCTTTTTTTTACTAACGTACCATTTGGTTCAGTTCAAAACTGACGGAAAAAGGTTACAAGTAAGAAAATCGAATTTGCCATCTTGGAGGTAGGAATGGGAAATCTGAGGAAAACGGGGAGACATTTGTGTGATGACTTTTAGTTTCGTTCAAACCATCGGAAAACGCGGAAAATATTTTGGATGTAAGAAAATCGAATGATGCGATTCAAAACTAACGGAGGAAAACGTGGAAATATTAGTTGTATTTGAATAAGCGGAAGCGGGAAAATCGAACGAAACTAGAAATAAAAGTAAAAGTCGAGGAAAACGTTTACAAATTTTTGGAAGTTAACCATGTAGTTTGGTGTAAACTAACGGCACACCGTTGGAAGTATGAAAACCGAACGTGCAGTTTACGAAAAATGGGAAAAGCGGAGGGAAGCTCGGAAAAAAAATTTTGTATTAGTTTACCATTTAAATCCGTTCCAGCCTAACGGAAAACTGTTGGATGTAAGAAATGGAACTAGCCATTTTGAAGTTCGTATCGGAATAGCGGAACAATTCACGGATGAATAATTGACGCTGTGTTTCTCTCTGTTCATGAAAACCATTTCTATAAAGTTACGTTTATGTTTGTTTAGTTCTGTAAGTAATATTTTTGGATTGTTGAAGTCGAAATTGTGTTGGTCTTCAAAATGGTGGGTATCTTAGTTATTTATTAATTTATTTTGTTTTTTATTTTAAAGATGTACTTGTTACTGGTGTGGTATCTTTAATTTTAGAAAAAAAATTTACCTGCTGTAATTTACAAAATCAATTGTTTAGCGACATATGTATGATTGCAAAAAACCCAAGGAAAATCCTACTGCACTGGCTACCACTAGTAGCAGGCTCGTTCGATTTTCTTACTTCCATCGATTTTCATTTGGTTTTGAACCATACTAATTGGTAAACTTCTACAAAAATTTTCCCTCGTTTTTTCTCCCCTTTTAAATCATATTTAAATCGACGATCTCATCGACGGCTCCTACGACTTCTTACATTCAATGGTTTTCCGTGAATTGAACTACATTTAGTTGTCTCCAAAGCTGGGTAAGACCTTGAGACAGGCCGAAACACCTCTGGACTTTACTACCGACGATGGCTATTTTTTTTTGTTTCTTAGTAATACTCTATCTTTTGATATCCTTGACACAGTGTTAACAGCACCATTGTCGCAAAGGGCATAAGGCAAGTATACTGACCACAATGCTGAAATCACCCCTCGACTTTCGAGGACTTCATCGGCATCTATTAAGTCCCTTAACTACTAACTAAGCCCGACAATCCAACCATTTTTGGAAATAAGCATGACAGCGTATGGAGATAAGGTTGTAGTCGCTTTACTTGCCATCATCCTGTATGCGGATACACAAAGTCTCCACTTGAAAGACAGTGGCTTGTATTCTATATTCTGTCTTTTTTTAAGCCGCTGCACGGTATAAGCTGCCATGTTTTTTGTTACGAGGGCACCTGAAAGACGTAAATAAAAACCAATTACACAAAAACATGGTGATGATGATATCGGTCGCGGTGGTGAGTTGGTTTTGTCGCCCGAAATGAGGTTTTTTTAAAGGGGGGTGGAGGTATTCCTGTGTTTTTGAACCCAAAGAACAATCCTATTTTGCAGGTACACATACTTCTACAACAAGAGTGTGACAGGGGATCTAGACTTTGATAAGAATAATATTGTATTAGGAAGTGAAAATACTGATAATACCGTGTAAATTATTGCATACGAAGACAAATAATACTTAAAAAAACGTGTTTAATGGCTTCGCAAGCTGCTTTGTCGATGAACAAAATATAAAAACTCTTTCTCTTCAATTTTCTTCCGTATAACGTAATAAATAGCGTCAATGCGTAATATGCCTTGGCACATTTTAAAATCTTGTAACTGAAAATACATCCTTGAATCGCGGAGAACCCCCAATAACAAGTTTTCACCGTCAGACCTAAAAAGAGTTAGATCCGTTTCAGCAATCAATTCCAAAACCCATGAGCACGTTTGGGCACGTTCAGCACATCATTCCCCCAAACTTTCCTCCCTCCCCCTCTTGCCAAATGTTTCACAACTGCCTTAACGAATCCAAAATCCTACGAGCGGAGAAGATAAAATGTGTCTTTGCGAACAAAAGGAAATAACCTTATAGTATGAAAGACTCTTTTGCGAGCGACGTGCTCACAGGGCTGTGAATCATTTTTTTTTTAATAGGACGATTCTGAAAAAAAATGATTCTCTACATAATTAACATCAGTGGCATTAAATACAAACAAACGTGCTGTTAGTGTACAATTATTTAGAAAGTTAGGTTTAAAATTGATTTTTATTGGAAATATTGGGAAATAAATTACCCGAAAGTTTTATCAGCGATATATCATAACAAGGCTTTACAAATCATTATAGCATAGTAAATAAGTATGTAGAGATTAGTGACCGGTAATCGATAATTATTCAGATATCGTGAGATGCGGTCTGGTGTGATGTAGGCTTCAGGAAAACATTTTCTTTATTATGCCAACGTTTCGATCTTTATTGAGATCATCTTCAGAGCTCAAAGTGTTTGTCTTCTGTGTAATTGTGCCATTTTTCCGTGTCGTGTTGAGCCGATAGTAAATAAGATAAATAAAGGCGGAAAACATTGGACATGACGGCATCAGCCCTCAATTTGATGTAAGAGGTATTAAGATAGTGAATATAGAGGAAGGGGCCCAGAAGAGAATATAAGAACAAGGGATGTTCGGCTTTTGGCCAATTGTATGTACAGTAAAGAAACAATTTTTTAAAAAAATACTTACCATATTACGAAGGAGTGTCGGTGGCCGCAAGGTTTAGTCTTTGACACGGCGCTCATCACTGTAAGGTAAAGGTCTCGGGTTCGAATCCAGCGGCCCTGCATTCAAACCCGACATACTTACAAATTTTTTTTTTTCAAAAACACCGGCATCCTAAGGGTTACATGACCTCTGCAAACCCTCGTAAAAAAATAATAAAGATGTCCTTGCCACAGTCTTACCTTACCGCCCATGACCTCAACACCTCTTATATTTCCTACGCCATCATATAGAAACAATAAATTTAATGAATCATTGGTATAAAATCTATGATGATGAGGTTGATATTTCAGGGTGTTTGTATACTGCGCCCTTTAAGAGCTATATTGTATCCCCATTCTCTGCCTAGGTGCTCTATACCATACTACGAGAAGCAAAAAATGTATATTTTTGAGGTTGCTTTTATTTAAGAAAAGAATATACTGAAAAAATTTAATCGTACGATGATACAGTATGAATTATTTATGGGCTGACAAACATCTAGTGGTCAACCTGCCCTTTGCGCATTAAACGGAAAATTCTTGGATTATTTAGCGCATTTGTGTCAGTGCGTTCATATCTTTCACCTGTTTTCTTAACTTACTAACCTCTCGAAGGTTCTTTGGTTGTCAAATTCTCACAAACACGTATAGAGATAGTTCCCACAATCACGTATTATTGAATGATGTCAAAGCCAGTGTCCTTGTGATTCGGCATTCCAGTCATACATTAACCATTAAAGGAGACATATTTAAGATGGAAAGGACATGGGTGAGATATGAGAAAGCCTTCATTTAGAATATTATTAGGAATGGTCTTAGGAAATGTGAAGTTTTAAGACCTTTTTTGCTGCGGTTAACGACGAGGATATTTTTTTCCTTGATAGGTAGGATTTGCAGGTTCTGTTGTGATGGGTTTATAATTTGTTTTTTTCAAGACGGAACAATTTGTTGACACAAATTGTGGTGGTCACAGAGATGCCTTTGCCTCGAGGCATTGTAAAAAAGTTTTAAAAACTATTCTACGCTAACAAATATATAAGGATTATTAAAATCGATTGACAATTTCATCAATGGGAAGCGAACATTAAACCGATGAGGTTGAAAGGACTTCATTCTTCTCCTGGAGGAGTCACCTGTAATTTGGTAAGAAGGTCGTTCAGATGATACAAAAGGAAATATTATATTTACTATATACTAGTACAAATATCAAATTTATATGCTGCTCATCGTTTATCAAGAAAGACCTATCGAGGGGAAAATCAAGAAAGAATACTGACGGTTATTAAATTCTTAGCAACAGAGGCCTACCTCGTTCGTTAAAAGTAATTGACCAATTGAATTTCTCCTCGAGGGCACTCTGCACTACGAAATTAATTCAATCAATAAAAGCCAACCTGTTATGAAACAGGGGGGGGGTTATCAATTTAAAATGGACGCAACAACTGAGATTATTGAAATTTTTAATCTTGAGTGTAAGGGGAGGCTAATTCACTGTAACGAGACCTGAGCTTTTGTTGCTTTAACAGAGTGTGCAATAAATTATATCCTTATGTGAATGACTCAACCCTGAATACCAATAAAGTTTTTATGAGCACATTTTCATAATTAATCTAATAAAGAAACTTTAACCTTTTTTTTTGTAACTCGAGGAATAATTATTTGAAACACTTTTCACTTTATACATAGACCGAAAATATATTTGAAAATGTTTTTGTTTTGTTGCTGACGTATACAAATAAATTGTTCAATAAATGAATAAATAACGTTCAACAATAATTAATTGGTTAGTTTGGTTGGCTATTGGACCAAAGATTTTTCATACATTATTGAGACATTCAAATTTTCAGTATTGTGATCTTATTTTTTCAAAAACCCAAAAAGCATGTCCGTATTTTTTTAACAATAAAGTTTAATTTTCTTAATGGTGAGTTACATTTGCATTTGCAGATTCATCAATTTCAATTATTAAATCGTATTTGACAACCCAATGAGATTACATAGCCACACTCACGCTAATAAATACATTTTCTAGATACGGTGAACGCCAAAAAACCTATCACCAAAAGTTGTATATAATTAATAATAACACTAATTAAATGCTAAGTCCGAGTGTCTAGGAAAAACGGTAGTAGTTGTTTGGGTACCCGGAGGCTGGAAGGGCATCGAAAGCTGGTCTTTGTCTTCCTGGCCTCATACCCAATTGACCTTTGGAAACAAAAAACATATTTAAACTGAGAAGGCTGATCAATCACCGAAGAAAAGATATTGAAAGTGTATTTTTTATAGCTTCATTGGTTCAATAGAAATTCAGCCGAGTCAACTAAAAAGGACACTGTGTGTATGTTACTGGTTATCTTAATATTGACACTTTGGGAAATCAAAAACATTAGATTTTTATAAAAATGTCTAAAACAATTTGAAAATGTGCCCAGTTATATGTTAGACATTGAAAAACTAACACGATGATTCGAATTTCCTAACACACGGTGAAAGGTTCACCTTTGGATACTGGCTCAGTGAACCTCTGAACACGCTCAATTAGAATTTCGCGTGGGAGCTGTAAAATTTTATCACTGCCCCTGTCGTTGCGAGCCTCATTCTTCACCTGTTCTCCATTTCGTGATGTGAGTTCAAATCGTAAATATGAAATCTTTCTTCTACCAATGGTTTAATTGTAAATTTGGGCAGGTTGCTTTTTAACGGTCCACGGAAATTATTCCAATATGTATAAAATCAGAATCACACGAATTGAAATATCACTTATAGACAGTTTAATTTGGCATAATGTGTTTTCTAAATGATCACATGTTGTTTTGACAAAAGAAAGTTTTTGTTTTGGTACACATTTGCGTGGGTTTGACGGCACAAAATAACTTAAAATTATGTTGCCATAGAAAGGTTTTTGGGGGTGTTTCAATGGCCGCAATTATTAACCATCCAAGCCATGAACTTTTTTTTTGTCATGTCGATTAAACACAAATGTGTTTTGATATTTAATTTACAAAAAAATATCTCGAAAAACGCAAATAATTTTAAATTAAAATAGGATTAGTTGGAATAACAGATTTTAATGAAACGCTTGCGTTGGTATCAAGTTGAAAACTCAACGTCTAATAATTGTGCATATATTCCAAGGTTATTACATTATCAATCTATTTTTTACGTAGAAAACGATTTTAAATGTACGTATCGGAATTAAACAGCCATGGATTATTAAATGTTAGAGATACTGGGTGGCAAATAGGTTCGGTCGGTTTTTATCCCATATCACGTCTTATTAATTAAACAAATTTTATCGAATAAACGTAATAACCGATCAATTATATATTGACCTATTTTATTAAAGGGTCTTGCCATCTGCTTACCAATCCCATTATAAAGCTCCTGTTTACTGGCGACAAACTGATGCAGATAGTCTAAGGAAAACGACCTTGGGTGACACTGATAAAGGCGAGAGCCCCACAAGCAGTCCTTATGGTGACAACCTGTCGATAGTCAGCGCTGGTTGACGCAAAGTGTCGGCATCTGGCTGATAGAGACAGTTCCTCACCGAAGATGGCGCATTGCCGAAACACGTTTGAGCAATTTGACGAACCACGAGTGGAGGCGGACTCAAAGCCGGTTCAGCAGGGGTAATCTTACCAACAAAAAATAATTAAAAACTTACAACAATGAGTCGTGCTCTATTAAAATAAAAAACGATGACCACCGTCGGTTATTTCCAGAAAACAACGGAACATCCTTTACAACTGCCTTTACAATAGCTAGGAAAATGCTATGGTACCTGGGAAGGCCATTCTGAAGCGCTGTCGAACTTGATATCATTCGTATGAGAAAAATTCTTTACTTCGTAACAAGAGCGAATATCTTCCAGTAAATCTATTAGCAGATATCGTATACAATAAGGGAGGATAAAGTATAAGTGATAATGGGAGAAACCTTTGTGTTAGATGAGGAAAATAAATAAGGATTTGTCAGTCGTCTTTAAGTTACTTTTTATATTTTTATTGAAAAAAAATGATATCGCATTGTTTACTATTTTTAAATATTAAAATTATAATATTGTGGTGTCAATGAGGAGGATCGAGGGATTACATTTAACTAACCAAACTTCTGTTAAAAGCGAATAGGAAGCCGGGAGCTACCCTAATAAGACGGTTGATTCACCCCACAATAAATCACGGATATTTGACACTAGCAGACTTAAGAGGAATCCGGAAAGGGATGGGGGTCGATAACCGAGGCCTATGATAAAAAACCTCGTGTGATGAAGTTTTATAAAGGGTCTAGATATTATACTCCGGATTTATCTGATATTAAATCGAGTGAAATCCTCTGATAAGTGACTGTTCAACTTTGTCGGAACAGATGTTCTCGCCATCTCCGGATGGTTTGAACAGGGTGACCGACTGCGATGGTGCTTAGAAATGTTAACAGTGGATTAACGCATCCATCTTTATTATGGACTTTTTTTTAATCTTTTACGGAGATTTACAAGTATCCAACAATTTATGGACTAATTTTGTCTTAGAGCAAGACGAACGTGTGCCATTCTGGAGAAAGAAGATTTCATGATGGAGGTTTTAGATTGGCGCCTACAAAATCAGTGTTGCCAATGCATGGGAAGAAAGATTGAAGAAAAAACACTCCGCCCGCCTATATAGGATTTCCGTCTAAACCAAACTGCTAAACTTGGAATTGCTCTGAAACAATTTTGGGCAAGAAAGGGTCAAATTGTAAACATGATATGAACAATTTTATATTGTTGGTGACCGCAATGGTTTAGGCGTTGACACGGCGCTCATCACTGTAAGGTAAAGGTCCCGGGTTCGAATTCAGCGGCTCTGCATTCGAACCCGGCATACTAACAAATTGTAGCGGTGGAGTGTGAAGTGCCATTCTGAATGGAAAAGATTCCAAGCTGTCGATTTTAGATTGGCGCCTAAACAATCAGTTTTGCCCATACACGGGATGATACATTGAAGGAACAACACTGCGCCGCGCTCTTAATTCATAGGTAAGCTTGAGCCTGAGGCAAGAACAAGAAAGGGTTAAACAAACAAGTGTAGCAGAGGAACGTTGAAAAGTAATTGTGGTATTACGTACAATTTTAAAAATAATATGGCTCCGTTTTGTTACTACCATGTGAATTTATTAAACCAGATTTGCTTTCCTAACAAGGGATATTATCTTATTGTTGTTCTTAAAAATAAATGTATCTAATTGATATTATTATAAATTATCAGATATTAATATGAGAAATATTATTTTAATTTTTTTTCATACCCATTGGTATCATTTATATTTGCAAAAGCTAGCTGACCCAAACTCTCTTGGCCTTCTACTTAAAATTTATATGTTGAGCTTACATTACAGGTACAATATTAACTCTCGTAACTTATTAATTTTTGACCTTAACCTCACTTCTCGTCCTCTTTTATAGCCCGTTAAAACTCCAGTAACAAGCATAACGTTATATGAAATTTTAAGTAATTGTTATTTTTATCTAAGGTTTTGGTTGAGCTGAAAAATTAGCGGGATTCGAACCCACGACCATCGCCTCAATACGCCGTTGCTCGATCCACTTGAGCTATCATGACACTAATTTTTCTTCTCGACCAAAACCTTAGATAAAAAGAACAATTACTTGGATTTATAACTACTAAACAAATATGTGTGTGTGTGTATATATATATACGTTATGTTTATTTTTTAAACTGTCCTTCTTTTGTTTTCAGTGTAGGTATTGTTATTTGCAAAGGAGTAATTTAAAAACAACCGGAGGCAATAACAAAAGTCTAGGTCTTAATTGAGAAATGTAACAATTGGCTGGGGTATTATTGTCGTTGAAGAAAAGGCATTCATATTTATGGTTATTGTAGGGTGGAGTCCGGCTTTAATAAGGGCTGGAGGGATGGGCTACTTTTCTCATCCAGATGAAATCGAAACGGCACGAAATGAAAATAATGAGAGTTAAACTGTCGAGGTAACAACGATCAGTCGACTGCAGACCTTGGACAATATCCATGTTATTTTATTTCACTTCAATTTCTTGAAATTGAAATTTATTTAATCCATGGATCAATAGGATTCGGGTGTAAAAAAAACCATGTTTTGTGAAATCGGATAATCCGGATTTGTCTTTTTAGATGTGCCTGTCTTGTCTGTCGTTTTGAAAATGTACTCCAAATAATCTTTAAGTAACGGCCACTAAACAGCATACATTATATTCACCTTTTAAAAATCAAATTAGTCATTTTGAAAATAAAATTCTTTTTTGCAACTCAAAATCAAAAATAAAATTCTTCCTTTTAAAAATAAAATTCATCCTTTTGAAAATATCATTCACTTTTTTACCAAATTCACCCTGTTGACAATAAATCTTTTTAATAAAATCAAATTAATCCTTTCGAAAATTAAAGTAACCCTTTTGCAAATCAAATTCACCCGTTTTGCAAATCAATTCGTAGTTTTGAAAATTAAATTAATAATTTCAATTAATTATTATTTTTATCAAAGGTTTTGGTTGTGATAAAAAAGTTAATGTCACGAGCGGGATTCGAACCCACGATTCCGCTGCTCTACTCACTTGAGATATCGTGACCTTGGTGAAGTTGTAGTTTTTGTTCTGTTCGGAGGTCAGTGTTTTGTCAATATGTTCTCAGCACCCACTTCGGGACATCTTTTGAACAAAGGACTTCAGACCAGAAAGAAACAAAAACGGCTACACATTTTTTTAAAAATAAATCATAACAATGTTAAATATTAAAGTTGATCTAATTCTATTTCTCCATTAATGTTACGATGTTTTATATATGTACAATTTAAGTGATAACTCACATCTTTTTTTCCCTCTTGATAATTCGAATTACTTTTGTAGTCCCATGGATTTCCAATGATCAAGAGCCTACTGTTTGTGTAAAAATACCTGATATGCAAAATGGTGAATTTAGTTTAGAAATCGGTATTTTTATATCGTTGATCAATTTTACTTCCAATAACATTATTTAAAAAGGTCTCATATTAGAATAAGATGTAGTTGTGGACATAAGAGCAACGAAAATATTAGTTTAAACGACCACGCAAAAACATTAATAAATCGGATGGGGCGATCATCCGGACGTGACGTTCCCCACCACCAATCTGGGAAACACAACTCTGCAATAATTAAGCAGTTAAGGAAAGAATATTAATTTAATTAATAATGATTAGTCGATTTATATTTTAATGTTCAATAAATACCGGATTTATTGGTTATGGTCCATACGCAGACACTAATAGTTTGATTCTTTCATTATCATTATTTTGAAGTCTCTTTCGTCTCTTTAGTCTGCATACAGGGTGGTTTATAATAGTTTTTTTATTTATTGGATTTGTAATGATTTGTATTGATTGAAAGATTTTTATGACATTTGCGTTTGTATGGTTTGATAGTTCCGACGTAGATAAGCCCATGATTTTCTATTTTTTCTATTATTATTATTCCATACGGAACCATGACTTGGTGCAAAAGATTTTACCGCAAATCAGATTAGACTGCAACTAGTCATTCGGCTCTTCATGTTACATTTTATGGGTCCCGTGATAAAAGGTGAGAACCGATGGTGAGAATCGAACCCACGATCGCAGGGTCTAAAACCTGAGAGCAATCTATCACGTCCACACGGCTACCGCCATACCCCAAAAATTTGTTTTTGTAAAAGACAATTCTGATTCTTTTTAATCAGCCTTAAAGCTATTAATTGCCAATTTAATTATTACTGATAAAATACACAATAAAGAAGAAATAATGATTTTTTTAATGACTTTTAAACCTGGCTATAACACAATATTTCGTTTATGTAGACTTCTAATAAAGATGGTTTTAATTTTTGTCTAAAATTTGGTGTGAGGTTGCCGACATCTTTGCTTATTGATTCAGTCGCCAATGTATTTCTGGACCGAATTAGCAAAGAATTAAAAAAAAAATTGTAGATTTTCTATGACGGCTAGACGATTATTTTAAACCTTTAATGAAAATGAATTTTCAAAAGAAACTTTCAAGTACCACTGGAAATGAAATTAATTTGCCGAATTTGTTCAAACCGTAGAGCTTTAATTTTCGCGAGAGTTTACAAGCCAAGAGGGCCTGAGGGAGGCATTTTATCTCATAAGTAGAACAGTTTCTGTTAAATGTAAAGAATTCAAACGGCGGAGAATATATTCCCCAATCCTCGGAAACATACTTGTTTAATTGTGCCCTCCGAAATGGCAACGATAAGTCAAACTTTATCTCTGCATCAATGTAAATGTAATACTTAATATATTCCACGATAAGATTATATTTACAGTAATAATAGATTATCTTTTTTAGTTTTGTTTTTCATGAGCGGAGAAGTCACACTCCGACGTAGATAAACCTTAATAAAGCACTTGTCACTCGCTATCACTCGAGTTAAGATCACGAGGCCGTCGGCGTTTCAGTTGGCGGTATGGAGTATCAGGAAAGTTGGGTTGCTTAGGGATGGGATAACACGTGAGTGAGTAGTGGAATTTGTTGTATCTTGATTTGATAGCGTGAGAAACAAGGGATATTGTTCACTCCATGGTGAAGAGTACGATTGGACATAGAAAGGAGGGTATTGGACTGGAAGGATTAGATTCGATAGGAGTTGAATGCTTTTGGTGAGTTCTATATTTTCACACAGTAAGTCCGTGTCGGTTCCTTTACTGTTATGGGCAAGGTTGGATAGTCTGTCCAAGAGTCGAGAAAGAAGATTTTATCATATATTGAAAACATGTGGTTCAAGTCTAGTATTAGGATTCTACGTGAAGAATTTGTCGGTAAGTAGTGAACACAATTTGTAGTAGGTAGAGAAACACGGTTGAGGTATACAGGAGGAGCCTAACCGGAGGAGGCTAGCCGTAATTTGATATAAATGTACTCGCACTGATTTTCATTTATTTTTATTCTCCACTTTTTAAGCCAAGGCTAATAAGGTGGGACTGTAGGAAACGACCGGCAAGGACGCTATTATTGCTGTTAGAAAGGATTGCAGTGCCATCTGCAAATGTGCACAAGGGGGTATTTGATGATTAGGTATGTTAGCTATGTAAAGGATTGGGCCTAGACAATAACTTATCGGACTTAAAATCAGTTTCTAATTGGGTTAAAAGAGATCAGATTTAAAACAAAGAAGAAATTATGAACACAATATTGCTTAAGAGCAATTCCAACTTAGTAAACTCTCCCTCTTGGAACCTTCTCTCTCGAACATGGCCCTCCACTGCACATTGAAACGATTATTATATTTGTCAAAAATAAAATTGTTCATATCCAGTTTATATCTTAATCCTTCCTTGCCCATTGCCTCAGAGCAATGCCAACTCAGCAATTTTGTTTATGATTAGCAGGAAATCCCTAAAATTTAGAGCAGGCGCAACATTGTTCCTGCTCTGATTGGGCTCGTGTATTGGCAAACTCGCTTTTTTACGCCAATCTAAACTCTCTATTACTTTCCCGCAAATCGTTCAACAAAATTGGAACATTTCGTCTTGCTGTGATGTAAGACAACATTAGGGCATAAAGGATGATTCACGCTATACCGTGTCGGGGCCGAGCCGAAGAACGGAGAGTACACGGTCAAAGAATATTGACATTATTTTATATGCACCCATTCACGTTGTACTGAGCAGCGCCCGAGCCAGGCACGTGCTTGGAACGTGCCTCGGCCGTGCCTCGGTGAGAAAAGGGGCTGAACATTTCTCCCCGTGCCCGGGACGGTTGTCTACCCCAGTTTTATTGCGTCTTCCTCAGTGAAACGTTAAAAATGGAAGTTATGGTACCGTCTTCCAGAATCCACAGCATCTGAGTCAGCAAACTTCACTTCCATATAAATAGGGCTCAGGCGCTAGGGCCGACAGTCTTCCAGAGTCTTCCGCTAGTCTTACATTAGTTTTATGCTGGACGCAGTGTATTGCTAGTTGTTGGCCGGTATATTTGTAGTATAAAATTGTATTCGTTATTATAAATAAAGTTTTTTTGGACTTTTATTATAACGGATTACATAACTGGCGCCCGAACAGGGACCGCGAAGGGCTAAAATTCATAAATCGTGACCATTTGTCCCGTTTTCTTTAAAGTGAATTTAGCTTGCATTCAGTGCTTTACTCGCGGTTACAATATCCCGGATCGAACTACAGCATCTACTGCATCACCTGCAAGAAATCAACCTGGAAGGCCCGAATAAACTACCAGCTAGCGTAAGTAACTCATCAATACTCAAACCTCCTAAATTCATAATCCCTCCAAACAACACTCCTAAAATGGCCAAAATAAATTACAAAATTTCTAAAGAAGATTATGATCATATCCCGTTCTTCGACGGTAACCCGTCTGAATTATCCTTTTTCTGTGACATAGTAGAGAACGCGTTTGCCATACTATGTGCGGAGAATGTAGTTGAAAGGGATTACAATCATAACATTTTACTTATTAAAGTAAAGAGTAGACTAGTAGGACCAGCTAGAAATATACTTCTTGCAAATAATATAGAACATTTATTAGGATTACTAACACACTTAAAAGAGAGTTTCGCTGATTCAAGATCATATGAAATATTAAAAGATGAAGTTTTACAAACAAAGTTAAACCCTAGAGAGTCACCAATAGATTTTGTAAACAGAGTACAAGAGTTGAGGAATTTAGTTTATATTAGACTCAAATTAGACGGTCTAAAAGCTGAAACTTTAAAACAGATAATAACACGCGTAGATAAAGAAATAATTTATCACGTTTATAAATGCTTACCCTCCAATCTTAGCAACCACATCATGATATTTAATCCTAACACTTTAGATGAAATAAGAAGTATTATCTATAACAAGTGTTCTTTTATATTAGCAAACATGCAGGTATCACAAAACCCTAAGAAACACACCTCACCTTTTAAAAAACAGAATCATTTTAATGATCACTCACACTTCTTAAATCCTGACATAAATCGTTTTTACAACCCCAATCACCAACAAAATATTCCCAATTACAACTATTCTCAAAAATCGCAAACCTTGTACAATCAACAACAAAGACCAAATTTCAAACAAACCAACCTTCATCCTAATGATCCCAATCACCCATTCAATCGTAATAGAATATCTCCTAACAATAATTCTCAAAATACCGTCTCTATGAGGTTAGTAGGCAAACCCCGGATGAAAGATTTCATATCCCCCTACGAACTCACTCATTGTGAAAACTATGATCAGTACAGACAAAATAGTAATTTCCTCGAAAACCGATTGTCTAGTCTAGAAGCGTCCCTAGAAAAAATCCCCCCGAATACCAGTTAAACTTAGTAAACAAATCACTACCCCACTTTCGAGATAAATTCGGATTGAAATGGTTAATCGACACAGGTTCAGCGGAAAATTACATTAACCCTAATGCCTTACCAGCTAACATTACAACATTCAATGATCCCTTTATAATTTCGACCCCCGCAGGAAAAAAGAATGGCGAAAAATCCTGTAAATTAAATATTTTCGACATTTTCAACACCAATCTTGTGTCTAAGTTTCATTTATTTGACTTCTCCGATAAATATGACGTTCTATTAGGACATAAAACTATGCAAGAACTAGGAGTAAGCATTGACCTAAATAAAAATATTCTTTCCTATCCCCACGGCACAATTCCTCTTCAATTTACACTAAGCACCCCTGAAAATAATTCAAAGGTAATAACCTTAAAAGAAGGAGTTAATTTTATTGAGTTACCAGTTAAGAATAAAAATAAGAATAACTTAAAATGTGGATTAATTAATGAGGATATCAAATTAAATGATAAATGTGTAATAAAAGAAGGTTTGTATAACATTGTTAATGATAAAATAACTTGTGAAATTGAATCCAATGAAGTAATGGCCATTTGCCCCGAACCAATGGATATCGACGAACCACAAGAAATTTGCACGGATGTTCCCGACATAGTAATGACCAATTGTCCCGAAATGTCGAGTGAATCAGTCCTAAACGAAATAAGAGAAGAAATTCCTACTTTAATTAGAACTGAACATATGAATTCAGAAGAAAAAACTAAAATAATTGAATTATTAAAAGAATATCATGATGATAAGGAACTACTGTCTCGGGCCATCAAAAAAATCATTGAAAAAGAAAAAGAAGATCGAACAAATAAATTAAATAGAAATAGAGAAACAGTTGATATCCCAGAAGGCGAAATATATATACGGGATAAACAATTCGGGAAAGCCAAACTCAAATATAAAAGAGGAAATTACTCAAAATTAACAAAACTAGCTACAGTCAATAAAAAATCTTTTAAAATACACCCTAGTTTGATAAAACGGCCTAGGAAAAATACAACTAATACTCCGCCTGTTTCAGATGAGAGAGGCATCACAAAAAACTTCCCTCCTGACCCCGGTGGTGAGCATAGTCAGCATAGTAATTTTTACACTGGCGAGCCCAGTCAGCCCTCTTCAAATTAATGACATGACCCAAGGACCTGGCATAACATCTTTTAAAATCACTAAGACGCTTGTTGTAGATAAATACTATACGTTCGTTCATATTACCAATTTAGAATTACTAGATTCAGAATTACAAAATCTTCATAACATTATAAAGGTCTCTTATAAACTAAACCAAACCAGTTCAGTGAAATCCTTACACAAATATTATTCATATACTCGTAATAAATTAGACCATATAATTGCTAACCATCATAGAATTAGAGTCAAACGAATTAACGGTCTAGGTAAGGCCATATCCTGGCTAACAGGAAATATGGATTCTGACGATAAAGAAAAGTACGATAAAATCATAAATGGTATCGAAAGAAACGCATTTCATTTAGAACATAATGTCGAAAACCAATTGGCATTAAATAAAAAATTAATAGAAGAATTTAATCATGACATATTAATAATACAATCAAACAATAAAAAAATGAAACAATTTTTATCCAGCCCAGTTGTTAATCAGATCGAAATCAACCAACAACTCAATTCAATATTTCTTAACTTAGTACTCATAGCAAACAAAATCAGAGATGTGGAGACTTCTATCAAGTATTGTAAAATAAATATATTGCACTCAAGCATCTTAACTCATAATGATCTGGAATCACTTCAAACAAGTAGAAACGTAACTTTTTTGACCTCAGACCTTACAGCACTTTGGCAACTAAGTAAAGTACATTGTTCAATCAAAGACAATAATATATATTACTTCATTAATGTTCCTTTACATAGTTATTATCCTGAAACATATTTCCTTCTGTCCTATCCTATAGAAAGAGATAATCTGGTCTCAACAATTTATGCGCACCCTCCTTTAATCCTTAGAGTGAACGATGAGTTATTTACAGCTACATGCGAGGAAATCAAGGACTACCTGTACTGCCATAATAAGGCTCTTGTTAGTGACAAGTGTATTTTGCAAATTGTTAATAATGTTAATCTAATAGACTGTAAGGCAGTATACACTTCTAGTTTACCTTTTATAAAATATATACCTTTCGTAGATTATTATTTAACTTTTAAGGTTAACAAAATAGTGGTAAATAAACATAACTGTAATGATACTGTATTTTTAGCCAACACTAGCTTAATTAAATTAGATGAGAATGAAACCATTTTGGATAATAAAGTAATTCCTATGTATAAAAACTCCAAAGTCATGAGTCTTAACGCACAAGTATTTGCTCACTCAGACCTAAACATATCTTTTGAAGATCTGCACAAATTCAATATAGCAATGAAACCGCTGGAGTACCTAGAGGACGTCCCTTCCACTTCTATTGAGAAATACTACTACTTCGTGAGTGGCGCTCTCCTTTTGGTTCTATTCCTGCTTATGTACCTCCGTTGTCTTCGCAAGAGAACTCTTCATCGACCCGGGGCAGAGACCCAGGCAACTCAAGAGGACCAAACAAGTGTCTACCCCGGACTCTCTTGTCTGATCTCGCAGGAGCTTCGAACATAAGGATGGAGGAGTTATGGTACCGTCTTCCAGAATCCACAGCATCTGAGTCAGCAAACTTCACTTCCATATAAATAGGGCTCAGGCGCTAGGGCCGGCAGTCTTCCAGAGTCTTCCGTTAGTCTTACATTAGTTTTATGCTAGACGCAGTGTATTGCTAGTTGTTGGCCGGTATATTTGTAGTATAAATTGTATTCGTTATTATAAATAAAGTTTTTTTTTGGACTTTTATTATAACGGATTACATAACTCGGATGACAAATTCTAAAATTACGTCGTGTTTGTCTAATGTCTACACGCCTTTTTCATTAAACTGACTTACTGACTGTCCATTAAATAATGGTCTCTGTTGCTCAGCGACGCAGAAGGATTAAATTGTTCTCGCAGCAATCGATGTCCGGTTTAAGAAAAGTCGGTGGGGTAAGTCCGTTAAGCCGTAATCCTACCTATTGTTGATGAGGAGAAAGGCCGAGTCGTCTATTGTTATATCTCAAATAGTCATTATAACTTTCATCAGAAACATTCTGGTGCAGTAGTTTCACTTGATATTTGAAATGAAAGGAAAGCACAATCTCCGTACCCCAGCGTACATTTAAAGGCAAATATGAAATCCAAAAATCTTGATTTTACAGTAAATTCATTTTATAAAACTTTTTTCTTTTTCATATTATTTGTAGCATATACATAATATTAAATACACCAAATATAAAAAATTTTCGGATCCAAACCGTTTACACGACATTTGAAATATGGCAAAAGGAGGGAAAACTCATAACGTGAGGTGAGATGAGGAATTGATGTCCGAGTAGATCCAGGATAGCTCAGGTGGTAGAGCAGCGGCGTATCTAACCGAAGGTCGGGGGTTCGAATCCCTCTCGTGCCATTAACTTTTTTCATCTCAACCAAGAACCGTAATTAATTGTCGTATTGGTCGAGCGGACCGCGAAAATGGTGAATTATAAAAGTAATGTTGAACTCGTTGTTGGATAGTGAGGTTAGTAACGTAGCAGGAAGGTTCGAACATTTGTCTGAAAACTTTTGATTGGAAGGGTTGGATAAGCTGGATGAAGATGTCTTAGCATGACCCAACAATTCCACTTCGCCTGTCCAAAGAGGTGACAGTAAATTCCTGAATAAACTTAGTCGAGTGTTGACTGTCAACACCGTCCAAGAAATCTTCGTCGTGCTATTCACATTTGTGGCTGAGCGTGTTTGGGAGCCCTGTTCCGATTTTTCGAGGAAACAGTTTAATTGAACTTTATGTCATCTTGTGTTTATTTCTGTTTATTCAGATTGTATTTATTAGCGAGATTTTGCCGTGAGAGCGGGCCGATGGCAGAATACATATTGGGAAATATTAAGTACCCATAATACTTCAACCTTTCACAACTTTTTCTCAAAAAACACCCTTTTCCTGTAAACTAGTAATTTGAACAAAAATTTTATTACACCAATACTACGAGCATTAAAAATACAAAAAGATTTATCAGTGTTTTTATTGGGATCTTTAGGAAACGAACAACAAAACCAGTTAACGGAAATTTACGAGTTTCTATATACTGACAGATATGCAAACTTTCTCAGGGGGATCTTAATTTAAACAATATTTTAATAATCTCATATAGTAATGCATAACTTGTATTGTAGTAGTTTTAGAATAATGAATCAGGTTGGGTTGGAAACTCTAGAAGTATTGGTTGGAATTGTAGTGCATTGCATTAACACTAAATTACAACTTATCACATGATTTCGTATAAAAGCATACATAACAATGTAACGAAGAGAATATAACAACACAATGGTGTAACAGCACCGTTACAGGTGGGTTCTTTTTGATAGCTCGCCCAGGGGTTTTTACCAAAAAAATATTTCTAAAAACAGTATGCCTTTTGTGTCCAAAACCCATTCTTCTTCATTTAAAAAGCCAAGCATAAAATCATTACCGCACGCATTAGATAGAAAGTTGAAACGACGGAAAAAACATACTGTACACGACAATAGGTCAAGAGATTTTTATGTTAAATTTAAGATTAAATTTTACACAAAAAACAGAGCAAAACACAAAATTATTTGAAGAATAGGTATAAATAAATAATTTTAAGAGGGAAGACAATAAAAGAATTTTTTTTTACAACAGAATTTGAATATGACACAAGGAAAATTGTTGATGTTGAACAAAAATGGAACCTAATTAAAAATGTTAATAAACAGTAACGCAAACTAAAATAAACAATCTAGAACTAGAATGCGAAAAATACAGTAGACCCTTCAAGGCTAACTATCACTACCCAACTGATGAAATGTGATAATTCTTCGTTCAAGAAACAGTGATTAGATACAAAATATTAGACGCGTGGCTTTCTTGCCAATGGGCCTTAGGAGCCGGAAAAATGTTTTAGCTAATTTAAAGCATGCGTAACTGCATTTTTTGTCAATGTCTTGCAAGGTACTGTCCCATGAACAGGCATCAATACTTCAGGGGGCTATTCTATATGTCAAACGGGAAGAAAATATACATATTGGCAATAAATCTGTTTCTCCAATGTATTTGAGATATATAACTTTCACTATATTTCAACCATTCACAACCTTTTGCATTAAAGACCATGTATGTCGTAAAGTAATAGTTTTATTGTAAATCTGATTGCATCAATCGAAAGAAAATTAAAAATACAATAAGATGTATTAAGTTGAGATGCCACCTACACCTTATCTCCCTCTGACATTAGAAGAGAACCGGCGGCAACACTGGGACAATAGGCAACACTGAGGGGATGGTGTTGACGTCATGGGAAGGAGAGAAAAAGCGCAGTACAAAGTGAGGACTATGTCGCTGTCGTTGTTGGAGACAACGGCGTTTTCTATTATAGCGAACAATTTAAATTCCTTACATATTTATTAGTGTGAAAGACAGGGGCCGCAAGATTACGATAATCTTCCGACCTCCAATTTAACCAATGGGCCAGAAGGCGCCTCACACTTAGGTGTCAGGGTAACCCTAGCCACACTAAGAACACCGGGAAGAGATGCCTTATGTAAAAATAGATTAAACCATGTTCTTTTAACCACATTTGGCACCCTACTCCACACCATAGGGGTCACGCAATCATCTCCTGCAGCCGATTAGAGGCCAATGTTGGAGCACTTCATCTCTTCGTCGGTAAAGTCCGCTAAAAGTCCACTAAAGTCCACAATACTCTCAGGAGTACCTACTGTTCCATTCCATCCGAGTCCATTTCGAACACCCTACACCAATAATCATAGTACCTATACTACAAGTAAATTGGGGGTCGGAAGATTATCGTCATCTTGCGGCCCCTTTCTTTGACACTAATAAATACTTTCAAACGATATTTCCAAGTTTCACTCACGCTCTAACCCAACCTAATCTAAATTGTTTGACGGGTATGTGGAGTTCCCGGTATTCCTCGACAGCCACGTTCTATGCACGGCCATAGTGACTCACCGAATCGAAAGCCTTAGAGTCATCCGGTACAGCAACGTGGAGTTCCCTCCTTTTCCTGTTGGCTTCCGCCAAGAGAGAATCCAACGTGACCTATTCTGCCTTCCATCGCGACCAAACAGAATTCCCTGGTGAGGAACCTGAAACCTCAAACATCTAGCCAGCCTAGCGGCCAAAATTCTATGGAAATGTCTCAAAATCACCGACGCAACCTCTGTAGGCCGAAAATGAGATGGGCCAGAAGGCGCCTCACACTTACGTGTCAGGGTAACCCTAGCCACACAAAGAACACCGGGAAGAGATGCCTTATGTAAAAATAGGTTAAACAATGTTCTTTTAAGCACATTTGGCACCCTACTCCACACCATAGGCGTCACGCAATCATCTCCTGGAATCATTGTATTCTGGGTCAACTATGGTGTTCGTCGCCGGTC
>CM077100.1:24256730-24269465 GCA_039619505.1 Cimex hemipterus | reverse complement strand
CACAATGCGGGGGTGGCGATTCTGAGAGGTCCTCTGGTTAGAGCTGGATCGACTAATAATTATGAGGAGACTATCTTGCCTGTTGGGGCCGAAGTGCTGAATCCGGTTTTCGTAATCACAAGTAGCCCGGATGTTGTGCTCTTGATTTGCAGCATTATAAACGGAAGGTCATTGATTACTTAAAATTAATCAATGCGTACGGCTATATATAACACCCCACAGGTGGACTCGGATGGAATCGAACGGTAGGCAATCTCAAATCGCAAATCTCAGAGGAGTGGTAGGACTACTAACCGGCCACTGGCATCTGAGAAAACATCTACGTAACATGGACATATACAATGAGAACCCCATCTGCAGACTATGTAATGGGAAGTATGAAACAGCCACTCATATCCTTTTCGAATTCGAAGCAACAGCTCAATGGAGGTTCAATCTAACTCATAAAAGCGACTCAGAGAACCACATTGAAGCAATAACTTGATACTTCTGAGAAAAAGGATCGAGTCTATTGACTAAACCAAGGAACTAGGAAGGTACAATAAGCCAGAAGGCTGCAGTGCCTGGGGCACATAAACCCCGTCTCCTGGTATCCTTGCCCACCATACCATACCAATCAGAAGGCGATAGTGGAAATGAAGCAAGTGAAACATCCTAATCACAACATATTTGGTAAAGTTATTAACGTAATATGAGCAATTGTGCAGTGAGGGATGAACTCAACTTCATTCCCTTTAGCTTTTCCTTGAATGTTGCATTTAGTTAGCACGTTATTAAACATTATTCGACGGGATTTACGGATTCGTTATTAGGAAACTGTTCATTGTAAAGGATTGCTCAGCCATCTTCAACCAAATACATAGCATAATCTTCGTTGGGTTTAGTCCGCCTTTATAAGTGGTTAATGGAAGTTCATTTGGCCTTCTCCACGATCGCTACCAACCTGTTTTGTTGTACGAAATCCACTTTTCATCCTTCGTCATTAATCTTCTAAGAAGGGGATCGTTATCTTGCCGCTTTGAAAGCAAATCACAAACGTAAATGAGGTCGAGCCTCTCGGCCGAACACGCAACGGCTTACATATCCAAGTCTTTCTATATTGCAAACTACTGTCGACTATGAAACGACATGTATTTAAGCTATATACATAAATAAAAACTGACATCGCATTAAAAGTATTTGTAAGTGTTAACGAATAATCGCAATAAATTAGAAGACAATTAGTAATACGTGACCAGGTAGTCGAAGAGAACCCGACCATAGTCGCACGAACTGCATAGTCGCACGAACTGAATACTCCCTCGATGAAATCTCCGTTGAGGAAGCAATCCGTGCTGTAGAAGTAGGGACCAACGATGAATCGCACAGGTCAATCCCATGAACCATAGCATATAACCGCCTGGCCATCACACGTCTTACCTCCAATCTCCTTAACACTCCACTTGTCATGCCAGCCTCGTTTTCCTTTATTTTTGCGCCTTCTGTTTTTCTCGTATACATCAGTGGAGATCGTTGACTCTCGACTTTCCCTCTCTAACTCCAACCCCTGGTTAAGCGCGTCTTTAACCTACGATGGAGGAGAAAAGAGGAGGGTCTGTGTTGAGCATAGTGGGGCGAGGTATCTCGAAAAGATACGCAATTGATGTGTAGAAATATGATGACAGAAAGACAAATTACTCAATTTGCGGTTATCACAGAAAAGGAAGGTGATTTTGAGGGGGTGTTTGAGGGATCTGCATAAATTGAATTGGTCCACATCATGCACGATCAAGAAAAACTTGAAATACAGAAAGTAAAGGAGGACACATAGGTAAGCCACTTTGAAGCGAGAAATTTAACAAGCATTGCTGAGTATGTGGGACGAAGAACAAATGTTTTCTTAAAAAGGCAATGACTAAAAATAAAGTGTACGTCTCCATACAAACCATGAAGACCTCACATTTTCACTTTCAGGGCTCTGTTGCCTACCCCGAGCCTGGTGTTTGGCCGCAAATCTTTGTATTTTCACCGTGTCCTCAGGGATACCAAGATCCCTATGTAAGTCCTTATTCCTTACGTACCAAGGTGCATTGACCATGTTACGATTTTGATATTGCTGCGTTTGGTACAACCCCCTAGTTGAATACCATAGGCATTATAACTTGTTTATATAATAATATTTTATTTCGTATGGTAAGGTTGGAGCCATGTCCTATCAACCAATATAGTTGTCTATACATTTAAACCTATTTTTTTCACGTGTTCTTTCCATCTCAGCTTGGCATGTAAGGTCATTCCCAAATATTTGGCCGTATCGCTATATGGTAAGTAGTACCATCGATCGTGTGCAACGGAACATGGTTCTCTTTTTGTTTGTAATGATTGGATGAATTAATTTATGCTGATTTAGCCCGATTTTTAATTTTTTTTGTTCATTCGTTTATCTTATTACAATAATTTTGGAGGATGCTGGTTGAATAGGTGATAGTCAGTCCTAGTGATATCACCGTTGTGACGTCTGCAAACGTTGCAATTTTTACTTCATCTATTTTTGGAAACTTAATGAACCTCGAAGAGATGATTAACAGACTTGAAAGAGATTAAACCTGATGAAATTTCATCTTCTAATAATAAGGACCGCTCAAAATATACGACTATAACTTAGTATAACTCGGCTTCACTAAATTAAACACAGCCGCGTCCACAATTTGATCCGCGTACCGCTGGCCTTCTATTATATAACTGGGTTTCCATGGTGTGCTGAAATCCTCGTTTTCCTTAACATTACTCACCCGTACGTATCGCCTGGTCATTAAACATTCACCTATAAATTTAATTAAATTCGCCACGCGAAGACGGCAATAATGAATGCAAATGACTCTGGTAGTTTAGTTCGACTCCCAATTATTTCTTCAATAGTTGTGTAGTTAAACCGGCCAATCTTATCATTTATGGTTTATCTTTATAATTAAAAACACCCGGATTTCCAGTTGTGATCAATATTAAAAATCTGGATCGAGGTTCGGGATTTGGTACCGACCCGTTAATGCAGGGCGAGTAGAGAGCCTTAATAGCAACAAACAGGACTAATCCTCCGGAGTTGTTTATTCTCTGGAGTCTAGTGCAATACACACCGGCTAATGGGCAAATGGGGCCAATGTAAACTATGGGACCGATGTTATCTATCACCAGACTATACAAACACGGGATACTAGCCTTCTTAAAGGAGATGTAGCGATACGTGGAATTCGTTTGTACTATAAAACAAACGAGTGGGAGATAAGGCATTTTTTCTGCAGTTTAAGAGAGAGAGAGAGAGAGAGAGAGAGAGAGAGAGAGAGAGAGAGAGAGAGCGGAAGAGAGGGAGAGAGGGAGAGAGGGAGAGAATGTAGGAATGAATGAATCAGGGTTTTACTAATTTTTAATTATTTTGATCAAGTTTTGCTTAATTTATATAACTACTCCATCATTGTACGCAAGTTTTTGAAATGAAAAATTTGTGTCACAAGCGGGGATTCGAACCCATGACTTTCGACTAAATACGACGCTGCTCTACCACTTGTGCTACCCTGATTTCGCCCATGCCACAGAGTTACTCGAAAATTTTCGTAGATTCTGCGGTCCAAGAGAACTCCTGGCGGAAAAAGGTATTCCATATTTATAGATGATTTTGTAAGAAATCATTGTCAGTAAGGGTCATTGTGAAACCTCAATGAACCTAGAAGAGATGATTAACAAACTTTAAATAGAGCTAACCCAGCTAGTCAAAGATACAGGACGAAAGTGGAAGGGAATTCATATATAAAATTTTGAAACGTACACAAAAAAGAAAGGTATAACACATAAAATGACTGTCTGTTATTTGCACCGGAGTAACGGTGTAGCTACAGAAGTCTCTTGGACAAAACGTGGATTGTACTACTAGATGAAAAACTTGAAAACGCCCCCAGAATTGCTTCTTATCTACACAACATACTGCCACAAAATCGTCACTCGATGCCACACCACAAAAGCTTTGGAGTGGTAACAAACCGTCTGCAAAACATCTAAGAATTTTCGGATGTGTTCCATAATATAAAAGGACAAACCATAGATAGGCCGTCAACTGTAGCCGTTTTCGAGGCGTCCCCTTGCCATTTTGCCCCTTTCATTTTCCACTTACGAGAAGTCGTTTTACAGATATCCGGGAAGGTTGATTTTGAGAAGGAGAAAAAATAGGTAAGTGGTCAGAGGCCATGGGGTCATTTAGCACTTCCCACCTATCGATTGGAGACATGTCTGATGACACCAAAGTAATGACAACAGCGGACTTTCGAAGCGACCTAGGTGAATAACCCTAGTGTTCGATCCATCAGTAATTAGTGTTAATACCATTATTTTCCTCTCTTGTTTGTAAGAGGCTATCCCCTTTATTATGCGACCAATCCGACACAAATGCAACATGATGAGCGTTAAAGTCTCCTCCCACTACAAAAGGTTTTGGTAAACTATTAAAGGAGTGATTCCATTCTTGAAGAGAATTTTCTGAAGGGGATATATAAACCGATACGATAGTGATAGGACACGAGTTATTTCTTACAAGTTGACTGATAGAACGATAGTATGTTGCAGTTTTGATTTCATAATCTATGGACTGCAGATTATTTCTAATAAAAATTCCAACGCCAACACAGCCATCTTCTCTATCGTTCCTGTGTTTGTAAAATTCCCTAAGGTTACATGGAGGGGACGACTTTAACCAAGTTTTCTCTCATCAATTAGTAATTCAAAATTTCCTTTTTTTCTATAATTAAACGAGAGTTCGATTCAACAAGATTTTATATGATATTAGTGGACTTCTCCATTGAAAGACATGTACTTAATGAAGTATGAAAATTTGAGATTATTTATAAAGAACTACGTTATATCAAAAAAATTCATTCATAAAATATTATTAACAACTTAGTAATGAAATTTTTTCACTGGAATATAAATGATTTCTTACTAATTGTGAAATAGCAAGTATTCAAGAAACTAATTTAAAACCAGCCAACAAAATCTGTTTAAAAAATTACACTAACCATAGGTTTGACTGCCAAGGAGGTTTAATTGTATCCGGCGGTTCCTGCACACTTGAGTCATACTCTATTGTGTTCAACTCAATTCAATTTTTAACAACTTCAAAAGAAACTGCCATTCAAATCTTAGTGCCAAATAGATTACCATACGTTATATCTCAAATGCTCACAAATTCTCATTTCAAGAATTAGAAGATTTGCCACAACAACTTTGGTTGGCAATAGACAAACTTAACCAAAAAATACTTGAAGTAGCTTACAATTTTATTCCCCACTCCAACAATTCTCACAATTCCGTGTGGCCCGCACGACGCAGCAGGGTTCGTGATCGAACAGCTCTATATAGAAACCCGTGGTCAGAAAATCTTTATAACTTTTTAAAATGTAAAAGACAGCAAGGTGAATTATAAACAAACAAAAAATGTTATCATGGCCGAACTACGGCTACAAATAAATAACTTATTACTTAATAAAATAATAAAACACATTAAAGGCTTAGCACGTCATTATCCTTTATCCTCGATCAATCCAAAATACATCATTGTCATGATACTCTTAAAATTTCCAACGTTAAAGCAAGTCACTTTTATTCGAACTCTTCTACATCGTCATATAATATCAAGCCTTAAAAATTCAAAGTGAAACCTAACCCTCTGATAAATTCAATTGATCCGTTCAATCCCGTATACTTACCATTTAAATTACATGAACTGAACACTGTTCTTTCTCACACAAAAAAATAAAAATAAAATAACCCGGAAGATAGCCATTTTATGTGACTGCCGAAAGCAAAGAATGTTTTGAAATGTATGGAGGCCCTAACGGAAGTCATCGACAGTAATGGATCTGACACTGGCATTAGTCCCTCGACTTTCGGGGCATAGAGGCAACGGAAAGGTTGACATATTGACCAAAAAAGTGCCAGCATGGACTGTATGGGCCCAGAACACTACTGCGGCCTACCAACCTACCACAAAAGAGGATACATCTTGAAATGGATTCTTAATGAGTCCAAAACCTGGAAGAACAATACAACTGATATCAGGCGGGCGTAGAGATTCATAGAAGGACCACCCGCAAAACATACAAAAGAATACTGCATGGTAACCGCAACCGAACTACTGACAGGACGTTGCCACTTAAGAAAGCACATGCACCGGATAGGACTGCAAACAGAAGAAATACTGTGCAGATATTGCCAGGAAGAGGAGGAAACCGCAGAACACATTTTATGATTCTGAGAAGGTCTATGTAGTTGCAGGTTCTTGCTACTTGGACAATAAAACACAACGTGATTACTGGCAAAGCTATGGAGGCTGGTTAATAGCCTGCAGCCAGTTAGTCATAATTAACAGAGGAGCACAATAGATCTTTTTAGATCGAGGTACAGTAGGCCTTGTGGCTACCTCTTTTATCCCTATCCCTATCCAACAAGTGGGGATGAGTTGCCTGTGTGTGAAACAGTTGGGGCGATTCCCAGTAATTTGCTACTAAGTGACACTCCTTGACACACGTCCGTTTAACTAATTGGAGGATAGGTCTTCCTTTCATAGTGAAATTACTTTTATGTATTATTAAAGTATTTGGGAGTTGTAGCAGCAGTTGTCGTACCTGGTACTAGTAACAGGTTAAGAGCATTTTCTCTAGTTTCTCTTTGAAGTAGTATGAGTTAATGCTTCCAAAGCCGCAATATTTTATAAACAGCACATCACCAAATTCTTAGCGGACAGGCAATTTCGCAAAACCGGTATGGTCTCTCATGCGTGAATTGTCGTTGTACATAAATAAAATCCAGGTCACGCAGAATCGTGTGTTGCGAATGGAGAACTTTGGTATACCTCAACTCATTACTAATTTCATTCTTTAAAATAGAAGAAAAACGAAACGTGCCATTCGTTTCATATTATTGTCATTAATTACAGATAATTTGATATAAAGTGAATTTATTTCTTTATCGCTTACAAACTTTATCCCTCTTTGCTTATAATTATTATTGTCATTTATAATAATCACAAGTTATTGTGTTTTTATTTAAACCAATATTCATGTCTTGGCCATATTTAATGATTAAAGTGTAAGTAAATATTTCAACGGCCACTTTTCTTTATGGAAAAGCCTTGTCGATTTTTTGCAATTTTAAAAGGCAGCGTGATGATGGATCTTTTTATAACCTTGGAGGAATTACAGAAAAATGGCACAGAAGAAACGAACTTTACGCTTAATAATTCTCGAAAACATAAAAATAATAGAGGCCACCTTCTTACTTTTTTCATTTTATTTTTCCATTTTTCTTACTTTTTTTTGTTATCATCCACATGTGCGCTAAAGTGATATATATTTTGATTAATTCCATATTCAGAGACTTTTTTCGTTTGCACCTTTCCGGGAGCTGAGCTGTTTCTACTCTTTTTTTGCCGGCCGGAAGGTCCGAAATACTGAATTTGCTCTTGAATCTATTTAAACCCGCCTTCTATTGAGCTGAATGGGTTGTCGGAGGAATAAATCCATCCTTTCCTCCCTCACTACATTTCCCTCTCAAACTCAAATTTGCATTCAGTCAGACTTGTTTAGCAGTGTTTAAGTAAACACGTTGAGTACCGTTCGAAGAGTTACCTTCAGAGTTGGAACTCCAACCAGTTTCGATGGCGATATTTACCATTTTTGAGAATTTTGAGGGAAATAAAGAGTAAGAAATGAAAAAAAGTGAGAGCAGAAAGAGAGATAATTAGAGAGAGAGAGAGGGGGCAGGTTTAAATTAAAAAAATTAAATATGTAATTAATAATATATTTAAAGCCGTGCGAAGATTGCGATAACAAATACATATTTCACGGGCAAACAGGTCTGCATGATATTGAACCTGTGGAGGTCTGTTCTATTCTTCCCGAGACCGGATATGACTTGTGTTCTCTCTTAATGGGGAACAAGTTTTGATGCTAATAGTTGGGAGAAGTCTTTCGTATGAGGTCCTTTTTGAGAAGAAGCCCCATAGATGTTCCCATTTCAAACGAGTCTCGAAGGCTAATTTTCTTTTCGTGAAACTGCTTGTGCTGCTGAGAAATATTCTGTAAGCTTCCCATCCTAAGATGCATAGTTGCAATTTTTTGCTCTTTCGTTGGCCAAAATCACTAGGCTCTAACCTAAGCAATTCGAATCTTGCGATGGTGAAATGTATGTAAACAAGTCAGTACAAATTTGTCTAAGCTCCTCTACCAATAGCATGCGACATGAATATTGTTTATGCAATGGAGTGCATCCTGACTGTACGTTCTGATTATAAATTTTTTACGAATTTTCTTCAAATTTACAATTTTGAACTTGATGCAGTATCCAATTCATAATTTTTAATATTGCCAGATGTTCTGCTTGGTTATAGCTGTATTGTTCTCCACTTAAGTACTGTCCTTCTGTTATAATTCTTCCTTTAAAATACACAACAAAAGGACAGCCCACGTTTGTTCATGCGGCTGTCATCTGTATGCATTAACAATGTATCTGTGAAATTCACAGGTCCTGGAGGATTGTCGTCCTTAAACCCGCCGGGATGTGTCCATTTTGAAAAAGGAATCAGTTTTTCCACTTGTATTCCCTTTTTTGCACGTGTTCTTTTTCTATAACGTACCTCCCTTGCGATTTCCGCAGCTGTGTTAGTATTATTGGTACCTCGTTTGCGATTATATCTTCCAAAAGCTCTTTATGAGTCTTAACAAAAATAACCTTAAAACCTTAAAATCCCCATTTTATACACTTTGCGAAGCCTTCTACCATACCGGGGAAACATATGCTGAAGTGGAAGTAATGCTCCGACCTAAATTATACATACAGCTTTGGAACCCAACCACCAATTAATTTTGGATAATATATTAACAAACTTATGACTTTTTTTCTGACATTCTCATTGTATGGTTAGTCCATGTGAGTCCCGAATCAAAAAATATGCCAAGATATTTTGATTCGATAGAGTTCGCATTGAAACGATGTATTCTCTTTTCATTTTCTTTTCTGAGAACCCTCATCAAAAATGTTTTCTAAAAAATCACCAAGGAACGGAGAAATGAGGTGTGTAAAAAAAGTCAAAATTTTAACGTTCCAATCAGCAACAATTTTAGGTTGTCGCCAAATAGAAAACATTTATTGTCATAGCAACGAATTTATACTTTTCCTGAAAAAGTTGTATTTTTTTCTGTACATTTTTATTTTTCTTCAGAACCTATCATCATATTTAATTATATAGAAATCGTGAGATGCAGTCTGGTGTGATGAGGGTTTCAGAAAAAACATTTTCTTTGTCGTGCCAACGTTTCGATTTTTATTGAGATCATCTCATATCAATTAACGGTCACTAATCACCAGACATCATGTTTAATTTTTTTTTCTTTTTTTGTAGATCAATAAATGGCAAATAATTGCAGAGAACTGAAAATTTAAGAAATTATCAAAACATTTCTAATACTAGTACTCCTGTGTGTACAACTCTCTGAACATCAACTAATTGTCATTTTAATAGATTTGAAACCAACCATCATTTTATCTTCCATCCTTTTTGAAAGAGCTTTATAAATAAATCTCAATATATTCTTTAGAGGTAGTCAAGGATTTAATAAAATCGCGTCAAAGGGCAACACGAGTGATTGATTTATTAAATAAACAACCATTAAAGGGAAATATATTAATCTGAACGCAACGTTGGAATATTTGATTTTAAGAAACATTCTAAAGCGTTCACAGAAACCGACTGTTAAGTTATATCCTTAAAATTGGATTTTACTTTTAAGGGAAGAAAACACCCCAAACGAACGAGGTGCGCAATGGATAATAATGTTCCTTATTATTCTTGCTTAACGATTATTTTTCCTGTAATCTGCCACTTTCCCAATCATAATCGTGGGTAAGTCTTCCTTTTAAGTTATTTTGGGCGTAATGAGGGTGTCACAATATAATTTCTTTGTGACTTTTTTGTTCATATTATTCCTTATACTTTGTTCATCTCACTATCAAACCATCACTACAAGAGTGTTAATTGCGAACTTAAAACCTTCACAAAGCCTCATTTAAAAAGAAACATCTAATTAATTATGTGGTAAAAAAAAGGTTTTCCCAGCCGATTCGTCGTTGAATAGGTATTTGTGTTAACAGAATATTTTTTCTAGTTTTCCTAGCCATATAGAGAAATCTTCGCCTGGTCTGACTGAGTGTTTGTCTTTCGAAGAAAATTCTTCTTGGTGATAGTTTCCTGTTTTCATTATCGACGATTAACACGTCTATTTTGGCTATTGCCTCTACTCTGGAAGACCCATTAATTCATATATTATGGATGGTTACTGGTTCATTTAACTCCTTGTCTATTTGTAATTCATCACTGCACTTTGACACGGCTGACAGACAAGGCACACACCAAATCGCTTGATCTAAAGGGCAGTGTTCGCGCCGGATACATTTTTATTTCGTAAATAAAAGGAATATTTAAATTTTAATTTTTTCCACCTTGTTGTGGACGGCGTACGCACCGTGTCGTTGGACCCGAAGGGGATTAAAGGTACATCGAGTCGTCTCTGTCGACGTTACGGTAGTAGTACGTTGCAAACCGCCGAACACGCTTGGTCGGATATCTTCATTTGTTTAACCTCAGTTTTAATTTCTCCTCAAAGTGCACCCTCGTTTCATTTTCGTTACCCTCGCATGCAGCAGGATCATTCCTTTTCTTCGCTACGCCTCTGCTCTTCCTTGTAGCTTCAATAAGACTCTCCGACGCTGAATCCGAGCTCGGTGACGCCGAAGGTGATTCCAACGACGCACCAGAAGGTAAACCTCATACAGTCCACTCCCAGGTACATTTATTTTATTTTATTTTATTTTACTCGTCAAGCCTCCGCTTATTTTGTTTTGTTTTATTTGAATTTTATTTTGTTTTATTTAATTTTATTTAATTAAGACCTTAAGACCTGGCTGAAATTTGGATAGACTCTGAGAGTGTATTTTTTTTAAATTAAATCCCTAAGGGCATCATAAGAGCAGTTTTTTTATTATGTACAAACCGATGCGAACTGAAGAAGAGAAGAATTTAATAAACGTGACATTATATTAGAAAGCCATAATAGCACACTGCTTCGCATTAGTAAGGTACATTAAAGCACATTCCGCGTGGACGAAGTCGCTGGTAAAAGCTAGCAGCTATATTGTCTGAATGAACGCCAGCCCAATAACGCACAACAAAAGGGAAAGGACTAATCAAATAAAACACCGATTATCCTTAGATTAGCCCCTTCCACTCCTTTATCCCCTACCCTTTTTTATTTCCTTCCAAACCCAGGAGTTATTACTAGATTAAACTTCAGCTGTTAGTTAGTATTCAAACGTTGGTTATCATTCTAATTGTACTTTGAAACCGTCAAGATCCATCGATCGAATGAACTTCTCGATTATCGTGAAACAGTTATAAATAATATAGTACTCTCGCAAGCGATCTTACTCTGAAACGTTAGATAGACGAATGGACCTGCTCAACTTAGAAGGTGAAGTTGCGGAGAAAGCCAATGAGGACTTAACAATGGGAGAATTAGAAGTAGCAATATTCAGACTGAAAGACAAATATCCGAGTCCTGACGGAATTCCAAATGAAATGATAAAAGTTTTAAATGAAAAAGTAAGATCCCGTCTCTTGGGACTCTACAACGAAATCTTGCAAGCAGATAAGTACCTGGAGAGCTGGAAAAAAGCGATTGTTGTACCGATACTAAACCCGGGAACACACATACACGATGGAACGCTATGCGACGATACCCGATGCTATTCGAAATCCAAAGTCAGAAATGAAAGGTGTGAATCTTGTAATTTTTCCCAGAGTCAACCTTTTCAACAGAGATGATTCAACAGGGATGATGTGGACGGGAATTGGGAAGTCAACGTTCGCTGTTGCTAGTGGAGGGTCTTTGACGGGCATTCGCTATGTGGATGAAATTTTGGAACATCATCGTTTCCTTTCCTCGATAAAATCAACGACAATTCTATTCTAATGCCCGTTCACATGTCGCTCGTACATTACACACCTTCAACAGCGTAACATCAGGGTCTGGCAAGCCCGTTCTCCAGACTTGAATCCCATCGAAAATTTACGGGATAACCCCAAAAGACGATTAAGAGCACAACCATCACCTCCTCATACACTCCACGGTCTTGAAAGGACTTTTTGTGAAGAATGGGCTAAACTGGAGCAAAGAGACATTATGTTGCATTTTCCTTAGGACTTTTTTCGTTTTTTGAGGAAAGACTCAATTATTAAAGGTTAAAAAATGTCAAACTTTGATTAATATATATACAAATATATAAAAATCAAGTTATATTACAAGTAGGTGAAATTTTTTGGCATATATAATTTTAAATATATATATATATACTACTTCTATTATATAAACTATATGTAAATATAATAGAAGTAAGAAAAAAGCAGGACGCCAATCGATGTCATTATGGACTGCAAACGACAATCGTACATGATGGACGCCAGATATCAATGGGCATGAAAGGAAGGGAGTGTGACAACAAAATGGAATGTGAAATGTGAATATTTGAAAAATATGTATATCCAATTTGCGGTAATAAATTAATTCTGTACCGATTGCGTTATTAATATAATTATACATATATAAATTTATAATTTTTTTATTACTGCAAAAAATATTAGAATTATATATATATATATAT
>CM077100.1:24227073-24248533 GCA_039619505.1 Cimex hemipterus | reverse complement strand
TATTCTTGTGGTGTAATATTGCTGTTACTGAAATTGTTGATTCTTCTAACATGTTAATGAGGTAGTTTAGAAAAACACCTTTTTGTCATTTTTTTTGCCGATGTTTCGACTTTTATTCAGGGCATCTTCAGGGCATTAAGTGTGGTGTTATTCTTGTGGTGAAATATTGCTGTTACTTAAATTGTTGATTCTTCTCACATGTTAACATATTTTTTTGAGTAAGTTTAATTTTCAAACATGGCGATAATTACAGTTTTTTCCCCTACAATTCCCTTGAGAAGTTTACTACTAGTTCGTCTTTTGTTTTTTTTTTCAATGGAAACGAGAAGAGCCGTGTCTACATCCTGTCACATGTAGGCACATGGATTGAAAAGTTACAGTGAATTTCGACTTTTTCTTGTATTTATATTGTTGTAAATACCAACCAATAGTTATATTTTTTACAAATATAAATAAGTAGAATTGTATTTGTTGTATAGCAGGAAAATAAGTTTTAGAATGAAATTGAACAATATGAGATATATATTTAGAAAATCAAAGGCCGTGGGTCTCATTATATCCCCATTTTCTTCTCCCCATTCCAAGACGGCTGGAAGTTAAAGATTAGCACTTTCCACTCCTCACGTCCTTTTTCTCACCTACATCGGAGTCATTTCCTGATATGAAAATATTGACGTGCGATCAGTATCTATGGCATTAGATTGGAAATTGGGTGGCCCTAGAGGAATGTCGGTGGCAGTAAGTCCGCCACGTAAATTGCCAATTAGCTCCAGTGGTTGAGATGTTCTTATCCGTGGTAGGTACTTGTAAAGGCCATAAGCAACACATGGCCCCTCGTTATGGCCCATTGCCAGCCAGAAAAACACTCCTCAATCCTGTACATGACACCTCCTTGGGAATTATAGCTGTGAGTTTGCCACATCTCTCCTTCATGCAAATTACCCGATTGTCCGTGGAGTCTTTTAATCTATATGAAAAACAATCATAAACTAGTTTTATCGTTTTTTTAATCTAAAACCACTTTTTTTGTTGTGAAAATGAACTAATCTCCAATAAGGCAGGGTCTAACTATATTTACGGATTTCATCGAAAACTACAACGAACTCTCAACAACACAAACATGCGAGAAACTACTCCAAGAAGAATAAGAAGGCTAAGAACTAAATATTCAAGTTTATAAGAACTCAGAAATACAAAAAATAACATCAGATCATATACCAATTTAAAAAAAAACAAACTTCACAAAAATCACGTTGAACGCCATTCGCGAGTTTTTGGTGTTACTCAAATATGTTTCGACTTTGTGCCATCTTCAGAGAGGAACTGTCCTTATATACCATTTGCCCCACTAGTGGCGTTGCGGTTAGGGGCGTGGTCCTGGAGCGATAACAATACACAGGAAAAAAACAGATACCAAAAATCACCGTCCAACAACCATTAAACAACCAAAAACAATACACCCAAAAACAATGTCAAAACGAAACAGAAAATACAATAACAATTGGAGGAAATTAGAAATAAACAATCAAATACCACTTAAAAACGGATAGTACTTAACTCACATTTACATACTACGTTCACAACAACTAAAAGTTCCACATAATATACAAAAAAGTATGCTACAAAGATTCGGTACAGCAGCTACAAACTAAAAACGCACAAATAATACCGACATCACCGCACATCAACGAACCTCATGACCAAGCCTTAACCGCAACGCCCCTAACCGAAACCAAGCAAGATTTAGAAGACAGTTCCTCATTAAAAATGGCGGAAAGTTGAAACCCTTGTTAGTAACATTAACTATAAATCCAGGGTGACCCAACTCTGCAATGGAACAATTGCATAAACGTTATGAAGGAGTGGCCCAAGCACATGCTCTGCGGCACACCGGCGGCGGCCATCAGATCCATTTTGATATGTATGAATAATGATGTAGAGATAACTTGGAAGGACATAAGCAGTACAGGACACAGTTGTGGCACGTCAAGAAAGACTTCCATACATTTCATTTTGCAGTCAAGGGACGAAAATATTTTCTGCTATTTTTGTTATTGTTCCATGACCAACCACGCTTTAACCCAAAGCTCCTAACGATAACTTTCCGAGTGGGGCGAACGCTTAAGGCATTATATATATAGGAGAGGAATAGGTAGAGGAAAGAGAAAGAAAACCAAACGAATGCACTGAGGTTTAAAAAGAAAAACAAAAGGTTACATTTCTATGTACAGAAATATTTTTTAATCGACGTCACCTAACGAGCTTATTAATTGGTCGTACTACAATTTTTTGAACCAGAACTCAGAATGTAGTTATTTAGCTAGGCCATAAGTAATAGTATTCAATTAATATTCTTTTACTTGAGAAGAAGGGTCAGGACGTCAGAAAATGTGTTGGAACATTCTTTGTTTGGGTGTGACAAGGATCTGTTTATACATCATACACAAGTCGAACACTGCTATTTTATGGGGTCTGTAAAATCGGCCCTTCTGCCAGTATCGTCGAGAGGTTGGACATTCACGCACATGATTTCACTGATCTTGCATTGCCATTGCCTTCGTCAGTTGCATAGCTTACAAAGAATTACCGGATTGGGGTAAGGTAGTACTGCTGTATCATCAGGAAAGGATAGCAAGAGGTTAAAGCTGTTTGAACGTCTGCGTTGTAAAGGATATAAAGATTGGTTCAATGACCTTGGGACCACGCTTCAGGTGATGCCTTAGGGATGACACTGGGAACGGTACTCGAGCCGCTCTGGGTTCTCTCAGTCAACTCCGGAGGTGTTTTTATTGTGGGATTATTTGAAGCACGAGATTTACGGGACATTGGCATTGCTAATGAACATGGCATAGCCTCCATTATATGCACGGTGACACATTTGGCGTTGTCTGTACCAAAGTCTTCTGTTTCAATACCTTTGTCGTTTTCCATTAATTCAATCTGATTTTGAAAATTTTCAGCATAGTTATACGTAAAAAACGTCTACTCGATTGATTTCAATTTTGAAACTCGTCTTCTTTTTTAGGAGAGTGTTTATGTTTAAGTGTCATACTCGAAATTTTTTTCGTATTTAGTTTCGGTGAGATTTCGAATAATTGTGATCAAAAACAAAATAAACGAAATTGACCAAAACAATTTGCAAAAAATGAGGAAGGAAGTCTGTGAGAAGAGTTACACTTCTGACTCCGGGTCGTCCGACAAGGGGACTGGATCAAGGAATTCGGGCGAATCCGTAACCATCCCGTTGTCACGATAAAGAAAATGTTTTTCCAAAACCTACGTTACACCAGGCCTCATCGCACGATCCTAAATAACCATCGACTAACGGTCACTATTCACCAAACATTAAAAAATTGTGCTTTCAATTTGATGAAGTATCTTGGAGGACAGAGTACGTAGGTAAAAAAGTTCCGCTCTATTTAGCCCGTAAACAAAGGCCAAAGGTGGAACATTTTTCACTCAGAATCTGTGTAAATATGCACAAAAGACGATAGTCGAAGACCAGCGAAAGAGATGGCGAGGTGCAAGTTCATCTAGGCAATAAATAATGATGATTCGCAACAGATTATTACAAAACTTCGAATGCTTGGTAGTTTGCAGATTGTCAAAAAATGGATTTTGTTCTGTAGAAAAAACCCTTACTACCCCCTTAAATCAATTATTAGAGTACGCAAAAGGAGAACAAATTTCCATATTCATGTATGTCGAAAAACAGCTGGAGACCGAAGAAAACAAAGTTACAACGGAACAATTAGTAACTTTTAAAATGCCAGCGGTCAGCGAAATTGATTAATTTTCCTAAGAGCTGTCTCGAAATATAAATGAAGCCGCAGTATACGGTTTCCCCAGTTTCAATTTTGAAATAGGGAAGTTAAGACCACTCGGTCTTTATCTTTCTGCACGAATAGCCATTTGAGCAGATATCGAAACGGCTGTTTTCTTCCGGAGTTACATAAATGATATCAGAGCTGTTGCTTCACAACCCATTTCCTTCACCATGAACTAAGAACCGATTATAATATTTGTATACTTTTTCTCTAATTGTTGACAATTTCTCAAATTGAATAAATTATTTTTAAAAAATGCCAGTTTTAAACGGTTCCATTTAGCAAATTGTGCGTCGTCGTATCTTTTACAATATCATTCTTTGTTTTTGTACTATTAGAGCTAATTAGAGACCATGTACACTTTGATGTGGGCTAAGCACGTGCTGGAAACAACTTGGTCAACTGTTTCTACCAAACTGTCCCACTAATTGAACAAGGCCTTCCTAACGATATTTACTTAAACTTCATAAGACATCCGATCTCTTTCCCATTATAAATTTTAATCGGTGCAGGATTTATATTAGCCGGATGTCACCACTCCCTATTCATCAATGGCTCAATTTTTAATTCCCCTCTTTTAAAATAATCTCCAATTATTTCAAACAATTTGTCTGTATAACCATGTAACTTCCAGACGACCGTTACTGTATATAACCAAACTTACGACGTCACTTCCCACCTGGTTGAGGACACAGTTATGAACCGGTCATTCATTTTGGGAAAGCATTTCCTATTGGAAGTTGATATATGTATAGAAAATAGGAAAATAAGTAGGAAAATAACATCCGTCAAAAAAGTACCAAAACCCGACTTGCCCCCATATATTTTGTATTCAGAACGCTGAACATGAAAAGATGAAACACTGCGCTGCATTGAGCAGGCATCCGTTTATTCTTCAAATCAAAGATCGTGAAGCAAGTAAAGAGATTAAAAATTCGAAGATAGAGAAACAAAGCCGGTTAAACTGCTTTATTTGACGGAAAAGTTATGGAAGAAATATATTCAACCGGTGTAATATTCGTCTGAAATATTTTAACGACCAAAATTTTATGTCAAGTTTACACTACGCATATAAAAAGGCAGGACGACGAGCAGAATTTTTAAACTAGCTCGGCTTACTTTTAAATAAAATGTTGTCCTTTGTCATAAAAATATACAGAGACGAGGGACAAATGTGATCGAAACCATCGTTACTTATCTCATCTCTTAGGTGACGAAATGCTCGGTTGCGAAGCAATTCGTGTTTTGTTGCCTTCGGCCGTTAACGGTGGCCTCGTACATCTTCTGGAAAGTCGGTAAATCCTTCCAAGATTGCTTTCTATGATAGGATACAAGATACTCTTTCCAGCCTTTTTTTAACACAAACCGTAAGGTGTTTTGGGTTTATAAATTCAAGAAGCACTGAGGATTATCGTAGATAACTGGAATTAACACGCACTGCAAAATAGTCCCTGACTGGATAAAACATCATGGGTAGGGAACATTTTATAAAATGAAAACCGTACAACTATGTTTTCTCTTTGCACTGAGGCTTGCTTTCTCTGGACATTTGTTCATCCTTAAAGTAAATGTTTTTTTTTCTTTAATTTGACATATTAAATAAGCAAAACCAGACAAATTAACGTTATAGAGTAACCAAATGCCCCTCAGACCAACACATTTCCAACGTCTGGTTGGTCCAGACGCCTACCCATCATCTTAATCACCATTTTTTTTAAATAGTACACAATCACTAATCTCTAAATATCCTTTCTTCCCTTACTCGTGTCATAGCTTTCTCCCCGTCACTCTGTCGGTTTAATTTAAACATTGTACAGTCTTGACAATAAATTTTCTTCTTTTTGTAAAAGCCTTCTTCGAGGTGTTACTCATCTTCAATTCAGTACAAACAAATTAATTTTCTTGCTCTAACAAGATTTCATCATTATCAAGTAATAAATTCCGTTGGATGATGCTTTTCACACGAAACAACTTTTTCTCTACAAAATTTTAAATTAATACGAATTTGAATAAGACCGGCTAGTTTTAATTATAACTGATATTTACGTCTGTTCGTTATTTTTGCGTTTGGTGCAGTGAAGTAAATAACAAAAAACCTATAAAATGATATTAATGGTAAGAGTATCAAATAAAATTTATATAATAAAATAACAAAAAACCTATAAAATGATATTAATGGTAAGAGTATCAAATAAAATTTATATAATAAAATTTTCAGTATAAAATACTCAAGCTCGTTTTTTTTTTCTTTTTTAAATATGTATATAATTACGAGGGCACCTGGAAAACTTGGATAAAAACATTTACAAAAAAAACCCGTGTGGAAAAGTCCACGTCTCCCTACGCTCGGAGGCTTAACATCGCCCAGAAAGCACGAGCAGACCCTCACCCCGCAGCCAGACCATCCCCCACCCGGAACACAGCCGCCGCACTCCGTCGCCACAACACCCCAGACAACCCAAAAAAAAAAGTCAGGAACAATTACTTCGACTCAAAAGTCAAAAAGAACAACGTTTTTACGGAGTGAGAAGTCATCCATACTTGAGCTCTTAGAAGAAGACACAAGAAGATAAAATTATGTAAAATTAAAATTTTTGAAAAATTAATATAAAAATAATCGATTATTGTTTTAATTTCAGAATCTTAAAAAATACAAAATGATTGAGTTTTTTTTACTTCAAATTAAAACTTTTTAACATCAAATGAACTCTTTTTGATTTCAAATTCACTTTTTTTCACCTCAAGTCAATCTTCAAATCCTTTTCCCTTTTGAAATATATATGAAAAGATCAGGGACGATTCCGCGTAGTCGCTTAACTTCTAAACTTTAAATCCAAAGATATTCAAAAATCGTGAGATGCGGTCTGCTGTGACGTACGTTTAGAAAAACATTTTCTTTATCGTGCCAACGTTTCTATCTTCATTGAGATCACCTTCAGGGCCTGGGATTGTTTAAATTTTACAAATACATGTGGGGTGTGGTAAAAAGTGAATGCAAAATATATTTTTTTAAATATTCATTCAAAATATTTCTACTCGCTCGAAGTGTTTTCTGTGTAATTGTGCCATTCTTGCGTGTCGTGTTGAAAGTGACAGTACGATATTGCTGATTTATGTTTATATACGTTATATATAAGGGGTGGGGAAGGCCCCACGTCGGTATAGAAAAGGCATTTTTTTTTAATTTAACATTTGTTAATTCCAAATCAATTCTATCTTTAAATAATTAAAAAAAACTCGGAGTTTGGTATGAACTGTAAGCATATAAAACAAAATTCCTGTAAATTTGAGACTTTTTTAAATAAAACATAATTGGGCTCATAGGTGACTATTTGAAATAGAATAAAAATAAAAAATCATATAGCACTGAATATGAAAATAAAATACATATTACAACTTTTTAAAAACTTTTTATTTGTTTTTTATAACTGCATTCTTCGACTCGACAAGTAAAACAGTTAATACATATAAACCATCCAGTGATGGTAGCCGTTAATAAATCCATACGATGAGCGAGATGTACTCCATCGCAGAAGACCGTCTTCAACTGTTAAGGTTGTCGTGAGGCCATTGGTGATTTCTTCTGTCTGTATTTATTTGGTAATGAGGCGGATGACAGCTTTTTGACGGAAGGGTTCTGATGGCGGTGTAGACCCAAATGGTGTTGCAAAGGCTGTTAAAAGTTTTGAATCCTCGGATAAGGGGACTTGGTGGTAGGCTGAATTTAAATCCATTAACGTAAAATACTCGGTTTCGCTGAAATTTAAAAAGGCCGTTTCAATCGTGGAGATGGGAATGTACTACCAAGTTTTCATTTAATTGTCTATAGTCGTCCACTAATCTAAAATCTGCATTGCCGCTATTTTTCTCAGGCACTATGAAACCACCATTATTATACAGGACAGAATGAAAAGTTTAATTATTTTCATGAGTTATTTATTTCTGTAAAATAGGTTGAATTGGCAACTTCTTCTAAATTCACACAATTTATTTGAAATTATTCGTTAATAAAAGATAACCGTGAGCCCGGAAACGACTGATAGGCGTCCATCTGTGGAAAATACGAAACGTGACTTCCGTATATGTTTATAAACTCGGAACCCGGAGGCAGCCTTTATCCGAAGTGGGGAACTATGATTTCAGGAGTAAAAAAGACCTGGGGATTAGGACGCCCGAAATGAGATTTCTGAGGTCGTCGGAAATTAAAGCTTGATCGACAGGAAGCGGAACTGTGAAATAAGAGAGAACCTCCCCAATTTTCCATCAGAATAATAAAATTGGAAAAACGTTGGGAGAACAGACAGATGCTTAGAACAGGCGGATAGAATCGAATTCTCTCTTTCAAATCTCATTTTTGTCGCAGGTGTTAATTACGTTGAAGAAATAAATTGTTTAGACGAACTATCTATTTTTCTTTTCCTACACGCGAATCCCATTACGAAACGGCATTCATCACCGCTTTAATGACTTTAGTTTCCTTTATTGCAAACAATTCCCGTCTTTTCCAGAAGCGGGAGGAATCACTTTCACAAATTGATAAGATTGCTCCCCCTTTTATAAAAGGCGGGAGTGACGTTTTGAGCCCGGAACGATGGGGGAAGGCTTTGCTGTTTTACACAAAATTGACAGTCCAACTCAGAAAGAGGAACGTTTAATTCAATGAATGAAGGTCTTCCATCTCTTCTTATTCAGCAATATTTTTTTTAAATTACCTCTTTATTTACAATCCCAGCGTATAATTCCAAAAGTAACCAAGCATAAAAAAGCCGACAAAATTCGATGGGTTTTTGCAATTTAGAATTTTTAACCAATATCGGCATAGTTAGGAGGAGGATGAAACAAAATATTATGATCATGGAAACGTCCAATTAAATTTTAACATAGTGAACGAAACGAGTCCTGTGCAACTGATTAGAGGAGGATACCTCGGTCATTCAAGCTCAATTTCATGCTACATACTGGTGATTGGGCGATAGAAAATAATACTGGTCTCGGGGATTAGGGTTTTCGTCGGGAAAATAAATAGTGCTTTTGTACAAACGCCGTGCTTTCGACGATATATTTCGTCTTTTTCAAGGTTCACAGAGATCGATCTTAATTAATGTTACATCATATCACAGATTCTTGACTTTTTACATTTACGTAGTAAAAATGGAAAAAAGATTACACATTTTAAATAACAAAAAACCCCTCTTCTGTACTGTTTTAATATAAAATAAGGACATAACAATAAGTAAGGAAAATTATTAGCTCGTAAAAATGTCACATTTAAAACTTCAGTTATGATCCGACGTTCGTACTGGAAACACCGTCGAAGGATCGAGATAATGAAGTTAAAAGGAATATTTTTTTTCCTTTATTCGAAATTATTCAGTTTATAAGAATAGAAAATTATTTTAATTTTAAATCATTACTGGTGGTCGCAAACAAAACACATTCGGGGAGATGTCCCTGGTCAACGGAGGGAAACCTCCGGATGACACTTTTAGAAACAATACGATGGAGACAGGCCAAAACAAAATGTTTCGAGGATTCAAAACTGACCTTGTTAAATTTCAAACATGCTCTAGAGTCTAGACGATGAAAAACGTACTCAGAAAGTTGTTTTTATTCGCAAATCAGATATTGGCCCTTATATCTTGTTTATTTGGAGGGTAACACCTTGGACACTCAAAATAAAGGATTATAAAGGTAACTTCCTATGACAATTGGTAAAATTTTGTTTGAAAATCATCCCAAATTTCGTAATGAAATTGTTAATATAGACAAAGCCGGGCCAAAACAGAGTAGTGTCAATTTCAAATCACATTTTGGGGCTAACATATTAAGCAAGCATCTGAAAGAAAAAAATATTAAAGCCTATGTACCTAACTTAAATTTAATACGGCAAGGAGTGTCGATAAATGTCCGAGTTGAGAATTGAGTTAGTTGAGATTAGAAGCAATAAAATTAAAAGAAAATAACGTAGAAGCTGTCGAGGTCAAAAGATTCAAACGTAAAATGGATAGAAAGTCCAGTAAGCGAAAAAATGCTTTACCACCAACCGGGGCTATACTAATTTCCTCCACAAACTCTACCCGATAGTGTATATATTCACTATGTCAAATGTAAAGTTGAGCCGTACGTTAGAAATGTTATTATGTGTTTTAAATGTCTAAGACATGGGCATGTAAGAGAACATTAGATGTGCAATCTGTTTGGGGTCACAAAAAAAAGATTGCGATAAAATACAAATACCGATTAAATGTTTAGTTTATGGGTCCCCATTCGGTTTTCTCTCAATAGGTATATAAAGAATATAAAAAAACAAAAAAACAATATATCACGGCACACATGCATATAATGATGCAAAAAACCCGTGTGAACCGAACTTCTTGTTCTAAGGTAACTGCAGGCATAGACATACATATAAAAAAGAAACAAATCAATGTTTCTCACACTTCCACAAAATACCCAAATCGCCACACATTATGGAAATAAATCTCTAAGCAAAAAAAGAAATCGTTCTTCCCCGGAAGAACAATATCCAAATGGTGACAAAAAATTGTATAGCCTACTTGTTCCCGTACAGAAGAATACACCGGGAGGTTTAATTTTAATACACAACCCACACAGACTCCCGGAGAATGAAACCGATGAAAAAACCTTTAATTAACTTAATTTGCGATTCAGTTGATGATTTTGTCCTGTTTGCTTCCGTCTCTCTTCCCTACAGTCCTCGATTACTTAGCCTCCAAAAGTGATTTTCTTTTAGTTTTATCTTATTTTCAAGAAGCATTTTTTTCTTTAGTTTTGTTAATTATCGCGTTCAAAATAACGCGAGTGCCTCCTCCCGCATCCTTAATAACATACATCATACAGGGTTCGGACGGAGAGAAACAAGTAATTAGTTTACCTTGTTTTAAAGAATTAAAGATACCTTTGATCTAGTACAAATATTGGGCAAAAAACTGATCCCCTAATGGTTTATAGCTTTTTAAAAATAAACCGCAGTTTTCAGAATGCAAAACGTTTGGACGTGTTACCGATGTACCAAACGAAATATATTGCATTGTTTGACGAAGTGGAAATATTTAGATTCCGGACTTACAGAATGTAAGTATGGGTCTATCATGTACTTTAAGGATGAAGCTAATGAAAGGTGGCCGAGTTACCGTAACGTCTTAACTGATGGACCAAAAATGGTTACAGGGATTGAATGTGCAGTGTGTGATCCCATTAACAAGTACAAGTGCCAGATAAAATTACCCAAAGAATGTAGCTATACTCAGTCGAATTATATTCAATTTCAACTGCTCTCAATTATATTAGCACCTACAAAATGAACGACCATATTTAATAATAATAACCAACCGTCAGCTTAAGTTCACGTCTTAAATGACTAAATGACAATCCCATAATTTTTGAAGTGCTAGCCAAAATTAGTTTTCTCAGGCAGAGCGGTGAAGATGTCAAGTTTGCATGCGCTGGCATTGAATATATTGAGAGAGTGGACAGGCTGGCAAGGAAAGCTGCTCACAACGGAAAAGAATGCCGATTACATTCATTATACTGAAATCAAAAATCAATTCACAAGGTCTCTAGCAACGCACACTCAAAAATAGGTTTACAAAAACATTCAACCTAACGTTGAGGCATCCCGGGGCCAGTAAACCGCACGTAAATAAAGAGATGTGTAAAATTATAGCCAGGCCTGTCAGACCAAACAATGCCGTAGTGGTCAATATGTGCGTAGGTGGTCAATATATGCGTAGAATAAACAGATCTGCTACAAACGTTTGCGAGCTCTATATGGAACTGTGTTCAATGGAAAATTTAATCATGATTTGTTCTCGAAATGAGAAGGAAATGAAAAAATATTCTCAACAGCCTTGTCTGGATACATAGATAATCCCTTTGGTTACCATACTATATTAGAGTCTAGGAACTACTCATATATAGCGAGGTCGTCTGATTTTTAAAATCATGTCATCTCCACCGTATAAATAAGAAATAATAAAATAAATTTTAGTGACGGAGTTTTGTGATGTTATCCATTAGTGATGAATGAAAATTCGTCCTTTAGACGTGTCTGCTTATGTTGTCCATTAGTGATGAGTGAGACCTCGTCGCATGGACGAGTCTGATTCAAGCGGGGCAGTGCCTCTGCTTATATAGGGAAGGGCTCTACTCTGATTGGCTGCAGAGTGGAGGGCGAGAACATTCTACACATCGTAGTGGCATCTAGCGGTACCTTCAAGCGGCCACTGCATAAACATTTACTTTATTTTTTATATTTAATTTTAAAATTTTGTGTTTTAACATAGTATTACACTTAAGATGTAACAAACTATTAGTTGATAATTAATACCATATTTGAGACATGGCTGTGAATGAAAATCCAATGCGAAAAAAACCTATGCGCCCTAAATCTTGGGATAACAATATCAAAGTAATTAGGAATTAGGGAAATACTTTTTTTTAAAGAAAATTTACGGGTGCCAGAACCTGCCAAAAGTTACGGTCGTGTGTAAATGTATCAGAGCACTTTACTCTTGTATGACCTACACGTAGGCAGGGACCAACGCACAGATTTTTCTATTTTATAAAATATCGGGATCCACCCATAGTGCGGCAGGTTCTTACCTGTCAGATCTTGGCAGGTCTATTTCTAATTCTTCGAGCCCAAAGAATTGTATGTTCAATATTTAAGATCTCGCTTGAACATTTTCTGTCCTCCATTCATTTCACACCTGAGAATTACACAAATTACTGGCAACAAGACATTTTTGGACAGATTGCGGAGCAAATGCCTCAATGCACATCAATTGAATTGTGAATTTCAATCTTTTTAACTTCTCCGACATGGCCGCCAAAACCCCTTGCGTACCCATAGGAATTCGGTAAATTCTTGGAAATCTCTCAAAATTGAAGACGTGTCGGAATTTTTGTTGATTCATTTACTTGGAACAACTTAGACCCTTCCACAAGAAAATCGTCAGAAAACCCAGCATTCCTCTACAATGATGCGTACTTTTACAGAATTAATGGACTTTGTCACTGAATAAAGTCGTACTCAAGAGTTTTGAATTTCCAATGCAACCAACGTTTCTAGAGGCAAACCTTCTATATTCAGGGGCTGAATTCTCTGCCTGCCCCCCTCCTTCTCTTAACACCCATCAAAGCGTTGTCTATGTTCGGTATCTCTTCAATCGCTCCATGCCCATCTCGATTAAAACTTAAAACATCGATAACAAATATCAAACTTTCAGTCGTCTAAATAGATGTTTTAACTGTTTGGGTACAAATAGGCCCAACGATAGGTCATGTCGCGTTTGTTATTCCAACAAGTATCACACGATTCTCCATAATTCTGAAAACTTATCCCCATCATCAGTGCACTCACCGGTTTCAAAAGAAGAATCGAATTCCAATTCTGTAGCGTGCCAAACCAACAACTATTCCTGTTTTACGTACGGCACCTCGGGGGGCCATTTGCAAGTTTTGCTCTTAATACGAAGGTGCCTCTCGGATGTCTGGTCGGGAGGGTGAGGTTCCGCGTCAGTGCGTTCGTTACCATCCAGGCCAATGTATCCAGGGACCCTGACAACAACCACCGTTTTTCTGAGGCGATCAAGTTCGGCATATTTTTCTAATAAGAGCACGCGTTACGCAGAGCCCAAACAGCGGTTAGAGTCGGTACATAAGAGGAACGCTGAATCGTCTCAAAAGCGTACCAAATCGCGTAAAATTCTGCTGTGTATGCGCTGTAATGATACCGCACGTACACCATCGCCAATCCTAACCTTCCCTAAAACGATTTGGGCAACTTCAACAGATCGTCACGGACAAGTAACGTCAGAAAGGTGCAGGGTACTTTTGGTCTGTCACCCAACGGAACACCGTCCCCAGGGCCAGTCCAGCCCGTGCTCTCAACATCAGTCCTGGCCTCTCGAAAATTCATATTGTTGAGGACTTTTCATTTTTGCATTTCTATTTCTTTTAATAACACAGGACAGTTGGGTGAGCGCGAGGTATGATAGCCGCTGCAATTAACGCAAGTGGCGGGGTTGGCTCATCCGAATTCTGTGGCTTCCCCTTCTCTCCTTGTAACGTTAAATTACCGCGTCACAAACGGCTGTGTAAGAGGAGTAATCCCCATGGTTTCGAAACCCAGTGACGCGACGCCTTTTGGTTGCTTTTACCCATTTTTTCTCTATTGTCCTTCTCTCTCTTCTCTCCTTTTTTTCTGTGCCGGTGACTCTGCAGTAGTCTCAGGTTTGTGCTTAGGAAAATTTATATTAATCTTAACCAAGTCTGAATTTTGTTTACATATTTAAACTTCGTTTCTTCGATAATTATTTTTAGTTTAGCATATTAATATATCGTTAAACATTCACTTGTCGTGGTACCATCGGCGTAACTATCCCGTGTTTAATGGTGTAATAACAAACAATAAATACAAATTCTGTAATCCGTGTAATCTTAATTTTTATTTTACATAATACCCCGTGTACGTAGTGCGGAATAATGCTTGGAATCAATTTAATTAAAACGATGTTGTAGAACAACATATTTTTATGTGCAAAGAAACATTTGTAAAAATCTCGATACAAAACAAAAATATTAATTATTATAATAGTCAATGAGTAACAGGTGCACGCAAGTTTTTAAAACTGTTATCATAAAAACGTGTTAAAGGCGGTCTAAGTGAATAATAATTACTAGATTTGAATACAGGACCCAGTCAATGGCTTGGTCCCACGAACTTTCCTGTGCTTTATGGGTGAACGCGTGAGTCAGCCTGTTCCTTGCAGGGAAGGGGTTCCGTTTTATATTTAGGTGATACCTCACGGTGATATTAGTTTGGAGTTATTATCACTGTCCATCACAATCTTTAGAATTTTAAGAGGCTTGTGGATGAATGTTGGCAAGGTTCGGTGGATAACCCTTAACCACCTCTTACCTCATGCCCGTTTCCTTTAATATTAGGGGTATTCACTATGTTTGTAAGATGTTAACTGGTGGTAACTTGAATAAAGAAATGTCCTGTAAGATTGTGAACGCCCCCCTTCTTTTCTTAGCATGTTAAACGTTAATTTTTTCGCAATGCTGCGTGTGGCGATTGGTAGAACCAAAAATAAAGGTATTGTATAACATTCTTTGAAGGCTTGTTGTTCTTTGTTTAGGTTTTCTTTTGGGTTAAATTGTAAGATGACTGAAGTTAATAAAAAAAGAAATGCTGACGTCGATAGCCCTTCGAACCTTTCTGAACGCCTCCGGCCCGAAGTTTGGGATACGCCGCTAGCCGGTGATGAATTAAAGCTCTGGGAGCACTTATCGAATTCAGTGAATGACGTTCTTGACCCCCCCCCCCACCCACCAGTGTATGGCATTATGTTAAGTCAGAAGAAAAACTTGTCCTCGAGGGCTGAACATGTCAAGTTTTTTATAGCATTCCTTGTGGTTTGTTAGGTGCTTTGGTGGGTGATGATGTTGACACCGATCGCCCTTTCGAACCCTCTGAATGATTCCGGCCAGTCAGTTCCTGCCGAAAACATCGTAGTCTTACCCAAATATTCAAACTCCGTGGTTGTACTCAAATTATGATTTTCAATTGCCTTCGTCACGTAAGCATTCGGTACGAAACGTCTTAATCCGCCGGAGACTGTGCGGCCCTGCCAAACCGAAGAACGAAAAGGACAACTGCTGCAGAATTGCCTGATCCCGTACCGAGACACGTTGGAGTAAGAAAAAGTTCTAATTCATACCCATCCCCTCGTCGGATTCACTATTTCCCATTTTTCTTTAATTTAAATTTATTTAGCATTCTTATATTTACCGTCAACTTAACAAACAAATTTGGTCCCCACGGCCGGATAAAATTGTGTTACACAGATTGAATAAGTAAAGGTTCGGACATTTGCAATTCGTCGTCGAAAATATTTTAGCCACCTTGGACAGATTCGTGGCCCATAGAGGCGGTCCTCACACCATTTGTTCAGATTGTGATTTTTGTAATAAAGTTTATTGCAGACATTATTTATTTATGTCACAATACTTACAATTTCTAAATTTCCTCAAACTCTTTGCTATACAACTTAATCTGTCCCGGAGGACCAAATTTTAAATTTATATGTAACTTTGACTGTATATATAACTCTAACTATAACAGTACACTTAACAAACATAAAATTTGGTCCCACCGAATCGGATGAAGTTGCATAAGACAGAGTGAATAAAAAGGGACCGGACATTTGCAATTTGAGTACCAGAATCTGCAGGCAGCCTTTTGTCATTCGTGCTGATCACCTATACCACCTGTGTCTTGCCGGTTCCTGGTTGGGGCTTCTGGTGGTCAGGAGAAGGGAGTGAGTGTTACCATATGCATTGCTTTCTATATTTGTGATAAACAACCACAAGGACTACCGTTTGTTTTATTAATTTTCTGCTAGATTTACAAAGTTAATACGTCTCTCAAACGGAATTAGAGCTAGAATATAAAACATTAATTTCCCAGAGAGAATAGGTTTTTGCTAGTGTCCAATCAATACTCAATTATTCCAAATCCCTGTCAAGTGACAAGGCAAAACCATTTGTTCCTAGATTGGAAAGATCGAGCACCTTACAAGAAAGGTATGATGATATCCCAAATAGAGCTATCACATTCAATTCAAAAACTGGGAATCCTTCTTTTACCATTAAAGTAAATGAAGTTCAAACCGCATTTGAAGGTATGGCCTTTGTGGCTGCTTAAGTAGAATTCGAAAAGAAAGAAAAACCACAGATTAATGTACTACAGAATTCCGGCTTGTGATAACTTGGCGAAATTGGAAATAGCCCCCTTTTCTGGCAGAATTGTCGAATGGCCAGGATTTTTGGGCCTGATGAATCGTTAATGGACAGTAGTAAGCTTTGGCTAACGTTCAGAAATGTCAGTATCTTCAAACCTTAGTTGCCTGTGATGAACAATCCGTTATTTCTCAATATCACTTATCTGAACAAAATTACGCGTTGGCTTTAAACGCTTTAAAAGAGCGTTGTCAATATAAACGTAGGTTAGGACGAAGGTATGCATAGTATTTGTGACTTTGGTAAATTGCCCAATGGAAATGCAAGTAATTTACAAAGATTTCTGAAAGTTCATACAACCGCGGTAAATACTTTGAGCGTTGGAAAGCTGATTATTTGTTTTTACATCTGGCGTTACATAATTTAAACTACAAAACACGGAAGGCTCTTGAGAGTAAACCCTCGCCAATTTCAATCCCTCTGTATAAACAATTTACAGAATTTGCTACTGAAATGTGTCGAACTTTCGAATTGTTAGAATCAACCGCAAAAGGACTATTAACCACCGAAAACCACGCATGGTTTTGATTACGAAATCGGTTGAAACTAAAAACAATGCTGAGTTTACTCGGGCTTCTGAATCGAATAAAAGTTTGCACTAGTACAGCTTTCGTGCCCTCAGTGTATGTAAATATGAATTTTTGTGGAAACGCTATCTAGGTCCGCATATACGAAGACATTGCAAATGGATGTTCGTTGGAATTTGTACATAATGCCAAAGTAATAAATATCATAGTTTGTTACACCCATCCCATAGTGGACCTGGAGCATCAGTGCCCACAAACGAGTCTGAAACAGCACTTTTTCTTCTATAACTGAAACACCGTATACTCTTCGTATATCTAAGATTTCTGAGACTACGGTAAAACGAAAGTCTTGATCCAAGTATCGTCAATTCCAGTCAGCTAGAGCTGTGTTGAACTCTGGTTTTCAGGTTTCTGCGATAACTTCGTCGTTAGTTAAAAAATTGAAATTTAAACCTGCTAAAGCTGTTTGTGAAATCATTGGTTTTTCTATTGATCGTGTGAAAGTGTGTGGCGCAGTTAATTGTGTTATTGCTTCGCGATATGATCCGCATTCTTTCCAGTTAAATCCAATAGTGTTGACGACCATTGCCCAGTCGTTACCCAGTTTACCAAGATTAGAACAAAAGATAAATTTCGACATTTTTCCCTTCCTGATGATGAATTTTATGTACGTTCCAAAGTTGATCTGCTTTTAGGGGCTGATATCTACCCAAACTTTGTACAAACTCCCAGCCCAAAAATAATGCTAGGAAAACCAGTTCCAATCTATATTTGACTTCGTGTTAACAGGTCCCGTGTCTGGCAGGACTTTAGACTCAACCTGCACTGCCCTTTTGACTTTATCAACAAATTTAGACGAGCCATCAGGCGATTTTGGGAACAAGAGGAAACCTCTACCTGCGGATCCTGGAGATGTACAGGTCGAGGATCATTTTCCGAGAAACGGTCACCGGTATAACAGGAAAGATACGTTGTTGCCCTTCTCTTTAAAATGGAGAAGACTCCGTTACGAAATAGGAAAGGTTGAAAAGGCTTATTGATCGTTTAAATAAAGATTGTATCGCGATGAGAACAACAATCAATCTACCCTATCAAGCATTTTTACGCGAATACCTAGATCTTGGCCACATGAGTGTAGCAAGTGAGCCTAGTGATTATGTGCTACCACACCATTGCGTCGCTCAACTTACTAGATGTAGCACTAAAGTGCGAGTTGCGTTCGATGCCTCAACAAATCTGGGGAAAGCCTGAATGACTTGCTGTGTAAAAGCCCCAAGTTACAAAAAGCCTTACCTGACTGGCTAACCCGATTTCGCCAACAGTACCGACAAATATTTGTTCGCAAAGAATCATTATTAATCATATCATTAAACATATTTTGGCAACCAGACGAGTGAAGGACGATCCAAGAATTTGAATTGAATGCCGTATCCTACAGGTTCCAAACCATCCCCATTTTAAACTCAACGGGTGTTGCAGCAATTAGTCATCGACAAAGGACGATGATGTCTTGGGTGATGCTGATAAGGTTGAAGCACCTTGTCAACTGCAAAGGGAATTAGTCCAATTGTTAGCACGTGGGGTTTTTAACCTCCGCAAATGGTCTGATAACCATGAATCTGTGCTGGAAAATGTACCGGTCGAACATAGGGAGTCAGTTCTTTCTTTTCCTTCGGACTGCCAAATCATAAAAATTCTGGGTTTGATTGTAGATCAATATTAAAAAGTCAAGATATGTCAAGTTAAACATAGTTGAATATAAGAAACAATATAGATATCTTATTTGTTCAGGAAACTTATAATTATTCCAATGTCATTTTCGGCTTCACAAATTACTTTAAAATATTTTCCGCTGGCGAAGGGAAAAAGGATGCGACAATTGTTTTGCAAACACACATCTCGATTTTATACGGCTACATGGTAATAGGGACGAAGACTTCCTTGTTGTTGTATAAACGTGTACACAGACATTAAAATTTTGGTTGGTCAGCACATATTTTGACATCTTAATAGAAATAGAAATTGGTATCTGCAATAGTCTGAAATGCTTTGGGCTCCATCTTTGCTCCTAGCCATTGACTGTAATGCTAATGGGTTTTAATGTTATTTAAATTATGATTAGATTTGTGATTAGAAATAACGGATTGAGCGTGTTTTTTGATTATCACAGGGGATGTGAGTTGCTATGATCATAGGAGCGATTTTTTTTCCAGAGGTTAATGGTGTTTTACGTAGGGGAACTCCATTGCATTCCCTCTACGTCTTAGTTTTTCTGGTAGAATGCTGGACGTTTAGGTCTTCCAACGTTATACGTTTTACATAGGAAGTCATCCGCTGTCTGAAGTAGATTGAACCTATTTGTAGTGACAACGTTCGAATATAGAGTGTTAGCCTGTACTCGAGGTTTCTTTTCTTCTAATAATCTCTTGTGCTTCTCTGCGCAGTGCTTGTAAGCAGGGGCTGACGCCTCACATTTATCCTCTCCGTTTGACCGCAATTATATAGTTTTATATATATTATAGTTTTGCTCTGACATTATTCCTTCACATGATTGTATCTAAGACAGTTAAAGCACTGCTAACCGGAGGAATATATGCATCTACTTTGCATATTACGCCAAAAATGTTTACAGACTCAAGCAGGTTCACTGAAACAGACTGCGAATCAAATGTATTTAATATATATTTTTTTCCAGATGACTCCTCTTTTATGAATAAGGAACGATTGGATATAAGGGAATAAACCATTTTCTTTAAACAAACTGTATTCACGTAGGGCATTTGCCGATTCGTATGATTTCATTTCAATTTTTTAATCTGTTTCGCTCGCTCACAGATATGTTTATAACGTCATTAGAAAAATTATTGTTCGCTTTCCTTATTATATATTACGCAGGGTGGACGACCAAGACCCGAGGGGTTAAATGCCTGGGCAGACTCGTACCCCATCCCTAAAAGGACCGGGACTTGGTCGGCACACGTGTCCTGCATAAAACTGTTGGACCTGTTCACAAATCCCAAGATTTTGGGCCTTTTTATCTTGGGGAGTTATTTGGCAATGTCCTCTCCTTCAAAAGCTTCAAATCTATGCCTAGCATGCATAACACACTCTGCGAGGTAATGCCGTGCGGCACAGAAGCGACGAAAGGGGTCATGAAGGGTATTCTTAGAAGGTGTCTTCTCAAGGGGTAATAGACCGTCAGGATACCTATCTCAACAAAGCCGTTGATAGGACCCTTATCAGCAGGTTTGTTGCTGTTTTTGTTCAAGGCGATAAGGAACTCACGTCTTTTCGCTAGATCTAGACTGGCCGATTCTGGGCCTTTATCTTTATTTTCCCTTATAATATAACTTTATTATACTGTGTAGAAAAATCCTCCACCGCACGTTTGAGGGTAAGTAGTTTTAATTGATCGTTGACCCGAGTCACTGAATATATCAGGTGGGATTACAGCCATATTGGATGATGGTATTCGTTTAACAAATTCCTCACTTATCGACTAGGAAAAAAATCGAGTTCCATCACAGCAGGTCAATAATTACTCAGTAATAAAGTAATAAGTAATAAATAAAGCATAGTTAACATGTTGGGTAACTAATATTGATAAAGTTGTTTACAAATCGGGATCTGATCGGTTGATCCTTCCCCGTCGGAATCTGAACAACAACTGATATTCTCCTTCAACTATCTTTTAACATTTCCCAAATTTCGTATTGTATTCTAACCTCGCCACGACCTTCAGTCAGTAATTCCTTTTTTCTAACAATGCACGCCAAATCGTATTTTTTAAAAATTTATTCCTTTCATTTGCATTTTATTTTTGTATCCAGCGAACACAATATATATTGATTTTGTATAAACACAGAAAATTAATAATTATTGTTAATAAGCATCCAGATCCATTAGAAATTTAAGGCAAGTATTAAGTATTCGTTTAATGTTATTACTATTATGCATTATGTATTAAGTTTAATTCTATAACATTGGTTTATATTGTAGTGTCTTCAAATTGACGAATAAAATAACAATTGTAAAACCCCCAGGGGATAATTTCTCTTGTGAAGGGAGTTGTTATGCTAATAATAATCTTATTAGTGCTTATTAGTAGCGCTTCTCCCCCTCTAATATTGTTCCTTTTACAGCTTTAGTCGAGTGAATATCGGCACTGGTAATAAAGATAAATAACCTATTCAAAAACTTCAATCAAGGTAGTATTTATTTTGTTTTTTGATATATATATATATATATATATATATATATATATATATATATATA
>CM077100.1:24208716-24226673 GCA_039619505.1 Cimex hemipterus | reverse complement strand
GTTGGAAGCGTTATTAAATCAGGTAGTTTTCCTCAAATTTGCTGCCTTCTGAGACTAAAATTAGAAACTCTGGATTACTTTATACACTTTCCGATTTACACAATTTTCCACTCTTTTTGTAGTTCTGGCTGAAATAAAACACAAAATATTAGCCCAAACATTTTGCCACCTTCATCTTCTTATTGAAAAATTAACGGGAATTTCAACGGTGCTTATAGATTTTCAGAGAAATGTTTAGATTAAAAGATATCACGATTTTCCGACCCCAGGACGTGATATCTTTCAAAATCGATAAAAAGCGAAATTACTCTGAAATGGTTGAGAATCGGACCATGGACAATATGAACTTTTTTGTTCATTTTAGGGTGAAGAATCTACTGGAGAAGTTTGTAGCACGAGTAGCAATTCACCCTGTATATATATATACTATTTCTTATTATTATATTATTATTTATTTATTATATTATTATTTGTCGTCGGGATTTTCTCAAACAAGTCATCTCCAAGTACAGCATAATTACTGCAGCACAAAAACTTAGGGAAAAGTTAAATCAGTCGGTTACTGTGGGAGCTATTCGGAAACGAGCAAGGCTGGGCATAAGGAACAAGGGACGGCAATTCGAACAAATTTTATACTGAATACAATATTGTTTTGTTTAATGTGATTTTTTTCTTAAATGAGAGTAAAAAGAAAGGAAAGCGGAATAAATAAACTACTTCCACCCTTCCCTCAGCCAATACAAGGTCGCTTCACCACTTGGTTTCTCCTCCCAAAGAATATCAATCACTGTGAGCAATAATCATTAGAAAGGTTAGTAAATGAAAAAAAAATTGTGTATATAACTCCGCATTGAACAGACAGGACAGCAATATCTGGACGCATTCTCCACCAAGTTCAATGAAGTTCCTAGGTTTGGCCTGAAAATAAAACAAAACGTCGCCGTTAGCACCTGCGAAAATCTGTTGAAAATTAAATACTCTAATCAGCCTTGATAACACTGGACCCTAGAAGGTAGTGAAAACTGGAATCATTCTTGTTGCTTGTGGTAAACAACGCTAAAAAACATGTGCAAACGTCTAGAAAATTACGTAATAATAGGCAATATTCGCTGTGGCCTAGTCATTCATTGCCCTCTGTGTCGTGTATAGTGTGCCCTTGGAATTTTTAATGATGATTCTATGTTAGATGAAACCTATTTCAACCTCTATCCACGAATCGTAAAGTAATGACCCTTATACCACCTTTCCGACACATAATTATTTTTTCTTTGGGATGAAAGTTTTTAAAGAGATTTTAAACATTTTATTATTTTTTTACCCGAATGTATCCATTCAACACACAGATTTCTCTTGCGCTTATATTTATAATTTCCAATCGTCAGGATCTCTGAACGTCTGGATGAAAAAAGTCTTTCAATTGTTACTATCAACCTTTCGATATATTTCAGATGATCAACAGGGCAAAAGAATCTTAAATGTGTCTACAAATTAAGTTTTTAGATTTCTTTGATTGTTTCCGTCCCAAAATTGTCAAGGTCTGTGACGCATTAGCATTGAAACTTTTTTCATAAAGACCATACCGAGATCCAGAATATTTTAAAAATTAATATTATTGGTTGCCTATATCCACAGGGGTTATAGGTAGGTAGACAGATGCCCGACAGAGGAGCCAGGCAGCACGTAGGGGCACAGTGTGCAAGGATTAGATATCCAACATTTATTCTTTTACTTTATCCTTGCTATTGACGATGTGCATGGGATATGTTGGATGGATGGATACAATGATCACCAGGGACTGGAGGAGTACCTCCTGAGCACTGCAGCTGTTCCGCTTATTGTACTATACCCTGGCTCCATTTTTGGGGGAGGGCTCACAACACAAAGTGAACTTGAGCCCCCATTGTACCAGTGTTCTTCCATCGAAGAAACTCATTTTTCAAGGGGGCTGGGGCCAGATTCAGGGTCGCTGGGATCCGGTACCGCCGATTCCATTGATGAGTGCCGTGTCAATTTCTTTCAATTGCGGCCACCGGTCCCTTTAGGGGTCAGAAAAATTCCAGAGGCGACAGTGGGGATCGAACCCACGACCGTGGGGTCTACTAGCCGAGAGTCTGAGGCCTTAACCACTCGGCTACCGCGGCCCCCCCTGGATGACGTAATTTTTAAATTTTATGTGTTTTATGGGCTGTGTTACCTCCACATTGACCCCAGGTCTGAGGTCTTGCATTGTCGCCCACAAGTATCCCAACTGTTCATGCGTGCCCTTCTGTATCTTACATTCTAACAGTATGTGCTTGGCTGTGGTTAAAACTCCACATGTTCAGGCGTAATGGGAGATATCCCCCACCTCAAAGGACCACTGATAAGACGATCGGTCGAGTCACTTTTACGCTGGCCAGCAGGAAGCTTACAACAAACAATTGCAATATGGCAACGAGTGATTTGGTTTATTCTTCTCAACCAACGCCACCGACATTAGAGACTGGACTGGGAGAGTGAGACATCTCCATTTATTTTCATCCGACATTGGAGCCGGGAGCACGCGGCACGACTTCCAGGGAAGAGAAAATATTATTTCTTTGTGTTTTGGTGGAAGACAGTGACTCCAGAAAACATTATTTTGTGTTCCTATTTTTTATATTAAAAAAATTATCCTTCGTTAACAACATTCACGTTTTTCAACTTGCAAGTGTCGCTCTTTTTTCTTTTCCTTTTTTTTGTAAATTTTCTTGCTACGGAACTATTCCTTTTTTTTCACAAAATATATTTCTATGATTGTATATCATTTTATTGTTTGTACGCATTATTTAAAACACCTCTACAATTTAAATCGATCACGGAGTACGAGGAGATTCATTAAACTCTGGGGAGAGGAGCGGTAGAAGTGAGCGTGAAAGAGTTCACTCCGCCTCAAATCAACATAACGTAATAATGTCAAGCACATAGGCGGAGGTTCGTGTGCCATCAAATACGCATGTGTAATCTGCGTGTGCCCTATCCGGAGTCTTGCAAGTAAACATTCTTCTTTTCTTGATTGTCTAGCTGCGGGTGGTCCATAGTCCAATGTCCGCTCTAACGGTTCTTACCTTTTGAGCCGTTAAAATCTTATATGCTCCTCCTCAGGCCCACTCCTTTTTTGTTCCCCTTGTTCTAGGCCGTTTTTAGTTACATGTTTTGCCTCCGTATATGAAACATTATTGGTTTAGCTCCAAATGTTTCCGACTTATTAGTACTTGTTTTGCGTAAGAACAGACTACATGGTGCCTTGCCACGATGCATATCTGCGAGAAAGTGAGTCAAGCTGCCTCAAGATGCTCATATTTCATCATGCGGGGCTCGGACGGATCCCCTCAAGGAGGCCAGGTCTGGTTAAATTTACATCTTTCCTTTGGAGCCTGGCATTTTAGCCAGCCAAAACTCATCGTGGGCGTCGCTTCAAGGACAAGGAAACAGCTTCTTAATTTGTACACTATTTTTCTTATTGTCATTTTATGTTATATAAGTGTTTGTGACCGACCAGCGCGCATACATCTATTTTGGTTCTCCGTCCTATGATAACGGTTCATTTCTTAATAATTTATTTATGATTTACACCTACAACTTTCGTTACAATGAGTAAATTCGATAATTCATTGATGAACCCCAGGGGTAAGATGTAATGCCACAACCACGGTTAATTTGAAACAAAATGAGTTTAAAGAAGTGATATCACAATTTGTCGTTAGCTTAATGGTACCTTTTCGTGTGGTGGAGGACGAATGGTTCGCCAAAATATTTAAACGGATTAAAATCGACAGGCATGGCCTCACAGCCTAGTCTGGGCTATAGAAAAAATTTGATGAAAAAAATATGACTGTGAAGAATCTTTTAGAGAGTGCTGAATTTGTATGTACTACGGCAGGCATTTGGTCTCGTAAAAAGCGAGCGTTTTTGGGGGTGACAGCCGATTGGATATCTGACATATACGAGCGAATCAGCTACAATCACAGGCGATTCAAAGATTCGCACACTTTTGATAGGATTGCTAATGAACTGCACCTAATCCACTCAGAGTTTCGTTTGAATGCCACAAAAACTGTGGCTACCGTCACGGATAATGGCTCAAATTTTAATAAGGCGTTTAAGAAGTCCGGTGTTAACAAAAACTTGATAGAATTGAGTGAAGAAATGAACGTCTTTCCAGATGTCGAGCAGCAGAATAAGAATGATCATGATTCCTCATCAGAATCGGAATCCGGTCATGAGGTAGAGTACCAAAACCAAGGTTTCCTGAACGAAGCTGAACATGAAGTTCAATCTATCATCAACTCCTCTTCACATCGTTGGCCACACCAATTGTCTGAGTCTGTGGCTCGTATCCTATTTTCAAAATCTCACTGGCGCTCTCAACAAGACACGCAAGAATGGCACAATTACACAGAAGACAAACACTTTGAGCACTGAAGATGGTCTTAATAAAGATCGAAACGTTGGCACGATAAAGAAAATGTCTCTCTGAAACCTACATCACACCAGACCGCATCTCACGATTTCTAAATAATTATAGATTAACGGTCACTAATCACCACACATTTTCGTGTAAGTGAAGTAAAATCAGCAATTGGCAACTAATGATTTTCTATACATAAAAGAATATGTTGAATGATCAGCTCCACTGGCAGTAGTGCTTATAGGGGGAAAGAAATGCTTTTTGCCCATTTCATCGCACTGTTTAAAACGGTGACTTAACTCGATTAATAGCGCACACCGCATGATGGAGTGTTAAAACTTTTCACATCTCAAATCATTCGAGACAGGTTAGAAGAAGATGAAAATGAGACAATTTGGAAGAAGAGCTTAGCTCCTCCGTATTTTCGCTTTATTTTTATTTTGCAGGTAATGAACAGCCACCATGGAGTTTCGATTCCATTCTCAAGCCCACGTACAAATCAGCAATTATTTCAATGATCGTTCAATAACAACGAGTTTGCTGAATAAACACCCTGACATCAAAAAACTTTACCTAAAAGCAAATACTATTATTCAATCATCTGCTCCAATGGAGAGGCTATTCTCGTTCGCCTCAATAATTAACGCCCCTAAAGCCAACAAATTGTATGATAGATGTTTCGAAATACGTGTCATTCTTAAAGCTAATGCTTTCCGTTTCAGCGTTTTCAGGTTAATTTTTGTTTCAAAATCAGGAAAGGCTAGCAAAACATATTAATTCTTCTGTTATTCAGTTTGTCTTCATGTTGCTTAATAGGTATGTAAACATATTTTTCTACGAGGGAAAGTATTTACTTACTCGGAAAATTGATCAATTAGTCGTTTTTGGCCGGTTAAAAGTGAAACACTAAACAAATATTGTGTTTTCTTTACTACAACACGAATGTCTCATGCTACTTATGTAACCCCCAATTGAAAAGTTTGTTTGCCCTGATGTGAAAAGTTTTTCCTCCTGTGGAAACTGATTTTATGGAATAAGTACCTTCTGTTTTGTTTTCCAAATGGTGTTTTTTCCATTACAAGTTACTCAAACATGAAATGCGACATTTTCTTAACCAACCACTTTTCTCCGGGAGTATTCCAGGTTATAATTGAATTGCATATTAAGTCTTCAATTGAGGACTGAAAATGGAAAACGGATGGAATTTACCGGACATAGATTTTTCGCTCCACTGAAAATTTTTAAAATTTTGACAATTCATGCGTTTTCCATTTCCAGTCATCAAAAAAAAATTATATACATTCCCAATGCACTTAGAATTCAACATAGCATGCTTGAAACTGGTTGAGAATAAAAATAAGTTAAATTAAGTAAATAGATAAAATTGGATCATTTGGAGTTGTCTGACTTTACCTGTCTTTCCAAAGGCCAAGGGAATCCTGATGGTCTTCCTTTTTTTTTTTTGCTCTTATAATCTACCTCACTTATTTCTTTACTAAATTCTAAAATTCGGATATCCTATCCATAACAGAATTTGCATTGTTAAAGTGATTTACCGTTCCTATGTGTCTACAACTGTTGTGGCATATGTAAGTTGTACTGTGATGTAACTGTTGTTGGAGCTCAATAACTACAGCTATCTCTACTAGCTTGCAGTGGCAACTAATTTTTGTAACTACAGCAGTAGTAGTTACGCATACTAACTACAGTAGCTGCGGTTGAGAAAATACAATAGTAGCTGTGGGTGGCCAACTACAAACTAGTAGTTGTAGATGCAACTACTTAAACGGTTGTAAATAACATTTTTCTACAGTTTAAGTTTCACCACGTAGTTATAGCTTGGAATTACTGAGGGTTTTTGAAAGTAGTTGCCTATGTAGTTAGCTACACTAACTAGTCGTGGGCGTCGTGTGAGCTGTCACATCACACACACGCACAATTCTGGGGGAGATGCAGCTATAGGCGCCTGTGCACGTGGAACCCCCACATCCCTCTCTAAACCACGCTTGTACAGAGGGAGGAGAATAGCATTACGTTTTTGGTCGTTCTGAATGGTATTACTCTCCCGAGCATGCCGATGTTTTACTTCCAACTTTTAAATGTGGGCCTTACAGATCCTTTTAATCAAACAAAGTATAAGAACATGTATTCTGTTCATTATGGCTTTTTTCATTTACAACTCTGTAGTAATAATTTTGTAAGGTTTAATGGTCTTCAAGCTTACAAAAAGTGCCTTAAGTGGACAGTGAAAAATATTTAATAAAGAGAAAAAGTGTTCGTTTTCATGGAAAAAATGTTTGTAAATGTTGCAAAAAGTATGCACAATAATAACAAAAATTCAACCAATCATTTGGTTCATTTGAAATTTCTTTGGTTTTATTGAAGGATATAAAATTTCAAGGAGGTTGAGGATTTAATGAAAGATTTATTCTGGAAAATATACCTTTATTTAACATCACATATTATATTTACAACATATCAAGTACATAGAAATGTGTAACCAATAAAATTTACACAAACGAAATTGTCACCTACTTATTGCATCGGTATATACTAAAAATGTAGTACATACAATTTTGCAATAGAATAGTTTTTTTAATTGTTTTATTATATTTTTCGTTTAAATACTTTTAAAGATACGTCATGTCAAGGGTCTTTGAATAACAGAAAGTTGCGACTAATTTAAAAACGATGCACAATTAAAGAACTTGTCGAAGTCTGATTATAGGGCACAGAAAGAGCTAACATCAATACTTGCCTGTTTTCGATTAACTGGACATAGAATAGAATAATGAGTCTTAATAATTTCCTGAAAAGAAAGAAACTTGACTGTAATTGAGCAGTTTTAAATTGTAAATAGTAACAGTGTATTTATATAATAATACGATACCTTGGTCGAAGCCAGTTTTAAACGCAACTTTCCTGCTGGCTGCCCATCAACGGCGTCCTTACCGATATGACTTCTCTATGAGTAGGAATAGTTTTCCCAGACGTCGGCTGAGCGTTTTCCTCCATCGTCGAGTAACAAATCGGACCCTCTCCGGATTTGGACCTCATTTCCGTTCTCAAACCGACGCGGCCTTCGTCGAATGACAAATCGTTCCCCTGAAAAGGACAAATATAAATTTCCTTTCGGAACAAAATTATATAAAAAATGGGGCCCTCGTCGGGGGCTGGGTTGCTCATCGATGTTACGACTGGGGTGGGGTTTTTATGAAATGACATCGAATGGTTGTAAAACCCACAGGTCTTAAATTAGACTTGGCCCGGTGTTTTGCAATTGATAGTGCCATATTTTTTATTATTATCAACTTTGCCATCTAATATGTGAATTTTAATTTAACTACGAAAGTTAATCGCGTAGTTTAAATACCCGGTTGTTTGCAAGGTTCAAACTAAACATTAATACTATAATTCACTATTTTCGTGATCCGTTCGACCAATTATTATTAGTACTATATTTGACTTGATTCCATCTACAAATGTAATGTCACAACAATGTTTTACAACTACAATTTTACAATTTTTTAATTTTCGGTACTTTTCTCCGAAACCCTTCATCATATTAAAGTGATTCGTTTATAATTTTATAGACCAATAATAGTTGAACATTTGTAACGAGCAGTCATTTGAATAACACCCAAGAGCCGAAAAATTATTTTTTTATATAACAAAAACGTATACAAAAATAAGTTTGGTACCAAATATTATCAATTCAATAGTTTAGAAAATCCCTCATGGAATTGTAGAGTACTAAGAAAAATGATAGTTCTCAAGAGATTCGGAGCTTTATAAATTCTTATGATTTTTTGATAATGGCGAATCAGTGTTTTGGCGTACCGTGACTTATGCTGTTTGGTGGAGAACGTTGTATTTTATTAAATCCACTAGATTTCCTGGTCCAATTGAGCAAAAAGTTCTTTCAATTAATCTTTATCTAAGTTACTGGTTGAGATGGTTGTATTTTATATTCTGTGTCAAAAACGACCTTCTTAAATAAAATATCGCCTCTCAAATCCATTCGCACGAGTCTTTGTCCATTTTGTAACGTAATAATCGATAAGCAAGCGTCGTGTTTTTGAAAAGAAAAAAAACATTTGTGTGCAAAATAATTGTATAAAGTCGCGTCACAAATTTTTCTGCAATCAGGATTAACTATTTTTAAAATTAGTTACGAATTTGTAGTATCCCAACACAAATAAAACAAAAAACAATTGGTTTTAATGAACTAAATAGATTTTTAGAAAATTGTACCAAGAAATAGCAACTTTTTGGCTTCCCTGTTTAGAAAATCGCTTCTCCTGAAATATTCTCTTTTCTCACCAAGAATCTACTTCATATTCAAACGATTGTTTATTCATTATGTAAAAATAAAATAGTTAATTAAATAGGTAAAATAGTTAATTAATAAAAATAAAATAGTGAGAAAGTAATAGTTACAAAAAACCTAGGAGCTGAAAGCTAAATTAATTGTAGTGTAGAAAGAACTGTGTAAAATTGTTCTAGTTTTTCCCACTGATTTATCTCGTTGCAATTCATTTGCTTTGATTCTGGGTCCTGTTGTTCCTTTTCCTTACGTTGAAATTATTACGTCACGTGTTTTCGAAAATCATCGGTATATAACGTATATGCCAGTATGCTGTACACTACACATACGTATGTACTAGTATGGACACTGGTATGCTCCTTTGGAATACTCCAGCATTGATTTACATTTTGGTTGTGACCTAGATTTTGATTGATTTAGTAGTGTTTTAGTTTAATGTTTTTGCATGCATTAGAGCTGTCCGCCACTTAAGTGAGATGTCATAATATTCAATGCTTCGGTAGCATCCGTCTTAGTTTACTTCAGTTCAAACTTTCTGACCTTGTAATCCTGAACTAAAGCTTGGTACAGATTCATGCCAAAGGAAAATATTTGTTGTAGTAAACCAAATAGGATTTGAGAGAACGTTACCTTAAAATGGTAATTTTTTGGCCTTTATTTAAACAATTAATAGATCATGAAATATTGCTAAAATAGAGTGAGAGATTGATGACTAACTAAAAACTACTGAGAAAAAAAAGTGTATATCAAAATTACAATCAATCAAGGAGAGGTAAAGCGAAAATGACGGAATAGGGATAAAACAGCTTTTCGTCGGAAAAACTACTTCTTAAATTATAACAATAGTTAGTTAAAAAAGGGGCGTCGGTGGCCAGTCTTGAACCCTAGATAGTTACAAATGGACTTTTTTTCAAAAACAAGACCCCGAGGAGGCGTCGGTGGCCTGGTGGCCTCAATGGTTTAGGCGCTGACACGACGCTCATCGCTGTAAGGTAAAGGTCCCGGGTTCGATTCCAGCGGCCCTGCATTCTAACCCGACATACTTACAAATGGGCTTTTTTCAAAAACACCGGCACCGTGAGGGTTTATATTACCTCTGCTGTTGCGAAGCCTCGTAAAAAGGCTTATAACATCAAATTTAAAAAAAAAAAAAAAGATAATCGTAAAATTTTAATTATTTTATTTAGAAAAATGTTAGGTTGAGGTTAGGGGTCTATGCATATTATGAAGGTTATCCGTTATTAAATTAAATTCTAAAACATAAGAAAAGGGATTTTAAATAGGAAAACGTACTGAAACCTTTTTTATTTCGATGAATATGTACATTAATTTGGGAACTAAGTTTCTTTATTAAATGAATAAATAATGTGAAAAATGACATTTTTCTTGGCAGTATTCTGAAAAAAACATTTATATTTTTTTTTATTAGAGGCAAACTATTGAATAGGCCCTAATATAATAATTATCGTTCTGTAAGCTTAGCATCAGCTGCGGAGAAAACTTGAACCGAGGTTATTACCGAAGGAGAAGAATAGCCCAGCGCCAAAATACGTACATTGACATCACAAAGTACAATTTGAAGCTGTTCAACATCAATTATTTAAGTCAGAGACGTGTCCACGCACTTAAGTGAGTGCCAAGTATATCTTAAGAAATTCATTATTACTTGACTTGTTACACTGAAATGTTTGGACTTTATCTTCGTATCGCTGGTTTAAAAAAATCAGACGGATAGAGCAATAAAAACTTTTTTTTACTAAAGAGAATTTATTATATATTAAATAATGTAATCAAATATAAATTATATAAGAAAATGTGCTCAATTTCATCGGCCGCACAAAAAAGGTTATAAATCAGAAGGGACGATCACCGGAAACGTCTTTTTCTATATCAAGTTTTAAGTAAAATCAATAGGATTATGTGAACAGAGAAAATTTCAGTATGTTAGCAAGGATTATAAACAATATTTTTATTACAGCAATAGGATTTGTTTTTCTCAATTGCTGATCTCTTTATATCGGCACAGGGAAACTGGAAAACTTTAGATGGATGGCCAGCACAGCTAGACATCAAAATCTTGCCATTTTGAGATTACAGATGCTGTTTGTGAGGGGTATACATAAAGAGTGTATAACTATACGAGTGATCGATTTCTATCACAATAATGGCGAAGTGCAATTATATATTATTTAATAGTTATGATCTTATAAGTTTAAACGGGCAGTATGATCTAATTTAGTGTACCTGTTTCCGCGACACTTTACCTTTGTCAGCGACCCTGTGCAAAAGGGAGGTGGCCAGAGGGAGGAAGGGATGAAAAATGCCTATTTAAAAACGAACTCTGCCCATATTTTAGAACTAATAAACTCACGGGATAGGGTGTGTACGTGAAAGGGAGGAGGTATTCTGAAAATCCTGTGTCACTTTTGTGCCATGTTGCACGTGGGCCGAACAACGGTGGAGTATTAAAAAACCCGAACTGTAAAAAGAAAAATTACGCCTTGTTTGATAATCATTTTACGACGTGTGAGGGGGTCTCATAAATTGATGAGACGGTTAATTTTTTGTCCTCTTGGCACATAATCCTCCATAATCTTCTACAGAGATAATTTTCATTTCTTAAATCCAATTATAACGTGTAGAGATTATTGACCGTTAATCGATAATTATTCAGATATCGTGAGATGCGGTCTGGTGTGATGTTTCAGAAAGACATTTTCTTTGTCGTGCCAACGCTTCGATCGTTATTAAGATCATCTTCAGGGCCCAAAGTGTTTGTTTTCTGTGTAATTGTGCCATTCTTGCGTGTCATGTTGAGAGTGCTAGTCCAATTATAATTTTATGTAACCAGGTGAACTATGAAATGTTACATTTGGAGAAATTATTTTGAAAAAAAAAAACAGACTTTTCTTGGCAGAGTAATAGTTTGTTTCGATACTTTCCACTTGATCCACACTTTGGTCCTGTTTTTCCCATTCTCTCACTCATCCATGAATATTTGCTGTGTATAGTCGATCGAATGATAATAAAAATCTTCGTTATTAGAATGTACGAGGGTCGTTTTCAAATTTTTTCTTGTAGTTAGTATTATTTTTGTTTTACAAATGTTTTTTGATAGATTTATTTTGTGTTAACCGTTCGTAAGTATGTATTTAAAAGCGTGAATGTGTAGTATACGAGGGTTGATATTTTGTATGATATGCTTTGAAACAGACTGTTGTATTTTTATCCATTAAGTGTAGGCTGTGACACTGAGTGATTTAGTGGTCAAAGGTTGTCACGAGGCAAAAATTATGTAGGTTCATGGGACATCGTAAATGATCCGGAAGAGAAGCAGCCATACTCCCTCTGGAACTGAACAAGAAGAGGCAGCCAGCGAGGACAATCCGTTGCAAATCATCGGATGAAGTCGACGGTCGAGATACCGGGGAAGCTGTGGACGCTGATCGTGGTGAGCGTCCATTGGATAAGTCCCTTTGTTGGCGTATGTAGTTCAATGATACCCAATTCAATCCCTTCATGCCAGATTTAGAGCTGTGACTAACTTGTTAAATTAATTTAAAATTTTGGATAGGTATGGGCTCATTTAAAAATGGAATTGAGTGAAAATAGATGCTTTTCTGGTTTATTTGGAATCCCAACATCTCGCCTTCCGCACAGAAGAATAAATATCGAAGCACATACCCCGAACACTCGCTAATAGATCAGAGAAACGCAAGGGAATCGTAAGATAGTCTTCGGCCGTCGCGCCATCTCTCCTCTTACAATATTATATTAACAATAAATTCACTTTCGTAGTCCGCTTGACCAACATACGAATTCGTTTTTGGGGAGAAGGGTATCGTGAAAGAAAGGCCCCAGAGGCGACGACGGGAATCGAACCCACGACCGCAGAGTCTACGAGCCGAGAGTCTCTCCCGCTAACCACCTAATATCTTTCAATTAATAATTGAGTTAAAAAAAGTCAGTGTCACAAGCAGGATTCGAACCCACGATCTTTGACTAGACACGCCGCTGCTCTAACACTTGAGCTGCTTTAACTCTGTTGAGACGGCGCTCATCAACGTAATGTAAAGTCCCGGGTTCGAATCCAGCTGCCCTGCACTCGACCCCGGCATACTTACAAATGTTTTTTTTTTTTTAACACACCGGCAACCTGACAGTTTATTCGACTTCTGCTGTTGCGAACCCTCGTAAAAAAAGGCTTCTAACATTAAATCAATAATAAAATAAAATAACATTAAATTGCACCAACCTAGGAGAAAGGTTTATACGAGGTTATTACGATTACAATTTCCTTCCTCCCCTTTTCGCTGATTAAATTTGTTGGGATAAATGTCAGGTTTCTTAATTTTCAGGTACAGTTATAGTAAACGAACTTTTTCTGGTGTAATTGCTCTCAACCCGTTCAATAAATCAATCTCCCTACTGCGGAATATGCTCTTCAATCGTAGGTGACACGCATTGTAACTGTAAAATTATTTTCTTTCCGTTTAAAAATTCGACAACCGGTTGTATACAGGACAAGAACCGCATTATAAATGACAATCGTCTTGATTTTTCACTTATAAAAGAAAATATCAGAAAAATTATGTAAATAGCAACTCTTATTAGAAGAAAAACTAAGCTCTTTAAAAATAAATATATCCAACGTATCTGAACTCATTCTTTATGAATTGAATAAAAAACCTTTCCTACCTTGATTCCCTTAGTTTTAAAGTGGGTGCACATGTCTCCATTTTGAGAATTGCCTTTTGGTTGGAGCGAAACATACAAAGTAGTGTTGCGATCCTTGTGCAGTTCCATTAATCCTTCTTTTGTAGAGCCATTGAAAACAAGTTGGTAATCCGAATCTAAAATAATAAAAAAAAAAATGTCAAATTCGAAATAAATAAAACTAACAAAACTGGCGTACCTTTGTTGCAAGGGATGACATCCGGATTAGGGTCTTCGGAGTCTAAGACTTCTCGGACGTCCGCTCTCAGAGTGACTTTCGGCTTCTTCTTGACCGTGAGACCGTTTCCGTTCGACGTGCCAGTGGAAGAGTTTCTAAGTTTTAGCACACCAAAAACTACGATAGCACAAGTCACAAGTACGACCGTCGTTACTACCAGAACAACAACTATCGGTGTTACGGCAAAGGGGACAGGAGGCCCTGGAAAAAATCAAAACTGTTAATGCTTTATTCTACAAGCTGAAGAAAAGTGAAACGTAACCAGCAAATGGAGAAATATCTTTTTATTCAACGCTATTTTAGTAATACCAAACAATGTCTGTATCTGCCTTACGATAAATTTCAAAAATCACATAAATCCTAAAGATTTTTTTTAGATTTATTTGGAAGCTTTAAATATTAATACAAATTATAATTTTGTGCGTAATATATGTTTTTTTCTCTTTCACCACACTGAAAATGTTTATGTTAAAGAAGACTTATCACATCCGAATGCTTGGTTTTTGCGATTTTTTTCCCAACAAAAATTGTCTGCTAGAAGATCAGCCTTTTCATAGGGCGCGATATCTCCCAGTGTCCAGGAACTCACATAAAAAAAGATTTCAATTCATCGATTTTTCAACGATTTTTCAAGAATTGAATGACAAGTAGGATGCCTTAATGAGTGGGAGGAAAAGTTGTTTTCAATAGCAAATACTACTAACAATACATTAGTGCTGAGGAGTAAATATGTTAAATAAAAACAGTGGAATAAACTTGTACTTTCGATCATTTCCGAGAATGGACCTGTACCTACATAATTGTTGGACCCATTTGTAAAGTTCACTGTTAAGTTCAGAAAGACATCTATAATACCGGAATGTTCGTGTTTATTTTTATTTATATTAGCACTTTTCTTTAAAGGTTTTTCTCTTTTTAAGTTACGTATCTATAGGAAATCCTTGTTTGTAACCAATTTATTTGTGTAAATAGTAAAGTATTTTCTACTCTGTTCTATTCTACTATACAACTCATATTCGTAAATAGATATGTTGGATTTCCTTTTTAAGTACTTTCTAAAATCGCAACTTAATTCGTGTGTTGGAATCAACAGAGTGGCTCTGGTGAGACTCCAGCCTTATACAGACAGTGGTATTATACAGGTCTAAGGATTGTTTTAGTCAGACATTTAGTGACGTAACAATGAACTTTGGTAACTTATGTGAAGAGTGGTCCTTGAAAAAATGGGATGCCACTGTTACAATCCGACTACCCGAAGTGGTTAAAGTAATGTTTTGTATAGGTTTTTGTTTCAGGAGTTTCTGTCAGCCAAAACGGATCTCTTCGTAATTGTCCAAGTCTGCTGATTCCACGTCCAGTCTTCTGTATAGGTGTAGTCTTCAGTAACTATCTAATGAAAGTGGGTCTCCTTGCTGTTCATGTTCAGTCACGGGCAAGGCTCCTGTTTAATTTAAATGTTTACCGTGCACATTTTTCCTCCTAATATTAAAATTAAATTGCATCAAGTAGGAGCGGAATAAAAAACTATGATTAAAGACTTCTACGTGTTCAACAATAAAACGATGGAGCAGATATCATCGTATAGTTAATTATGTTTATGGAAATATTCTGTTAAAATTAAATACGTATTTTACACACGGCAACTGCTTGGTTCTTTTGGAACAACTATTTCCTAAAACCTTGCTGAAATACGGTAAATATGTCAAAACTGGTGCTCAAAGAAAAAGTATACAAATAATTCTAAACCAACTACAGCCATGAGAAACGATTTATTGCAATGTATTATCATAGCTTTCGGCAAATTTACTGCCACTACTCGCATAAATTATTATTTTAGGGCAGTTAGCTGATATCTGCTGAGTTGCTTCTCGAGGATCGACTCTGGGAAGTTCAAGTTAGATAATAGCATAGTTAATAGTAGAGATTTGGAAGTGGAGTTTAATTTGGGATTCGTACCATGTCTATAGCACAATTAGTTTCTTGGATGGGATCTCATTTTGAAGGTTCTGTCCAGATTTCGAAAATCACTTCTGACTCTGTTAGTGAGCGTGTGCACATTTAAGCTTATTTAAATCCCTAATCGGTTTTTGATGAAATAGTTGACGATTTTTCTTTAGAATCCGGTTCGATTAACTTTAAGGATTTTCATGATGACCGACGTCAAATACGGTTAAATTTTATTATTTACCCATTGATTAGGTGTAGTTTGATTCTACATGTGTTCGGGATTCAAAACGAGATTGAAAATTTTAACAGCAAATCTGTATCACACTATGTTTTTTACAACCGTCGTAAACCATCACTACAAACAGAGCAAACCTATAGGCACTTTTATACCAAAATGTTTGTATGACCTGGTCAAGGTGGAATGAACTTAATTCAAAACTTGAACTTCACTAATTTTGTGGTCCGCTTGAGCAATTAATATATTACAATTAATTAAGATTTTTAGATGAGTTAAAAAGCAATGGCACGAGCGGGATTCGAACCCACGATCTTCGGCTTGATACGCCGCTGCTCTACCACTTGAGCTATCGTGACCTCATCCACTCGGATACCAACTTCCCATCTCAACCGCACCGTTTGAATTTCCCCTCCTTTTTGCCATTTTTCAATGAGTTGTCTATTGACTTTTTTATCTCAACTAAAAACCTTAATTAATTGAAACAATTGAATACATTAAAATGCATTTCGGCATGATAAATCTAAAAATTGGTTCGACGTATAATCTGTTTTTGATGGATCCATTTTTTGTTTATTTTTCATTTGCAGAACAGTCAACCCAACTAGATCATATCTATTCGGACAATATGTAGAATTAATCATTACCTGTTTGTTTTTCAGCGATTTTCAGCGTGAATCCTTCGAGTAAGACGACGTCACTCCTTCCTTTGTTGTTGAAGGCGTAAATCTTGAGTTTTAATATAGCTCCTGGCAGAAGTCCGTTGACGGTGAAAGCAGGCTGCCTCGCCGTTTGATTCATCGTCAAGTAATTTGAATCGTAATCGTAAACTTCCAGCTGGAAATACTGCTGTTGGCCTCCGTCGTACCCCTCAGCGCAATCGACTTCCAATGAACTCATCGTTTGGTTAATTAAAGTGCAGTTATACGGAGGATCCGGCCGACCTGGAATTAACGGATTTCTTTTTTATTTTTTGAATGCGTTTATAAAATGATTAAGGGGGATTTATCGGGGAATAATGTATTTCACATGTTAACTGTTTGAAAGCGGTGTGGATTAAATATTTTTCAAGCAATAATTTTTTTGAATGCTCCTATTTTCATATATGTAATCAAATAAAATAATCACATGATTAACAAAATTACTTTCATTGTACATTCAATTAGAGACTCGTAAACAGTTATATTTTTTCTCAAGGAATAGCCAGGGCTGACGAGACGAAAATATTTTATTAGGTAGAACATCAACAAGGGTAAAGTATCGAACGTCTACAATTTCAATAACCTTTTTTTACACACACGTCTTCTTTATAACGAAGACTGCAGTTAAAAATTTGTTCAAAAATGTATGAGACATTTATCTTTCCAAAGAGTCATCGGAAAAACGGGCATGAGTACTATTTTACGCCTCAACGGTTGAATGTTCATCTTATCTCGCCAATATTTCGTCGGCACCATGTTAAAGCGACGAATGTGGATTTCTATACTTTTCAAGAAAGCAAAAAAAAACCGAATATGAAAGTTATTTAGTGAGTTTGTAAATTTAAATTAATTTAGACCACAGAAAGTGTACCGATGATGTTTATTATCTTTGATTTCATTTTCAGAATTTTAACTACTTAATAAAATTATTCGTTAATAAAATATTCGTCTCTTCACTGCATATGGAGATTTGTGATGGCGTGTCGCTAAGTAATGGGTTAAGTATGGATGTGCAATTTTCCAGTAGACTGAGGTTGAGTAACATCACTACTATCTTAGCATGGTAACTACGCTGTGTAGTACTCTAGTAACTTAGTATCACCTAAGGGAGACAACTATGCGGAGGTGCGAATTGGTATCGTGCTAGTATTTCAGGTAGTCCATTATGCTAAGGAATGTGTTTGTACTTGCTACAACCAATTATGCCGAGGTGAATAATACTACCCCGAGTAGCCAATTGTGATGAGGTATGAGTTGGTAATTTTACTACCATACCACCTCAGATAGGCGACTATACTAAGGCAATTAATATTGCTCCCATGCTGAAATGTGATTGGTAACGTCACTACCACCTCGGGTAGGCG
>CM077100.1:24196899-24208706 GCA_039619505.1 Cimex hemipterus | reverse complement strand
ATATTGCTACCATGCTGAAATGTGATTGGTAACGTCACTACCACCTCAGGGAGGCAACTATGCTAAGGTGTATGTATGCTCGTATTATCATTGTAAATTACTAGCAAAAAGGAAAATAAATTATAATAATTTACAAGCTGAACCAGCACCAGGTCATTGTCGTCAAAGCCTGTTTTAACAAATAGTGGAATATGGAAATTGAAACAGAATTTCTAAAACTCATGCAATCATCATATTTCATAACATGCAATGTTTTTATATTCGTTACTTTCACCAACTGCCAACGACATTATGTCGATTTGAAACGTTATCAACGGAATGATCGAAACGAAAAATCACTTCTCACTCTTTAATTTAATTTTGTAGTTAAATAAAGTTGACTCACCGGCTGGAATAATGTGGAAAACACAGGGGTCTATTTGTTGGCCAGCGGAATTGGAAGCCCAGCACATCACCGTGCCATAGTCCATTTCGTTCTGTGGCGTGTACGAAAGCGTTGACAGCGACAGCTGGAGAGAATTATGGAACCTCGAAGGCGAAATTTCCATGTTTTCTGCAGAATTGTTGAAGGACCAGTGGAATCTGTCTGGAGCCGGGAACGCTTCGACTTCACACAGCACTCGTGCCTCTTCGCTCCTGCCAACGCCTATTACGCTTTTCTGCACCTCTTTACACATAGGTTTATCTAAAAATATTAAAATGCAGAAAAACAATTATTGATGGTTTAAAACAAATTTGGCTCAGTTGTACTTACACATGACTTTGAGCTGGACGGCGTTACTTTCTCCGTCTCCTTCCACATTGGAAGCAATGCATGTGTAATTTCCAGATTGGCTTTTTCTCACCGATTGTAAAGCGAGATCTTTATGGCTTATTATCACACCCCCTTTTTGATTTCCTTGCACGATGTGATTCTATAAAAGAAAAAAAATATTTTCTTATTTTTGTTAACAAAGGGGAAGAAAAAATGCCGCGATATAATAATAATAATAAGTACAAAAATAAATAAATAAAGACTTACGTTATGCTTCCAAATCACTTTATAAGCTCTAGGGTTTGCATCGATTTTGCATTCAAAATAAACATCGTTCCCTTCTTCAATTCCTCCCGGGTCCAATTTCGACCCGAATTCAAGTTTAATCTGAGGCACATCTGTCAACACATTTCCACCTCCTTCTTTAATAACATCGTGCGAATATCAATGTGTACACATTTTTTTTTTTCAACTTTTCATTTTGTTCTTCGTAGTGTACAGAAAAATAAATATACACAATCGTTCATACTTACACGAAACATCAAGTTTCCAAGTGTCCTCCAGCGCCCCAGCGGTAACGTATGGATTATCTGCTCTACAAATGAGCCTTCCTCCGTTGTCGCTGATAATCGGTCTGAATTTTAACGTCGAAGACGTTATGTTACCCCCCTCAGACACCTAAAAAATATAAACGAAACATTAAGAACATCTATCGAAACAAAATAAACGACAAAATGTCCCCAAGTATAGGAAAGGCTAGAAGTTATACACATGGGTTTTTTTTATACTCGCTTTATTGCTGTTATATAAAAACATATAAAATGTTCTATCATGAGAAATCAACTAAAATAATTGTAAATAAAAATTAAAATCAAGAAATATCCTATTTTAGTTAGGCCTGGATCAATTTTTTAAATCAAAAACAAAAACATTACGCACCATAATTTTTTATTTATTTTTTTTTTGTGATAACGGCTTACACTAAAATATTGATTAAAAAATTATGGTAAAATAATCTCAAGTGAACTAGGTGGGGTACACATAAGGATTCGGCATAAACAAATGACTTAAACTGATTTGTTATCAGAGTTTCACCCCAAATCTGCAATTCAAAGATCTTTCACAAGCGTAGTTGATTGTTCTTGTATACTGTGTTAATTTAGGTGGTCTCTCAAATTAATACATGTGTCATTATCACTTTGCCTATCACCACCACCTCCTAGGTGAATTCGGGGCCATTTCCTCTTCAGTCGGCCGGGAGGATACGACGGAGTTTGTCAGGATGAGAGGTTTCTCATTGATTGATTTTTTGATTTACGATTGTTGGGGCGGTTTTGCGAGCTTGGCGGTAAGGGGACCGTATTTCTTCTTGAGCGAAAGGAATATTTAAGTCTATATGTGTAGCTGTTCATCAGTGTTTAGAAAACTTGGGATTTTCTCATCGGCCCCTTTCTCCATTGTCTCCAGACCTCATACCATTGAGGACTTGTGGAGGGTGTTCCAGAGAAGGCTTTTTGATCACCATTTCCAGGCAGTTGAGTACAGAATTGCAACATCTAAGGAGTGAAATTCTTTATGGAATTAGTGACAGCCTTTAACCGAATGCTCAGAGGTTTTAGTGAACAGAGGACATTATACATGGTATTAATTGTTTAAAAAATATTAAGTCCAATAAAGAAAATTATGGAATTAAATCCTTTTATTTTAAATTCATAATAATTTATATATTAATTATCATTTAAAAAAACCCTGGACCGGAGAAATTTTAAGGTTATGTAATTTTTTAAAACACTTAGGTAAAAATTCGTAGTGTACTAAATAAAACAGAAAAGATTGATTTTTATAGACTAAATCGACTTTTAGAAAACGATAATGCCATAGCCGGCTTTTTGACCAAACAATTTCTCCTCCTGAAAAATTTTATTTTTTCATTTTTCAGTGCACTTTTCATCTAAAATCTTCCTCATATCGAAACAATTTATTTTTAATTTTGTATAATAATAATAATAGGAAAACAATACTGAGGGATGTTTTAAAAACCTGAATGTACATTTTGTATTACAAAAAAATACGTACGCGAATTTAGGTTATTGCCAAAAATAATTAGCTACAGCTAGCATAGCTACAAATTCGTAGTACACCAATATAAATGATAACATAAAATGATAGGTTGTTATAGGCCCAATTGATTTTTCGAAAATGGTACTGAAATATGACAAGATTTTGGTCTCTCGCTAACATTCTTAAAATGACTTTGAAAAACTTAAGAAAATAAGGTAATTTTGGAGTTTAGATGTTTAAGTAGAAAGAAAAAATTCTCCCATGATGAAATGTGTATAAAAAAGACTTTATGGAGTAAATTAGGCGTCAATGGGAAAGAGCTATAACGGGAAAATTTGACCTGGTTCCAAAAATTCGCTTCACCCTGAAAGTTGTATTTTTCACATTTCGATACACCTTTAAAGATAACCTTACAGACAGTTCTTACTCACAGTTAATCGTTGTCAACGATCCGAATTTTACGTTTAGAGGTCATCATCAGGTTGAAAGAATTTCCAACCACATGCTCCAATGAAAAGCTGGTTTTTTAATGGCGCCTAATTTGAACGTGCGAAAAACGGGAATTATAACACAAGTAAATATTGCAATAGTTTATACCGTAAGGAATTAAATATAAATTAGTGATTGAAGATAAAAGTTAAAAATTACAATTATACGTTAATATTATTAAATTATTATAAAAGTAATAACAATAAAAATAATTAATTTAATTATTTGGATGTTTAATATTATTTAGGTACATATTTAAAATAGGAAGTAAATCAAAATCTATTATATTATTAATGCATTTATCTTTATGTTCAATTTTACATTTTTTAATTTCCAATTTTTCAAACCAATCTAGTTTTCTCCCTTTGTTAAAACTATGTAACACTATTGTATTTAAATTTAAATAAAAATTGTGTTTTGTTTTTTAAGCGGTCCTTAAATTCCGAAAATTTGTTCGATTTAGGCAAGTGTTCTTTAACTCTCGCTTTTAATTTCTCTACCATTTTGTCAGATCTTTCAAATTGGTAAATCCCGCTTTTTGCCAAATTGTCTACCATGTCTTTAGGTTTAGCTAAGATGTTTTTAAGTGAAAACGTAAAATTTCTTGCATTGTATAGATTAATTTTTTCACACCCTACATGTATTTGTAAATTTGAACAATGTTTATAAATCCCCGGCCCTGAAGATGATCTCAACAAAGATCGAAACGTTGACACGAGAAAGAAAATGTTTGCCTAAAACCTACGCCGCAACAGAGCGCATCTCACGATCTCCGAATAATCACTTCTTGTTCAAGAATTTTACCTACTTGTTCTGATAGTTGACCAGTGTATGCCAAACAACGGAAACCTAATGATTTATTTATTCTTTACTGCTTCTTTTAAAATTAATTTTTTTACTCTTTTAACTAGCAACCTGTCAGTAAATATTTTTTGATATCCATTGTTGTTTTGCTTAGGTTTTAACAGTTTCTAATTATTTTTTATAGTTAGCAGGAGTCAATGGGAGTGTTAACATACTTTGCCTATGAGCCAAATGAAAGTAGCAGCTTTTGGGATCCATGGGTGGGAAGAATCCGCTGGTATCCTATGTGTCTGTAGTTGTGGGTTTTCTATATACTATATTCTATGTATTATTAGGTTGTTTATTGTGGACAATTTTAGGTCTAAAAAGTTCAAACAGCCATCTATGTTAATTTCTAATGTGAAATTTATATAAAAGTGTAGAGAATTAATTAGGCGGAGGAATTGTTTGAGATCCTCTACTTTTCCCGACCGTATGCATAAAATGTCTATATAGCCATTCCAAAAAGAACGTATTTAATTTTTCTCATTTGAAAAGTCTTTTCAAAATAATCCACGAATATTTCGGCACAAAGCGGGTATAATGGAGTTCACCAACTTGGTAACTCTTTCATTTCATACACGTTACTAGTGAATTGACAATAGATAGTTCAAAAAATTACAAATTATAAATCAAAAATTACCTTGCATTCAATTGTGTATTGTAACCTCATTTTACTTTCGAAACAATTAGCAATACAATAGTCATTATCCTACTTATAACAGTGTTATCTCCACGTAGGAGGTAAAATATGCCGCCCTATTACTAGTTTCACAATGGAAAGAGTTCCCAAGTTAAAACTTGGTCGTAAATGATATGAATTGATTCATTCTGCTCCTTTGCAATCCATGGTGCATATATCAATTGAATACCTAATTAGATTACAAGTGCTTGCTTAATCTGTTTAACCGCAGATCAGGCAGCTATGCCATACAATGCAATGTTACTAATGCCTAACTTGTTTCAAATACCAGCAGGAAGAACAGACCATTTATTCATTGCAAAACTGTCTCCGTTAAGGGTTCATTTAAAGTTTCCCCTTTATAGGTATAGCCATACTGAAAGCGCTGGAATACGCCGCGAAGATGCCAAAAAAAACAATTGTCATTATGACGGACAGTCTCAGCACGATTTGCCAGCTACGCACTTTCAACTTGCATAATAAGTATGAATACACATTAATCGAGATTGTCAGGTTAACCTTCAAATTAAGAAATCAAGGCAAAAATATTGTAATATGCTGGATAAAAGGGCATTCAGGTATAGAACATAATGAGAGAGTCGACCAGTTAGCCAAGGAGGCAACTATTAAAGGTGCTCCCACGACCGTAAAGCTAACCGCCGGAGACGCGATAAACTATACCAAAAGAGACGTGCGCACAAAGTGGCAAATTTGGTATGAGAGGGGCACAGCAGGGAAATTCTACCGCTCATTATTCCCTACAATACAAAAGAAGCCGTGGTTTCAAGAAATAGAGAGAGGAAAAGGTTTCTTTTCAACACTTACAAGACTCCGAACTGGCCATGGCATCTGCGGCTCATACTTACACAGGATTAGCTGTAGAACAACGCCAAACTGCGCAACATGTGATGTAGTAGAGGGTCTTGACCATATACTACTACAATGCACCGAATATGAGGCACAGCGAGAAGAACTTTTGAAAGATTTTGACGCGCTGGGGCAAGTGAAAAGGCCACTGAACTTAGGCTCGCTGCTGGCAGAAGGTAACACGGAGGTCTATGACGCCTTGTTCAAATACCTCAAGAATTGTGATATTAATGTTTAAGTCGGTTATGCTATCATTTATATATTTATTCCTATTTATTTATTTATTCTATTTATTCATCTAGTCATTCCATTACATAGATAGTCACTTTGATTGTTTGTCACTGGTACCTGACTCTGGCTGAATATCCCTGATAAAGCCAATTACCCCTTTTTCCTGAAATTGTAATTTAATTACCAAATTTGCCGCTGGAGCCACGATCATGACTAACTTTTCATAACCGTCAGCTTACGTTGGCGAATTTTGTCACTGGTCGGTTTACTCCATTGGAGCCAATTTTTTAAGGAAAAAACGCAATTTATTCCGATACATTTTCATGTAGTTCCCTTATTTCCAATACCCGATATAACTATAGGCTAAACAAAAATAAAACAGACCGGTGGAACAAACACCTAGAACGACTGAGAGCTCGAGTCAGGGCTTTATTCAACCGCCACGAGTGGGAAACCTACAGAAATGCCTTGACACCGTACAACAAAGAAATCCGAAAAGCTAAACAGTGCTCGTGGCAAGATAAAGACAGCCAGGGAAAGCTCGCACGGGGTGTTCTCTCACATCTATTGTAGACGACGCTGGTGGAAGAACTACGAATGTTGGAACAAGGAGGATAGAACTGCGTAGGCTATGTGGACGACCTTGCCGTAATAGTAAAAGTCTTCAAGCAACCACCGTGCTGAATAGTATACAATGAGCCCTCTATCTGGTCGACAGGCAGTGCAAAAGGGGGGAGCTATCTACTAACCCCCACAAAACTGTAATGATGCCATTTAAAAAAGAAGACAAAAGGAAACCAACGCCAAGTTTAAACGACACCCTGATCCCATTTTCCAAGGAGGCCAAATATCTAGGGATCACACTAGACCAGCTGCTCTATTTGGAATTCATATTTGATTATAATTACCAAGAGAGTTTATCTCCCTAATAATACGTACTAAAAATACCTTATCAATTGGCCTGTACAGTTTGAAGCAATGAATCACATTTTGGGGAAAGGGAAAATACGGTAAGAAGGCTTTTTAAGAACCCCACCCTGAATAGCTCGGTAAATGGTAAACAATTTAAGGCAGTCCCTGTTCACAATGTGACGGAAATGACTCCGAAAAGGAGGAAGAGTTATCCAGAACAGACAGCCGCTTTCCAACGACGTAATGAACTTAATTTGCTTCCACAGTGGCCATTTTCAATCCGAGTCTTTTGGAGTCACCTGGATCGAATAACGATTTATCTTTTCGTCTCGTTTTAGAAACAATCGTTTTCACGCATCTCATAAACGATGCCAAAAGAAAATAATGCTGACAATTTTTTCTGTTGCACCTTTAGAATCTCTCATTGAAAATGGCGCAGTTTTTCCATTTTCTCTTCAGTATTCCTCCCATTCTTTCAATAACTATCGCTTTCTTAATTGTTCATTTTCTGTCCTCCGAACAATTTCAGGTAGTTATTTATTACTTACATGATCAACCTGCTTGTCACAAGTATGATTAAATATTTTAATTGAAACTTACTCTCAATAGTTTTAATCATCACATTATGGGCCAAGATAAATAAGAAGAGTTTATTTGTCAAAATTACTGTATAACCATTGTCCATTAGGTAATTTTAATTAATTTAATTGGTTAAAACACCCATCAACCTCTACTACAACAGATATATCTTGCATTTTGTAATATAGTACGGTATAAAAAGTACAAAAAAATAATCAGGTGGTTTCAGCATCTTAGATTTATTTATTTCATCAATGTAAATAAAATAGGGCAATATGAACCAAGCATAGAGTGTGGAATGAAGAATTCCGGGATCTAATCATACCTCACGCTTTTCACGAGTTGTATTCCCTCGATGTTTACTTTACAGAACGAAGGTGAGTCCTAATTAACTTATACATTTTTATTGCTTGCCCAGTTTTTATTTCTTCCAGGGTTGTGTTAAGGGGGCGACCAGTAGGTCTGTAGGGCGCTGGAATAAGTTGCTAGACTTCTCAAACCCGGGCCGCACCGCACCGGCCTAGTGTGCGCCGAGTCGGGCGTTAATCGTTGAGTACAAATATATTCAGCTACTCTCGGACACCATTTTGTAAAGACGAAGTCAACGTGTTGCTTTGTTTACCCTGCTTTTTGGAATAGTAATGGCATTGTTTCAAGGTAAGTTCGAAAACAAGATCATTTCCATAAAATAATAATAATAAAGCAATCCTCAATTCCCGGCCGCTGTATCCGATGTCCTCATTCCCTGATGATTACAACGTATTGGCACCCGGACATTTTATAATTGGTGACACCTTGGTGTCACTACCCCAACCGGATTGGTCTGATCGCGCTCATCATCTGATGACTCGCTGCCAACTTTTACAGAAATGCACAGCGGATTTCTGGAAGAAGTGACGATTGGAGTATCTCAGAACTCTGTAACAACGGCCGAAGTGGCAACAACGAACCGACAACCTGGAGTTGTGAACCCTTGTAATCTTAAGAGACGCCCAGGCTCATCCATTATCTTGGCAGATCAGCCGCATCATTGAGAAGTACCCAGGCCAGGATGGAACAGTGAGAGTCGTACGCGTCAAGACACCTACGGGAGAGTACACGCAACCAGTGATCTGCTGCCCGAGCCCTGACTGCTCTAGTGCCACATTCTTCGCCCGCGCCACCTCGTTTTCTTCTGTTTTTTTTTTCTTTCTCTTTCTGCTGTGCTTTTCCGGGACCTTCGATTTGAAATTTCATATGAAATTTGGTGGGCGGTGTGTTACGGCCGTACGCCTTCGGTCGGAGCCGCGCTTACCGACCTGTTGACAATATCGGAATTAACTCGCCGATAACAGAACTGTTGATATGACTCGGAGCTTACTTAGCCTTTGGCTGGAGCCTTGGTCGGACCTACTGCGTGACCTGCTGCTGCCCGCATCTGCTTTTTTTCTGCCGAACGCCTGCCGCCACGTCAACGCTTCGCCTGATTTACATTCCGCCGGCCGGCTAAATTGGGGTACCCCAGAACACGCAAGTCTTTTTTTTTTTTTTTTTTTTTTTTTTTTTTTTTTTTTTTTAAATTCTCTTTAATTTTATTTGTGTTTGATAAGTCTACCCTTTTTGTTTAGTTTGTGCGAGTAAGCCATTTAATTTTCTCCTTTACGGCACTGTATTTTGTAATACTGTCAAGTATTTCTGTGAAATAAAAGCAGAAACTTACCCAGCGCCTTTCTTTATTTCCCTTTGTTCAAACCTCGGGGTAAGGATATACCTCGACCCTAACTTGAGGTCGCCGAAGCCCCAACAGCGATATTCTCCAAACATAAGGCGTACCCATGCTTTCCGTTTTCGTTTTTTTCTTCCTCCTCTTCCAACTCCGCCCAGAAAAACAATTTCCTCGTTACTACTATTCAGTATGAATATAATTATTGTCATTTGGGGACTCTTGCAAATGCGAAATCAACCCTAAACCACCGCTTGACAGATGGAGGGGAAAATTCGATCAACGCGGCCTTGAGCTATTCCTACATAGTGTGCGTACCTTCGCAATTCCGACTCGCGTCACGCCGCTCCGCCCCGAAACATTTTCTTCGCAAGAGGTTTTAAGTAAATGTATTTCTCAGCCTGCTAGTAATTGTGACTGGAATTTATCAATTAATATTTAAATGTTGATAACCTTCTTATATAGGTTCTTATATAGAAAACAAGACAAAAATTAAAAAGAACAATCTGTGTGTGCGAGAGAGAGAGAGAGAGAGAGAGAGAGAGAGAGAGAGAGAGAGAGAGAGAGAGAGAGAGAATAAAAAAGATGCCATTACTGAAATATTTTTATAGTTATTTTTACGGTCTTTATTATAAATTTCTTCAAACAATAAAAATTAGAATATTCTTATATCCTTATTTAAAGGAAGCAAAATCACAATGACGTATATAACATGAAATGTGCCGAAATCTCTAACGTCGAACTTTGTTTTTTCTAAATAAAAACTTAAGGAATGGGAGGACGTTGTAATAATACCTTAAGACTTGGTAGGATGGAGAAAAGTTTTAAGAAAATATTATTTCACCAACCATCTTTGTTCCCTTTAGCGATTCCCAAAATGGGTTCTTTCCTACTTGAATCCATTGGGAGCAATAAATAATTTAAAACAAATATATATAAATTTACCGTTTCCGATGTGCTGACTAGTTTCTTGTTATCCCTCCACCAGGATATTTTGGCTGAAGGTCTTGAACCCACACTTTGGCATTCGAGAGTGTATTCCCTATCGGCAGACAGAGGCTGGTACGGGGTCATCATAGTGACAGACATGGGTTTTACTGAAAATAGAGACAAATTTATAAATTATATTGAATACAGGATAATTTACAAGATTAATTTAAAGTTTAGTAAATGTGATTGAATTTAATGCAAAGTAAGTCTTATCGGAAAGTTTATTTAACTCTATCGAGACAAGAGATCTTTTGTTAGTTAAAAAAAAAAAAATGAATTGTATCGATTATTATAATACAACGGTAGGTAAATGTAATGGTGAAAAGCTCAATTTTACTGCACTTAAGGAATGGTTGTGGAGATTTGATTAATAAACCTTTTAATATTACATATATTCCAGGTCACAAAGTAACCTTTGAACAAACGCGAAACTGCTGGACTGACAGAATGCTTTTGCAACTTCAAACTAGGTAATCTGCGAAGCTACTGGGAATATAAAATGCCGGAAATGTCTTTCAATTTTTCATGAACCCGACGGTGATATCGGAGGTGTCAGTCACCACCCTATACATATTCTTGTTATTACAGCTTGGCAACGTGTTCCCTAGGCCGAAGGGCCACACTTTAATATCCTCTTTAATGAAGTGTCATTTGTTTTCCCAGAACGCCGGGCTAGTCCTCGCCACCAAGATTAAATTTTGGTTTTAATCAATCTGACTCGTTTCACTTTTCCCTCTGTCTTTTCCGAACGAATTTCCTCCATCCACCTCCGGCTTTAGCGGTGTGCATTGTTTATCCGTAGTTTCCGTTTAATTTTATGAAAATTAATTTTATCCTCTGGTCCGGGAGATTAATAAAATTTACATAGATACTAGCCCACCACGGGACGGGGTAGAGATAATGAACATTTTTATTGGAACGCCTATTTCATTTCTAAGTATACCAATACAACAAAATTAAACTTCTTATAATATATAAAAACATTGCATACGCTTTAACCGAGCTATTTATTAAAAAAAAAAACAATATTCATATGAATATTATGCTCTTCCCAGTTTAATTTTTAAATGTGTATAAATCTGTAATCTCAGAGAAAACTAGACATTTCGAATTTTAGCCAAATGAGGTAAGTTGATATTCCAGTAAGTTTTACTTCTCACACACCTCTTTAAATGGTTAACTCACAAAAGAAACCGTTTCACTAGCAATTGAAATGGATAATAAAGAAATAAATAGCTTTTTGGTTGAAGAAGGTAGAGAAGATTTCGTCAGTGTAATTACGTCATTAGGAGCCTGAGAACTAAATGTATTCTATTCAAATTGAAATGAAATTTTGTATAAAATAAAATTCAATCTAACTGACCCTTACTTCTATGTAAGTTATTGTTATATTATAAGTTAGGTATTGAATCGTTGTAGACAAATTGGATTAAAGCCGGCGTCCCACAAGGGTGCATTATTCGTCCCACCCTATTTATTATTTATACAGCTGACCTGCCGATACATCTCAACACGACTCTTACAATCTATGATGTCGATACCGCAATTTTAGTTGATAACTCAAATACGTTCAGGAGCATCTTGAGCACATTAAAGACAGTATTACAATATAATGGCGTGGAATCCTGACAGAAGAGAGAGGAGAGAGGGGCGAGAGAGAGAGAGAGAGAGAGAGAGAGAGAGAGAGAGAGAGAGAG
>CM077100.1:24181527-24196499 GCA_039619505.1 Cimex hemipterus | reverse complement strand
AGAGAGAGAGAGAGAGAGAGAGAGAGAGAGAGAGAGAGAGAGAGAGAGAGGGAGAGAAATAGAGAGACGAACAGTACAGAAAAACTTATTGGACCGAAGTAACACTGTACCAAAAATTACTTCGTCCTGTCAGACGGACCTTTGGCCCCCTACCGCGGTGTATAATATCACACTAATCCTCGCTATGAAATCAGAATTCATCAGAATAATTATCCAAACTCTTTACTAAGTCCTTTACTGCAGACTCATAATATATTATATATGGTATACACCAGGGTTTCCCAAACTTTTGAGTCAGTTTTTTTAACGTAATGTTGGTACATACTAATGTCTATCAAACGTTCGTGTTCGCTCGAGGATAGACTGGTTGACTCTGTCTGTTCATCGCCTTGCAGCATTGTCAGTCGAGCTGTTGGAAAGTAGTGCTCAAAGGATATCTCCAAACTTTGAAGGTGTTCACATATTTCATCAATCTAACGCGTTTTCAAGCTCTAGTTTGTTTCCCTTTAAAAAAATCACTGAGTGTAGGAAAACATTCCACATTTTCCTTCTTAACAGATTCAGCTAAAAACAAGACTTTTTTGGTCTCGCCTTTTTAGGATACAGCCAAAGTCTCGTGAGTAGTGTCCAAGATGCTGCCAAAATGGAACCAGACCTATAAACTTTTGACATTTGGGAAACACCACCCTGTTTCGGATGCTTCAGAAAGCTGAAGCTGAAGCTCCGGGAGATGGGGAAAATTTGCGTTTCTTTTTGGACTAGTTTTAAGTGTCTCTGTTTGACTTATTAAGTGAATCAATATGGAGTGGAGCACTGGTTGGCCGTCTATCCTGTAAAAGTGGTCTAGCTTTTTTGTGGATTAGGCTAGAATTCTTACGTGAATTATGATATTGTGCCTGCATTGATTCCGTTATTTTGGGAAAATTGTCCTGGCTTTCCAATAAGTTAAATCTATTTTAAGCGGTTATTTCAGAATAGGTTGTACTGGAGAAGGTTTTATATAACTTTTCCTCTAGTAATTGAATAAATTTCGGACATCGTTCGACCAATGATTACCTGCACAATGTAAACAGTTTACAGATTCAGAACAATTTTCACCTTGATGTTCCTGGGACCAGTTCATGCATTTTCTTTTCTCTCTACGCAGGTCCTTTAGGTGATTAAAGCGAAGACAATTAAAACATTGTGTGACCGGAGGAACATAAGGATCTATTCTACAGCGAATGCAGTAAATATTAACGTACACTGGCAAGCTTTGCTAGTCACTACGGAGGTTCCTAACAAGAAATTCTTAGCGTAACCACCTTCTTCTGCTATACGTTTGGTTAGTATACGGATGCTTCTGACACCGATTGATGAAGATATGTTTCCAAGAATTTCGTCTTCACTTAAATTTATTGAAACATTGCGAATAACGCCCATTCTGCTAATGAAAAATGATGGGATAATAACAATGCAGGTTTTTTGTTTGAAAATTTCAAGATAGATCAATGCGTTGGCAGATGTTAGAGTGTATGTTTCCAGCGCTATTGTCGACGCTTTCTTCAAAAATGACAAAAGGACATGAATCAGACGGCTTGTAAACATTGTTTTTCAATTTATTTAGGGTATCACGCTTTTCCCATAAGTCAGAACTCTACGTTTCTAAAGTCTTCAGTCCTGGAAGGGTATGTAATCATGACTTTATTGATTTGAGTACAAACAGGATCGCTCGGTCGTTTATTGGTCTTTGCCCACTAGAACGTAACATATAGGACTGTGCCAGGGACGAAGAAAACACTCCACTGCAACGGATGAACCACGGTCTGTACCCGAATAAAACGCGTATCCATCCTGCTTCACTCGCTGTCGTACACTTCTTTCATAAAAACGCGTCGTTTTTGAACTTTTGTTTTCTTGTGTGAAGTGAAGTATGGCTATTAGAAAATTATTTTTACGAGATTTGACCATTGCCATTATTTTGGACGAGAAAGAGGAAAAAACACTAGATGCAGATTGTATAAAAACTCGTAATTACGAACATATTCTATTAGCTGTTCATCCTCCATTTTTATTAAAACAAACACTCAAAATACAATAGAACACAAACACAGATCTCTTCGACAAATGCAAAGAACTTGTGTGGAACGGGACAGCAAGGCAGTAGGACGGATGCGCACAACGGTCCCGTGTCATACCCGGAACGGGCCGACACCTGCAAAATATTCTCGGCCAACGCTTTTTGACTGAACGTGCACAGTACGGTGTTGGGCCGGTGACGGAACGGTGTAGTGGACATTTTCTAATATTAAATTATGTAAAAAATATTTATTTGCATGTGTCTGTACAGTTACGGTCCTAGTATTATAAGTTCTAGTGGGCAAAGACCTTTATTGCATTTTTTTCCGATTGAAAAGATTCGTTTTTATTTAATTCATGTAGCCTCTCCTGTATGTCATGAGAGTCTTTACTGCGATTCATATATTTAAATATTTAAGATAAATTAAATAAATTACGTTAATATTAATAATAACAATTAAATAAACAGTAGAAACAAGAAAGAAAATCTGTAAATAGATTCGAATACTCCCTGAGAGGATGTAGATAAGACTCGGCTAGATATTTACTCCACGAGAAACAAACAACTGAGACTTTTGTTTTGAAAACGTGAAAGATATGATATTCTTCCCTCGCAAAGGAAAACTCATTTCTTTCATTTTCATGAAAATATATGATAAATACAACAATATGCATTATATCATTGAGAAACGTTGGCCAATTTGTGGTTTATCAACAGAGATTTGACAGATTGCCAGACGGATCATTTTGTATGGAGAATCAGGGAATGAAAAAGGCTTCCCATAAGCATGGCCGCGATTTGATCTAATAATTTGAACAGCCTAATCGAGAACGTTCTTAAAATAGGCTGGAATTTGTCTTATAGCTAAAGCATGTTTGTGGAGAACACGATCCTTCGATTTAGCTTTTATTAGGTAATCACTCCGATCGTTCGGCCCTCAGCACAATCTCTTCACAAGCAAATGCAATTAGATCATGGAATGTCGTTAGTTGTAAGTAAAAAATCGTCCAACAATAAGAACTCGCCCTAAATGAAATAACAGATTGAAATTGGCGTGTCCAAGTGTTCTCTGGGTTCAGTCTAATCGTAGGATGAACGCAATAAAAAAAAAGATCATTAAAACAGTTGAACTGTACCAAAGTTCTGTCGTTTTATTTGCAATTTAAAACTGTAGGATTGCACGAACATCTTCAAATGTGAACAGGGAAGTTTTGGAATGATTAGGGATATCAGCACTACATACTAAGTACAAGAATGGACAAGAACACTACCTTGAGGATCCTGCTCGGACAGAATGAATAGGTGAAGAAAAGAACCTTATGTTACCCAGAAGAAACGGCGGCAAGTAGAACTTTAGGGTAAGGTAGATAGATAGTGAGAGAATGCCTTTGTGTTTACATCGCAACCGAGCATTTCAGACCCGATATTTTGGACAACGATAGCCGGGCAATACTGCGATTTTCTCAATTGCCTCCGCCGATAACATCTCCAAAGTTCTTTACTTTAGAATCACGTGAAAAATGTTTTTAGCTTATCCAATTTGTTTGGGGGGGGTGTACTTATGTATTACATACAATACAAGATTTTGTTGAAATATAACATAAAAATAATCATGAATCATTTACATTACACAATTAATCTTGAAATCATCACGTGATTGACAAAACTACAATATTTTATACCTACAAACGTGTATGATTTTAAATTATATTGTAATCTCCCTGAGTTATGTCCAGTTTAGTATGTTTAACATTCTCATGAAATATGACGAGGCACAGATGGAAATCCAAAGCCGACGAAAATACCAGCCACCATCAACGAACGGATATGTGCAGAGGAGGTTCAATAACTTGGAAAGTTGAGATACGACCACGTGTAAAGGAATAAGGGGTTCGGGGATGGCCATCCTAAAAAGGCAAGTTGGAATGGAGGGTTCTTGAAAATCGTCGACTATCAACAGAAGTAGGCTCGTCAATGTGAAATCAGAGCAATATGATTTTTTTTCAGTACGGATTAGTACAATAAAATTTTAAATGTGTAAAAGCACCCGCTTAATCGGTCTCTCTGACTTGACGGCGAACTTTGAGAGTTTTTCAAAATTTTTAATCATTCATTCTTCCTTTATTTTTGCAGTGTACAAGCAAAATAGGTAAGGCACAGGCAAGTGAGATGGACTGGACTAGACTCGGCGGTCGATCGGCTTTCTAGGAATTTCATTGTTTATTGCGGAATTCTTCATAACCGGGACTGCTGTTTCTGCAACCCCTGAACTTTTTCAATCTTGAATATAAAAAAGCCTTGTTTTTTCGTAAATGCGATTGGTGACACCCGTCGACCAATTGCATAATTATCGCAGTGTTATGTTTCCCCGATCGGTGGGGGAAAATCACGTTGTTCCCGTCAAAGTGTTCGCCTCTTTCTATTTATATATTTTCTATGGACATTTAAAATAAATTTTTTACCCCTAACCAGCTTACACTATCCCTTCAGCAACCGAAACTAAATACCGTCGCTGTCTAGTTGCTGACGTCCGTCTCCAACTTACAACAGTGATTTCATTTATGAGGCTTTAGCCCGCTATTTCTCCTCGCAATCTGAACTAATAGAAAAACATAGACCTAGTGTGAAGTGAGATAGGGCAGACCGGCAAATTCTTTTTGAAGAAAAAAAGGAGAAAAAAGCATTTCTCTTATTGTTTTAAATTGTCTATACATAGAAAGTATTCTGAATTAATGGTTTAATTTTAATTTAGTTAAAAGTGTATTGTGTACGATTCACAAGAGTTTCTGTATGTGCATCCACAAGAATTGTGAGAAATAGTTATTTTATTTTTTAAATTCTTTATTGTAAGCAATACTCTTTTTTATAATTGGTGATTAACAACATATTAGTTTAGAAGCTAACAGTTTCTTTTGGATCTATTATGTTCATTGATCATCCACTGAGGTACGATCCTCCTATAAAAAATTCAATAAACATTAGGAATAGTGGTGGCAGAGCGTAAAACTCCCTAATCATAAAATCGATTCTTTTTTTCTATTTTGAACGTAAAATTTAAAATTAAATTTAGTAAAAATGGGACGAAATATGAAGAGGAAAAAACAAGTGATGGCTGAAGATGGAAATATTAATGAAACCAAAATTGATAGCTGACAAACATACATATAAAGTGTTTTAAATCAAAGTAATGAAGGTCTAATAAGTGTAGTCGTTGATAGTTTTATAAAAGCATAAACGAAGAAGCAAGGGAAAAAATGGAAAATTTTATTAAAAACATTTCACGCAAAACGTTCAAAAGTTAACAGAAGACCCAGCACTAACCCCGGAAAGGCCTAATATTTTTCCTCGTATCAAAAATATATCCAATTAACCAATTTCCATATGGTCTTAAAAGAGCTGAATTTAAGTGAAAGAGAACTGCAAATCAGGCCATGCAAAAGGTGCAAGACGGTATAGAAATAGAGCCTGTGTCTGATATCACTGATACTTGTGAAATATCCCCCCAAAAAATCACAAACGCTTTGCCCACACTTTATTCCTTTACATTTAGCAAACAAAATTCCCAAAAAACTAAACAATTATCAGATTTCAGTGTCTTATCAAATTCAGCAAATCATAGTTCTTTTGACAGTTTATTTATTATTGAAACACTTCAAAAATACGCATAAAATCTATTTTAACACACTATTTCTTCTACCCTTATAAAAAAAATTAAATCACTGCCGAACTTTACTTTACCAGCCTTAAGCAATTAACTTTTTGACCCAACTGTCTCATATTGTATCGCTTAATTGAAATAAATTTAAAGTAAGTTCAGTTATTTTAGCTAAGAGAGAAACAGATGAAATGAGAGCCAGGAAAAATTTTAGAGTAATAAAAAATAAAGAAAAATGTTAACGACCCTCAAGATAATACATTTGCCTTTTTAAATAAAAACATAGACAATAGTTAAGACAACTTTTTCTAGAGATTTTACCGACGAACCACCAACCCCCAACATCGAATGCTACGGCTAATCAAAACATGAGAAAACTGGATAGCGTCTTCCCTGCAACCCGAATTTCCCACCCTGAAACAGACAGATTGCCTTTCATTAATGTTAATACTGGTAAGAAACAAATACCCGCATTACTGGCAGTACTGTGGACGCAATTTCACAAGATTGTTTTCATTATATAGGAAAAAAGGTTTTAAATATTTCAACTTTAAAGCAAACGGTTGGAGTACAAGCCGTCGAACCTGTAGGACAAGGTTCCATAAAAAATTTAATATTTTATCACAGCCCATAAACGTTCTAATTTTGACACTTATATCAGTTCCATTGTTGTTCACTTCAACTCACTCCGAAAACACCAAATATGACCAGATTAATTAAAAAATATTTAAATGCAATATTCCAATATATAAATAGCAATAATTTGCTTTTACAACGTCAAAGAGTAGATGCGACAGGAAAACTAAAGGCAGTAACACAATTCCACTCTGATTTAATCCCAGAACAACTTTTCTTTCGGATAGTCCGCAAATATTGAAAGAACAGTTCAATCAACTCTTTCCAGATGTTTTAAACGAAAATATTTGTGAAGGAAAGAATTATGAACTGATAATCTGCATGAAAGACATGCCCCAAATAAATCAACCAGCCTGCCCTTTAAATCCTATCGAATTAGATCAAATGCGCGCTGTAACTGACGAACTGTTGAAACAAGGGATTATTCAGACGTCATATTTCCCGTGGGCTTCGCCAGCTTTCTTAGTGTCAGAAAAAGTAGCGTTGAGAACAAAAGAGTACTAGTAAATTATAAAAAAATTAATGATGTTATTAAATATTTCGTGGCCCCTACCCAATATCCATTTATTTTAACGTATTTATGGTGCTCGTTATTTTGCAACTTAAGACTTGTCAGATGGGTTCTTTCAACCGCCTATGGATAAAGAGTTACGGCAGTACACACCATTCAATAAGCAATATGCCACTTACGAATTTAAAAGAGAACTAATAGGTCTAAGTTTAGGTACTCAAGCTATTTAGATAACATATGCATGTTTGGAATTATCTAGATGATATTTTAATTAATTCTGAAACAACAAGTTACATTCAGAACATATTTCCTAGGGGTTTACAAACATTGAGAGAAAATGGATTGATATCGAATCCTCATATGAAAAGGTAGCGAAGTTCTTAGGACTTAGGTAGCTAGGATTGATGAAGATAGGTTGATTGCTATAAAACAGTTCCAACGTCACTTAAGCAAATACTGACTTTCCTGTGCTTGCTTCGTCCTTCTTCGGTTGTTTCATCTCAAATTTTTCAAATTTATCGGCAACTCTTCACGGGCTGAAGACAAGAGACAGAAACTAATTTGGGACCAAAAATGTGACAATGGATTGAAAGAATGTTCAATATCTTCCCGGTGCTTGCCATTCCCAACTTCAACCAACAATTTATGCTTTGCACGGACGAATCTACTTTTGCCGTAGGGAGCTTATTAGCACAAAAATACGAAAACGACTACGGTAGACCTCTAGCCTTTTATCAGATACTTACTAACGCTTAAAAATTATACAACTTATTAAAAGGATCTCTACTCTGTCATATCCAGTTTGTGAGACTTTAGACGATTCTTGGTTCATAAACCCTTCGAGTTATTCACAGACTGTAGTGGTTTGGTGTATTTTTTAAAAGGCGACCGTTCAAAAATTTTGAACCATAGGGCGATGAAGTGGATATCCGAATTGGATTCCTTCGGTTTTGACGTCAAAGATGTAAATAGACAAAGCAATTCCGTGGCTGATTATTATCAAGATTTTCAATTGAAGACTCAGAGAAAAATAAGGATAGCAACAAATGTCGTCCCATCTCTCTTGATGACCCTACCTACCTTTTTACATCTCCTCTCAAAGGGCTACCAACGTTGTTTGACAATTTTACTGTGTCCCAAAAACAAGGCTCATACATTTCACAACCCGTATATAAAACAAATTAATGGCATTACGTATCATGTGCCTACGGATGAATCCGATGGTTCCCGAAAACATGAAAAGGCCAATTTTGAAATATTTCCATCTGATTACCTTTGGGGGTCATCAGTGTTTTCGAAAACCTTATGTCACATTAAAACATTGCTTTGTATCCTAAAATGGGAAAAAAAACAGGTAGCGCAATGTCGTATATGTGCTCCTGTAAAACCAAGAAATCAATCCTTTCCCTAGAATTCTACAAAGCACTCAATCAACTGGCGTTATGGAGAAACTTTATAGTGACTTTATTGGTCCTCTTCCAACATCTAGTAAAGGGAACGTATTTATTTTGATTTCAGTGGATGCCTTTAGCAAAATGTTATTCGCCTTTCCGTGTAGGAACACGACCTCTATGATAGTCATAAGAATATTAAAAAAATGGTATCTTCGCACAACCTGGTTTTTCAGCCTAATATCGGGCAATCATATTTCAGGTCAAAGGTAAATAATGATTTTTGTTTTGACTTAGGAATAACTTATGTAACCAATATTTCGTACTACGTAAAGATTAATGCTTGCATATGGAAATGTATTAGTATGTACTATGTATTAGTATAATAATTATAATTAGTATTATCATCATGGGTATCATGTTTTCATAACTTGACCATGCATAAACGTAAGGCAATCCAGACAATACTTTGAAAATTCATAATCATACAAGCACCAAAAACATCTACATAAGATAAAGATAAAAATCTTTATGAGAAATTATTCCCGTCTTCACTAGGTCCGGGAAACTTCGCATCAACTTCTGCAAATCTTGGACATTTCATAGTTTGGCACGTTCATCTAGAAGAGGACTACATCTACTGTGCAGTAAAAGTACTACAGCCAGTTTGTTGAGCGCTGGTTCAGCAGCATCACCACATCTATGATGATCCACTGAGGTACGATCTTCCGGTTAAAAATTCAATAATCATTACAAGCTATCAAAAAATGAACTCGACATTTCCAAATTGTGCGGGCTAATTTGATTTTTGTGTTCCGCAATTTGGAAATAATTGAAATGGTAATCTAGTGTTTGTGTTCAAAGTAATATCCCCCACCCACCACCACCTAACAAGGAATGGACTGGCTAATTTATAAAATTTCAATTTACTACATACTAGAACTATCTTATTTTGAATACTTGAATGATAGGTGCCCTCCTGGATTTTGTTTGGTGTAAGGGGTCCGGAATGTTAACAAATGCAACTTTTCTTGAGAAGCGTTTTATTAATCGAGTACAAATTTTTCCCGTAGACATTTTTCCCTGGCTTCATTAACCAAATCACAATGTTAATTTGCGAATTAGTGTTTTTTTTGGGGGGGAAGGGTATCGTGAAAAAATGGCCAGAGGCGACGGTGGGAATTGAACCCACGCCCACAGGATTTACGAGCCGAATCTCTCACGCTAACCACTCGGCTACCGCGGCCCTCCTCTGACATTTTTTCGCAAATAAAAATAATTTTTAAGCTTTTTGTGTAAGTGTGCCTTCATTTTGTCGTTAAGCATCAAAATCTAACATTGTCGTTGTTCTATTTGAGCAAATTTTCAAGGTTATTTATATTTTAATAGAAAAACCAAAAAGTTACCAATCTTCGCTTTTTTCGCAATTTCTTCGCCATTTAACTAAAATTCTCTTTAGTATATATACCAATATTTTTCTGTTTTATTTACCTTAGTATGTTTAACCGTAATCGGTGTGTCAAGATTTTATAGGGCAAAATTTTGCGACAACAAGCAAATTTCGAGCAAGTTCAATAAATTTTCTTCTGACACTGGTCTTCCTAACTAAAACATCGCGAACCTGAAAAACGAATTGCTGCGGCGCAATTTTCTCCGAAATGCGTCAACATGTTGAAACGATTATTTTTTGTAGAAAAACAAAACCAAACAGTCGTACGGGAAAAAAAGAAAAACAGCCCAAGAGCGCAGGAATACATTTTTTTAAAATGAAAAATAGGAAAAGTATTAAATTTTTGGTGTAATTTTATTTTTCGGCAATGTCTTTGAAGTTGTTCGTTGAATCATCCCTCACTTTCCTTCCAGTCTAACCAATGCGTATGCCTGCGCATTGGCATGTGACAAACACCGTTATTTTATGGCGGATCAGTTGTGTCTATTCCTTTTTGGCAGTCTTATCTGCATTTGTTGGTCCTTAGTCTTAGTCTTCGTACAAGTTTGTTGAAGCTTAGCTGTAGATTTGTCTTTTTTTTTTTTTGTTATGTTCGTTATTGTTTGTAGTTTTTTCTTGTAGTTTTCAGCATTGAATGGGATTGTTTTTAGTCTGTGTATTATGAGCCGTAGTGCTGAATGTTGTGTCAGTAGGTGGTCGGATTGTTCGTTTATGATGTTGTCGGTTCCAGTAGGGGTTCTGTATATTTGGAAGTCGATTGTATGTTTCTGGTGTTCTGGTTATGAGGAGTGTTAAATCCAAGAAGTCGATCATGTTGTTTTCAATTTCTATAATGAACGTAAAGTGTTGTGTATTGTGTTAAGGTCCTTGAGTACGTTTTCTGGGGAGGAGAATGCTGTTATGGCCAGTAGGTCACCGACGTATTTAAATAAATAGAGTATTCCGTTTTTATCCATTATTTTTTTTAAGAAATGGTTCTCTTCGAGATTTTGGAAAAACCTCTGCACGAACGGCCGATGTTGAGTGCCCATACTTGCACTTTTCGGGGTGTATATTTCGTTGTTGAATTCAATATAATTTTATTCAGTTGTTAATTTTGTATATTGTTTGTAATGTTGCGTAATATTTTCTCGTTGTGTTTGTCTAGTGTGTTTTTTCGTATGTTGATAGACTCTTCGACTGGGATGGATGGATATAGGTTTGTTATGTCAACGCAGATTAGTTTGGCAGTTATTACGTTAGTCAGGGGGTATTGTGTATTCTACCAGATTTGTAGTATTTTGAAGGGAGAATGCGTTTTGTAAATTTTAAACTGGATTTTAGGATGTCTTCAACGAATTTAGGTAGTTTGTATACAGGGTTTGGCCTTTAATTGACTATGGGGCTGACGGCATGTTAGGCTTCTTTATTTTTGAGAGTGAAGTAAGGTTCAAGATTCATAACGATGAATGATTTCTTTGTAGTTAATGATCAAGGGTGCTTTTTTTTAAATAATTATTAGCTACATTTGTCTGCCTTTCATTACTCTACAAAACGAAGAAAAACCTGTTTGAAAGTAATCAAGTGTTGGAAAAAAGTTGTACCGAAATGTGTGCAAATACAACTTTTCAGAAGAAGCGATTTTTTTGCTTTAACACGATTTTACCTGTTTTTGCAAAATTTACGCCAAAAAACTTTACACACCAATCACACTTACAGTTCGGAGTTTATACAAATGGTTCAGATTAGAATGTAGTTAATAACATAGAATATACGAGTTTGTAAACGGCGTAATTAATGGCAAGTTTCAAGTTCATGAAGGCAAGATACACCAGTGTACTTGAATGAAAAAAAAAAAAAAAAAACAATAAATAAAAAATGAATTCACACATTTATAAAGTTTGGAATTTCTTGGGATTAGTTTGATTTTGTGCGAAATGAGTTGTCCTTTAATTAATAAATATAACAAAACGCATATTGTTGTCAGAAACACAGGAGAAAGTAACAGAAGGTTAATTTTGATCCATCATGCATTTGTTTGGCTCTCAGCACGATTTTAATCTTTCAAAGCGTATTCAAGAATGTGTTATACTTTATATACGTATAGCTTCTCTTTCATCTCACCGACAGTGGTCTTTAAACCTCTTGGGGGGGGGGGCACAGTTTGGCAGGAATGCATCCCATTACATATTATTCAATTGTTTTGAATTAGTCGTTTATTTCTGAATTGTAAATGTGAGGTATACGTATATCAGCTGTGTTGTAAAAATTAGTTGTTCATTTATTATTAAAGAATTCGTGGGTTAAAACATCATCCTTTGTTGGTTGATTTCATTTTTCTATTCCGCTCAAATATTTCTTTCTTGAGTTTGCTGGCCTTACTCTAGCGATAAAACGATGTTCGGCTTTTAGAAAGTTGACAGTCTTTTAAATCTCCGATCGTCTCTTCAATCCAGTGCTCGGAAAAAGTTTGGTATAGGCGTCTGAGCATATCTCCTAATGACCCAAGTTTTACTACGGGGTGAGGAGTAACGAGTATATAATGATTCATGTGTAATTATTCATAACACGTCCAAAATTCATCCGATTAATCAATCCATCACAAAATTCACAAACATATTAATAGTTAGTTGTAAAAAGGAAGCGGTAGGAACTTTTTTTTTAATAAACCGACATTATACCGGTTATGTTATCAATTTGTAAAGTTAAAAGCCGAGAAAATGAATTATGGCCAGTTTAAATTCATTTCATGTTGTTCTTTATGGGAACGACAGCTATTCATTTTCGTTAGTAATAGTTTATGTTGGGTAGAGGTAATGCCGAGACCACCTCCCGAGCAGTTTCAAATGAAAGCGTCTATATGCCATTTGTTTTTAGACTATATATTTTGTTAATAAACTGTTTTATAATTTTATCATATTTTGTATTTTGCCACTATACAATCAGCAGCATATGATGGAAATGATGGTCTATATAACCATCGCCAATTCAAACTTTCTGAGCGGTTTTAAGTAAATTAAAAATGACCAGGTCTTCATTTTTAATTCATTAAAGGGCAATTTCACTTCACTAAAGCTCTCCGTGGCCATTGCAATTGTCGTCGAGAATTCAAACCGATTACACGGAATTTGAAAAATGGCAAAAAGCAGGGGAAATTCAAAAGGTGGTGTTGGAGCTAGGAAGTTGATGTCCGAGTGGATCGAGGTCACGATAGCTCAAGTGGTAGATCAGCGGCGTATCTAGCCGAAGATCGTGGGTTCGAATCCCACTCGTGCCATTGACTTTTTTCTTCTCAACAAAAAATTTTAATTAAATGTAATTGTATTAATTGGTCAACTGGGCCACGAAAATAGTGAAATAACAGAAAACGTTGATCAAAATTCTGACTCAACAGTCATATTGACTCTGGTCCTATCAACAAAGTAGGATGATAAAAAAGTGTGAAAGAATAATAAAAAAAAAAGTGCAAACCAATACGACCTATAAAAACAGAAGAACAATTAGATAACATTCTTAACAATGTGACCCAAAAAAATAAAAGAAAGTTAATTTGAGGCTAAATCAGAAATAATCTAGAAAGTCTAACACCATGGGAAGCCACTGAGAGCTATGGAAGGCACCAAAAATTTAAAAGATCGATAGTAATTCCTCCATTAAAAAAATGGTAGATGAGCGAGTGACAGCAAAGAACAAGCCAAATTTTTTGCCAGTCCCCTTGCTGAAATTTTCAAGTCAAATGAAAACCTCAATGGCACCTGATTTGAATTAACAACCACTCCAAAACAATAAAATATAAAATAATTACACCCAAAGAAATATAACAAGAAATTAAAAATTTACGTGTTAAAACGACTCCAGAGTATAGTCATATTACTGAAGAAGTTTTAAAAAAATTTCCGAAAAAGGCGTAAAAGGGGTTGGATAAACTAGCATACCTACTTATGGCGGCAATCAAACTGAAATAGGTTCCCAGCACCTGGACATTCGCAAAATTCAATATCCCTTCAATATTACTAAAAAGAAGAAAACCAATTGTAGAAAAAACGAAAAACGTCTCTAACAACCAATTTGGACGTAATAGAAAAATCATTCGGAAAAAAAAATTCCGCTCTCTTCCTTGATGTCTTATAAGCTTTTGACAAGGTCTGGCAAAAATGATTCATCAGCGAACAAAAAGGGATGCTACCTACTATATGCTACTATATTATGCTAAGGTGAATATTAGTTCTTATCTAACTGACAGAAATGTAGCAGTGAAGCGAGAACGTCAATATCAATACTGAATTGAATGCATAAATGCCACAAGGTAACATGTTAGGTCCACCTTTGCATGTTATACATCGGCAATTTTCCGAAAATAGATGGTGCAAAAATTGGCCGATGGTACACCGGTAATATAAGTAGGAGCGATCATTCGACCAAAATCCTTCAAAAGGATTGTAATAAGATAAACGAATGGAAAAAACCGAGAACCAAGCTCGACAAGTACAAAAGAGGACTGTTCCGTTTCTCACAATTTATCGAACCATTAAACAGCGACACAGCTAAACATCTGGGAATGATCTTAGATGCCAAGCTGCAATGGTGCACGTTAGGAAAAAAGGACAGAAATAGGTTTAAGATATAGACAATTATACTGGTTGACAGGACGAGGCTCCTTACTGTGCCAAAATAAATTCTTGCATAAACAAGTCCTAAAACATGTACGAACACGATTTATTAAATTATGGGGTTGTATCAAACAGAACTGTGCAAACATTCCAAATTAAAGTCTTAGCGACTTGGTACGGTTCAGACTTAGTAGTAAGGACTATATTATGCGACCTAAGGTCACGACGGAAATACAAAGATTTGCCGCGAAGCACCTGTCTCCCTTCAGGCAGTAGGGGAATGCGAAAGCGACCAAACTCCTACATGATCAAAACACTGCGAGAAGGTTAAAAAGAATAAAACCTTATGAACTAGTATAGTTAAAACTTTTATGAAGAGTGAAGTGTAAATCTTATTGCACCAATTGGTTTATAAAAAATGTAAACATTTATATACATATATATATATATATATATATATAGGAGAAACATCCAGCATCCAGATCCCACTCCTGATGGACGAGAAACCTCTCCGTCTTTTCGGGGAAAGAAATGATCCATTTCGTTTGTTTGTATCGCACTTTATTTCTTTTATTACAATGGTGACGATGCTCTCGCTGTGAGGACAAAGGAACACACACTCACACACACACATACATATATATATAAAATAAATAAATGTTTACATTTTTTATAAACCGT
>CM077100.1:24166950-24178559 GCA_039619505.1 Cimex hemipterus | reverse complement strand
AGTGAAACATTAAAGGCGCAAAAGAATATCGTAAATAGGCTTCTTTTCGTTAAAAAATTATTTCATTTTTATTTACTTTTATTATTCTTATTATTTTGTTATCTTTACTGTTTATTTGATACATTTTATTAAATTTATTTATTTATTTCTACTTTAATTTTTCTCTTGTGTTGCTCGAAAGGGTGCTTATCATTTCAATTTTTAATACCCTAAGCCCAGTATGAGTGTGTAGTCCGGGGCAGGGGAAGTTAAAGAGACCTACATTTCTATAGGTTATGTAAATGGTGAAAAGTAAATAATTTCTTTTCGAGATATCATAAAACTCCATCATTCCCTTGTCGTTAAATCAACTACCAATGGAAATAAGTGATTATGCAACGTTTAGTTATGGAAAAGTCAGAACTTTTATCTGAAAGGGAAACATTCCGCTAACAGACATGACCCCTATTCTCAGCAAATAAATTTAGCTCAGAGGACTCTGGCCCATTCTTTGTGTTTGTACAGGTACCGAAAAAATTTAGGCAATGTTCACCCAACGCTATTTGGAAAAAGGTTATTCCAAGTACAATCATTTGTTAAAAACTCAACATTACATATTCAAAACTCAGTTAAAAACCGTATAAAAATAACAGCCGTAAATAAAGACATTGCAAATTATCTAACAGATTGCGAAATCCTAGCGAAAAGTATTCTTTTTGTATACGTCCCTAACTTTCTAGTTAAAAGAAAGGAATAATTAGCCACGGTGATATCAATGTGCCCTCAGATAAAATTTTTAACTTTATAAAATCAACGATATCGGCTGAAAGAATCCGAATGGCCGAATTTATTAATGAACAAGTAAGAATGAGACCCCTATCTACATGCGTGATTAGTTTCCGGAGTCAAAAAAAATCCACGAGTTTGTTTCCATATATGGTAGCTATTGCCCGCCCAGGAAACCCAATATTCTCCCCCCGGTAGAACAGTATAGCAATAGTATACGCCATAACCACACAGCTTCCCAATTTAGAAGTGAACAGCATTGCTTGAAATGTCGTGATGATGGGGCGTCGGTGGCCGCAAGGTTTAGTCTTTGACACGGCGCTCATCACTGTAAGGTAAAAGGTCCCGGGTTAGAATGCAGGGCCGCTGGACATACTTACAAATGTTTTTTTTTTTTCAAAAACACCGGCACCCTGAGGGTTTATATGACCTCTACTGTTGCGAACACACGTAAAAAAATGTCGTGATGAGCATAACGTTAAAAAATGCTCGAACACCTGAGTTGGTTTGTATTTTATGCAGGAAAATCATCTAGCAAATAGCAAGGAGTGTGTAGTCTACTAAACGAATGTAGAAGCTAATAAAATCAAATTTGGAGAAAACTACGCTGCTGTAGTATCGAGGAATAAATTTAACATTCTCGCTAACCTTAGGGATCGAAAAGGAATACAAAGAAGCAAATAATTCTAAGGGCCTCTGGTATCCTAATATACAGCCAACGATCCAGTTTTCTACCGTGAGACGACCGACAAAGATTTTCACTTGTATATTTAGGCTTAGGTTTAACCATCACCGACTTCCATTCCACCTCCACAAAATGGGCATCCTCCTAAATAACAAATGTTAATGTTACAATTCTACAGAAGCATATGCGAATCATGCCCTTCTAGCCTTCCCACTAAAACTTCAAGGAAGAGAAGATATTTTCAATATACTGGTGAAAAATAAGCGCCATTACCCAACTCAGTTAACATAATTCTACGGTGTAATAAGAGCATTTACATTTATCCAAAAACGTGACATATATATTTAAACAAATTTTAATAAAGAAGGAAGGGAGCTTCGGTGGCCGCAAGGTTCCGTCTTTGACACGGCGCTCATCACTATAAGGTAAAGGTCCCGGGTTCGAATCCAGCGGCCACGCATTCGAACCCGACATACTTACAAATGGGCTTTTTTTTCAAAAACATCGTCACCCTGAGGGTTTATATGACCTCTGCTGTTGCGAACCCTCGTAAAAAAATAAAGAATGAAAAATGCTGGGTCTGGCTCCTGCCCACCTTGTCCATTTAATCCATTATAGCAAATATCTTCTCTTCCTTGAAGATTTACGTGCTGACTGTGTACTATCCCTAGGGATCTAAATCGACTCACATTTAACCTGGAACCGACATACATGAACTAAAAGATAGTAGTAAAACTAACTTCCAAATACCCTTCGTTAAATCCATTGTCCCCAAAAAAATTTCCACTTCCAGGAGAAACTATCTTCACATTCCAACCTATTATGCAGCATTACTCGTACACACCTGTCAAACCACTCAATTAGATATTTCCCAGGCAGAAGTACGGTCAAAAATTCTACAAAGCCTTACGAAACCTAAACTACGTTGCTCCGGTTAAGTGTCAATAGTTGGAATATTATAAAATCTGTTTTCTCCCGCCTCCGTACGAATGTCCGTAATCTGAGAACATTATCTTTTCTCGTTTTCTTTTAATATTTATGTAACATTGTACGAATTTAAAAGGAATATGCAATTTGTTCTTAAGAAATATATTTAATTTTTAAAATTTTGTTGATATAATAAATGTTTTGTATAAATCAAACTTCCGTATTCAACTGTATTCTTTAAATATCATGTGGTCTATCAAAGTATTTTTGAAAAGTTTACGATATCTGAGCCATGTTTTAACACACTGGTTCATCGAAAATGCTATCAGCCAAGCGATTTTGCGGTTCTGAAATGGTAAAACACAGAATTTGATGTATTGTATAACGGGTGGGGTCTGCACAGGGAACAATAAGTCTGTATGTAAATGGGCGGAGTAAAGGACTGTATGAACGAGGAAAAACCGCGGGTGCTTTTCGCGCCCGCTTTGATATTAATACAACGCTGGGAATAGCCTCAGGGAAAATCGATAAAAAAAGAACAATTTAATGGAATTTTTAGCGGCTTCCCTCGCCTGGTTTTTCACCGCGGTCCACCCACATTTGACTTTAGCCCAGGCGAATTAGTGGTTCAAAAAAGGGTACCCATATCAGGAAAATCTGAGAAGGCATTTGGTCATTTTTATAGTTTCTGAGGGGCAAAGGCCAAGACTGGATGAGTTAGAGGAGTCTCATGACTTGATTACCTCATATAACCGATCCCACCTCAACGGCATTGCCAACGCACTATTAAAATAACCCTTCTTCTTTCTAGACCAATATAATACCCAGTTGCTGTCTAATCTGTAAGGTAAATGTCTTGACTTATTTTACACAACGCCGTGTGAAAATATTTTCAGCCGCAAAGTGGATTGTACTGATTACCGTTTCAAAATGCTTGACAGGAAAACGATAATCAATACTTATCAAAATTATGATTCTTAGCCTGAAGACATCGGGTGGTAATGAGAATGTTGCGTGATGTCGACCCGGCCGTGAGATTCGGGTGAAAGGATTTAAAACAGTTCGATGGCTTTTTTCGATTTTCCTAACAAATTTTATCCTACAATCATTTTATAGAGTAAGTAGATATTTAATACGTTAGGAATCTAATAACTCCTCCAACCTTGTATACATTTGAGGTCCATCAGAAATACTTATATAAAATAATACAAGTAGATTATTACCACAGATTAATTACTCACGACATTGTTAAAATATAAATATTTCTGTCGAACGTAAATAATTTAATTTAAATGAATAAAATATTGATGAGTGGCAAAATTTGTTTAGTTTACTAAATTTAAAACTAGTGGAAACGTTTAGAAATAAATTTAAAAATTAAAACAATGAATTATGCCAGAATTTATAAGGAACTGAATTGGGATCGGTAAAACAAAAATTAAATGTACCCGCCCTGTTAGGTCGAGCAACATTAAATAGCAGATCATTTTTCTTCATCTAACGCGACCTAACAGAGTTAACACATACATGAATACCCCTATAATATTATATTAGCCATGAAATATCCACTCAACGAATCCGAAAAAATATTTAAAATCAATTTTCATAATATTCTTTTCCCCTCTGACCGCCAGGACGACCAAAGTTGTTTTTTTTTATATAAAATTTGTATCTTAAGGGTGAAGGATCGTGGAAAATCGGAGTTTTGTTTCACCAGGATAACGTAAGAGCAGCAGGGAGAGTTTGAGCCAGGCAATTTCGTGATATCGCCTGCTCCGGAAGCTTCCTGAACTTGACCTACGGATTTATTGGAATCGGTAGAAAGAAAGTTTAAGTTTATCTCTTGTGATTGTTGATTAAATTTGGAATAATGCGGCATTCTTTTTTTTTTCAAGAATGTTTAAATCGATATTGACAAATAATTTGACGGCTCAAACAGAAAATCCAATCATAAACGAAAATTATTTTCTACTCACATTTATCTTTTTAGAATCAATAATAAGCTGTCATGAAGGCGACTCGAACCCTCGAAAAGATTTAGGCAGCAGAGTTTTAACAACTCATTCTACATTTTTGAGAGTTGGGCAGTTTAAAATGTTGTTAAATTTGGTACTTTTATATATAACCTTATAGTAGTTATTACATTACGCACAGTGGGCGACTCCGAGGGATTAAATGTCTTTGTAAACGTGTACACCATCTCTAAAATGTCCGGGGCTTGGTCGGCTCACGTGCCCTGCATAAACCTCTTGGACCTGTTCACAAACCCCAAGACTTTGGACAATTTAATCTCGAGGAGTGATTTGGTGATGGCCGCTCCTTCGTATACTGTTCCTCACTCCACGTCAAGAACGTCCACACTACACAACTGCCAAGAACGTCGTCGAACGTTGTTCGCACACAAAAACCGACACCCGATGGATCGACACCATGGTCGAATGGTGTGGCGAGCGTTACATGTAATGCTCGTAGTAGCGTCCACACAAAAAATTCTCCTTGCATTACGCGTTACGTTACGTGTTACGTTACACTCGTATGGACGCGACTTTCAAATCTAGACCTAGCGGATCTATCACACTCAGTGCGGTAGTGCGTTGCCGTTTCTTCTTTTATTTCGCAACAACGGCTCTCAGTGGGTAGTGGCCTGTCAGGCTACCTACCAGCTTCCTAATTCCCTTCCTTGAAATAGAGAATAGCAATTTCGTTACTGCTGGTTTGATCACATAAATGAACTCTTTCGATTGTGTTGGCGGGGGATAAATTGCACAGGAATTGTTTCATGCCCCAGTTATTAATACCCTCTTTTGCTGTGCTCATATAGTGAGGTAATACCGGTTGTGGCCCGAAAACACAGTATTAGAACTTACTTTGGCCAGGCTATCCGCCTTTTCATTGCCATTGTGTCTTTTATGTGCTTGTATCCAAATAAGGGTTACCTGGAAGAGATCCTTATACAGATAAAATCTAAAGTTTCCTCCACCAGTCTTGAGGTTGACAAATCTTTCTATAATGACCTAAGACTAGCCTGACTGTCAGAAAAAATCTTAATATCCTTTTACTTAATTTTATTTTCCATAAATGTCCGTATATTTAATCTTCCGAATTTACAAAAAAATTCAATTGTAGGCTACAATTAATTAGGTTAAGTAGAGTTATGGTTAGTATTAGATTAACGTTAGGTTATATTAGGATGAGTTTAGGGTAGGCTTCAGGATGGGTTATGTTAGTATATGTAGAGTTATGATTAGGATTACGATTAAGGGAAGTTGCGGGTTTGGATTAAGGTTTAAGGCGTATTAGGCTGATGATGATGGTGGTGATGAAACTATGAAGCGGGGTATGTGGTCCGGACTGCAGCTTTCTGTCTTATTGTACTTTCCTAGTTCCCTAGTTTAGTGCAAGCGACTCAATCCTTCTTCTCAAAAGTACTAGGCTATTAACTGTTCCTGCTACAATTTCATCCCCTATGTTTTTTTATAAACACCCGATCCAGTTCCTTATTAGTTTCGAGGCCATCTGTATGCCATATCATTGTGATGTTGAATTCTTCCTCTCCTTTATAGTCTGTTGATACTTTATAGAATGTAGGAAAGAAAGTTTCCGGGGCCGTGTCGTCAGTCCCCATTTCAAGGAATGAGTGTCTTATTTTGTTAATTACGGTTATGTCCCCGAATTGTTTATTTCCCATCAACTTTGATAGTTTTTTGGAGCTTAAATGAGCTTTTCCTAGCTTCCTCCTCGTACAAATGTTTCTTCTAGTGGAGGTAGGTTTAGCAGAGTTTAGCTTTTATACGTAGGTTTGGTAATCTTTGTATGCTGCGTAGTATTTGGGTAGCTACTTTCTGTTGAGCTTTGGTCCACCAATAGGTTATTTTGGGTTTTATTCCTGCCGTGTCTAGCCAATGGGCGATTTTCAGTTTAATCCCGAAGATTTTCCTCGGGTTCCTCTTGTGGTCATAAGCGATATTCAATTTTTGCTATAGTATGCTGCAGGTTAGGGTTCCAGGTTAACTTTTTATAAAAGATTATTCCTCGGCCTTTGATCTTATTCTTTAATTGCAGCAATTAGGTTAGGATTTAACTAATGTTAAAAGGTTTAACTTTTAGGGTTGGGTTTAACTAACGTTAATGTCCACTGTGTATCACGTTAACCTGACATCATGAGTGAGGTGTTTTTTCTGGCGTTATATGTGAATTGTTTTATCTGTCATACGATTCCATGGTGTCTGCTCCCTGATTTAAATCTCTCAGAAAATATCCAACTAATAAGCAACTCAAAGAAAATAGGGTTAGGTTAGGTTAAAAAAGGTTACAGTTAGGTTGATATACGTAAAGTTAGTGTTTATGTGAGGTTAGGTTAGGTAGGATTAGGGTTGGTTAACCATAGGGTAAGATGTGGGCAAGAATTATTGTTGGGTTAGTTTACATAAACATGATTCAATGATTGTCATGAAGCCGAATAAATCTTCTAGGCTGAAGAGGGAGTTTTTAAATGTGAATAAATATTCTAGGGTGAAACGCGAGTATTTAAATGTTTTTAAATATTTTGTTGTAATTATTAGCAACTAAACTCAAAGACGTAGATAAATAGTAATAATGCGCATATCATTTATGTGGTTATTTTAATATTATATGATTTTCATTATAGTTTTTTTGATACTCAAGGCAATTAGTTTGCTCTAGAAAGCCAAATAAATGGTACAGAGCCATTATTTAATAAATTTCCTTTTTTACTTATGCATGTTTTAAAATGTGTATTCTCTACCAATATACGCACAAAGAAAAATCTTTCTTAAGTTGCCACACAAAATATTTCTCTGAATCAAACACGTTTATTCATGATTATTGTTAGAACAGTTTTTCGAAAGTTAGGATAACATTTCAAAATCCTTTAGCCCTATTATGCTGGATTAGTTGAAAGGACTGTTCTCATGCTACGCCGATGTGGATTTATGTGACAGGCTGTAAACAAAAGCTTTTGGGATTGAAATAATAAAGATTTCACATGAGCTTCAATAGGTAATGACTGACGGGAAACTGTATAACATCACGAGGAAATATATCAACTCGTATGTGGATTCAAGGCAGACGGAATACGATCATTTATATTCGTCGACAGTACCCGTTTCTTTCTCCGCCATGTTTATCCTCTTCCCTCCCTTTGTAGACTTCAAATTTCTGTATTCAATTTAAGTTTGAGAAGTGACAAGCACATGCCTTTTTCTGGGACTGTCACAACAGTTATTGGAGGGTCGAAATTCACCACAGGCAGCTAACTATTAATTCAATGCGGGAAATGTATTAAAAGATGTATAAAATGTAGTACGTAGTGTTAAAAATTTATTCTCAGCGGGTTTATTTCATTGACGTAAAACCGTCACAATTTTATTTGTACTTTTAATTATTACGTACAAAAATAAATTTAGATTACAGGTACTATATTAGCATAACTAGATTATTACTCAAATAGTATCCAATTCCCATTTACAGAGAGAGAGCGAGAATACACATTTATTTGTTCTGTCACCGGAAATCTACGTTTTTAGCGTATGTTGTAATAACGGGCGTTAAGCTGTTGATGCACTCGTAAACACCAACTTTCATAGATATGCCAAGTTCCTGATTGTGATATGGTAAATCCTGTGGGAAGGTGTCCTGTTTTGATTTACTTTGATCTACTGAACCTTTGTTTCATCAGTGCTTCAATCAAGAGGAATTGCGTAAAATAAGCCTGTATTGTTTCTATCTTTAAGTGGATGCCGACAGAACTACGTTAAGTCATAAATGTAAGTAAAAATACTGCCACATATTATTTCGCTGAAATGAAAATAAAGCTACCACCGTTATCTAAAACTGGCTGTTAATTTCATCTAATTGGCGTTAAACCATTTTGTTAACAAGCTAAATACATTCACAGACAAAAAATTGACTCTTGTATTTATTTTTTTACATAATAACTAGGCATCTGGGAGCGGGCGTCGGTGGCAGCAACGGTTTAACGTAAAGGTCCCGGGTGCGAATCGAGCTGCCCCCCAATTCGAATCAGACATACGTACAAATGGTCTTTTTCACAGAACCAACGATACCTCGAGGGTTGGTTGATCTTGCGAAACCTCGAAAAACTAGTTACTACTACTAAATCTTTTACATATTTTAGATCAAAATTTTAAAAAAATCAGTTCAATTTCGTCCTTTTGAGAACCAACTGATTGAGTAAATTAAATTGTTTTATCGAACAAAGTATTATATACAGTAAATTTCGGTAAAAATGAATTATCAAGATGAATATCTCGCGCGGGCAGATTCTTGGCCAACGTTGGACTTATCATCGTTAGATCGCTCATTCCTGGATGGGCCGCACTCTACCATCTAAGATGATCAACAGAGGTTTAGGACAACCGGAAACCATCTCGATAGAAGGTAGTGGTCGCCTGCGAGCCGTCATTTAAACGCTTCCTTTTAGTCCTTTTAGTAGTCAACACCAAACAGCCCGTGGGTGAGCTTGGACGAAAAGGCATGAGAAGGATTTTAAGAACAATTTAGTCTTTAGTAGTCCTGCATCAAGTTCTCTACTACTAGAATAGAACAGAAAAGCGACTATTCGCAAATTAGCCTCTTGCTTGGACACTTGAAGACAGGGGAGCTGTTCACTTCTCGAGCTAGCATTCCTTTCTTCCCCCTTTGTGCTTCTGCTCATACGTATAACAAAAATATCACCATATCCAACCGACGATTCTTTTGAAATAAAAATTGATTATTTTTTATATTTTTTATTTTGACATTGTTTTCATTCTTGTTAGATTCATTATTGTACCAATTATATATTTTATGACAGTGCGTGTGAATGTGTGCGTGTGCATAGCGAATGGCATGATTCTAATTAAATATTCAAGTCCGACAAAACGCCTTTCTACATGGGATCATTAGAATAAATACCCAAAAACACCAATTGATAACAGTTGAATTTGTTTTAAAAGAATAGTTTTGTCAATAAGAATCACCATAAAAAAATTCTCTATGATTGTTATAAAGTAGTAAATATAAATAATATCGTAAGTTGAGGTTTCTACCTATCCGTTGCAACATTTGATAGGCGATTTGTTTTGAAATTGCCAGGCAATCGGCAGGGGAGCAATCCAACTTGGGATGTTGCAAAGCGCAGGATTTATCATAGTACATAAATACAGTTCCCCTTTTCATCATTATTATAAAAAGGAGAGCGCTTAGCGACCGAATAAATTCGTAACCCTCGTTTACCTCTTATCCTGGTTGTCTATCGATAATTATTTGTATTGTGCGTTTCACAGTTCTATTTATTAAAGAAAAAGATGAACGAACTGTTTCATGGAAGCTGTGAACAATTAGGATTTTTTTACGAGGGTCCGCAATAACATAGGTTATATAAACTCTCCAGATGCCGGTGTTTTGGAAAAATAAGCCCTTTTGTATGTGGGGTTAGAAAGCAAGGCCGCTAGAATCGAACCCGGGACCTTTACCTAACAGTGATATGCGCAGTGTCAACGCCTAAACCGTTCCGCCCACGGACGCCCCATTGGTTAATATTACGATTTATTTTGATAAAGTGAAAAGTAAGACTGAAAAAAGTAATTACATGCAATTAAAAACAAAAGTAAATAAACTCCCCCCCCCCTTTTGGCAGAGATGATACTACAATGTTGCCCATTTAATAAAGACTAAGTCATTGTCACTGTCACTGGACGGGCTTTTTACACGACTCATCTGGTAAAATATTTACTCTATTTTACCACCAAATAGCAAGTGCTTGTATATCGCCGAGAGCACGTTATCTGTCTTGTTAATGATTCATTACACCGTCTGAAATATAAAACAAATAGGCTTGGAAAATGAATAAAAAACAGCGTTAGAAAGCTGTGTATTTTTCCAAACGTGCAGTATTCATTCTACCAGATGAAACGCTTAAATTATCGAATATTCAAAATTCTGGATCGGTTTCAGTAACCGAACTTGACTAACTAAACCTCTACTAAATTGGTTAGCACGCCACCAAATTGACGCATTTTGACCGTAGTTATACGTTTACTCTAAAATTATTGTGATTTTTGTAGCTGTTGATTATTTCCTAATCGTTTCAAACAGCCTCCCGATGCTCTTTCAAATTTTTCTTCTTTTGTTGCTGTGATCCACAATAGCTGGAAACCTTGAAAGGAGGATGAATGAATATTCCTCTTCATCGTTAGCCTCTGTGAAGTTCTCAAAGAGGGAAAAAATGTCGAAATTCTCGAGGTAGTTAAAAAAATTCTGATCATGCCTTTTATTCTTCGCATCATGAAAGTTGTACGCCAATATATCCAGATCCATTGATTTGGTCCCCAGCCAACACAAGCCAGGAACTGACAGTTAGAGCAAGGAGGTAATTGTTTTGTTTTATATTCGCTGTATCGTGTCCCATGTCAGCTTAATATCGTGTAGTCCTCGTTGTATTCTTTAAATAATAAAATGAATTTTTTGTGTTGCAAGTCTTTTCGTATACTCTACACTCTTCCCTCATCCTAGCGGTTGGGGGCGCATTTCGGTAGCTATAGGTTGGAGTGTTGATATTTTTGAAAACACTTGCTTTTTGTACCGTGTCGTGACTGTTAACATATTTGAGTGTTTTGACGAATTGAGACAAAAATGGGAAAGAAGAACACCAATTGCCCCCCAGTGGAGGAAGACGAAGAAAGACGAAAAGATCCGTCATCGGCTGAGCACTTAGGTGGTTTTAGGTGTTATTTCGGGATGTTGGAGACGCTATTCCAGCTTTTTCGGGAGGGGAAGAAGACAATTTAAAAATATGGGTATCCAACTTCGTAGACGTGGCTTCACTATGAGGGTGGAAACATACCCAGAAATTTATTGTTTCGAAGAGAAACTCTCAGGATCGACAGCCATATTCGTAAAGTCAGAAAGCTTTCAGCCATTTAGCCAGAAACTGTCACACAGAGGCAGATATAAAACAAAATGACGAAATAGGGATGAGCAGTTTGTTTACATCACAGATCGAGGTTGCGCAACACCTTTCTGGAGCGTTAAACGGCGATATTACGCTGGTGAGCTCTACTATAACGACTTCATCTCCACAAGCTGCCATTTCAAAGAAGTCATTGAGCAATTGCTATATTTAAAATTTTTAACTCTAGTGGTTTCTTACAGTTCTGACGTAAACTTATTAAGCAACCTGCATGTATATATATTGTCTCCTATACACATC
>CM077100.1:24130008-24156987 GCA_039619505.1 Cimex hemipterus | reverse complement strand
TATATATATATATATATATATGACATGAAGTGAAAACTTCTCAGATCCGTAGGAGTTAATAATGGACTGGGGCGTGATTTCTTTCCGGGGAAACACGGATAGTTTGAAAACCGGGTTTGTTGGAAACAACAGAGTTCATTTATAGTTCCGTGCTGATAGCCGAAGTTGGCCGGGCCGCCATCTGTGTTGACAGGTTGACGAAAATTAAAACTGGTCGCTGCACCAATCTTATCATGCCTTTTATTAAAAAAAAATTCGGAAGACGGTGTTTGCGGAAAATTAACACCGTTGAGTTAACGAGTTTAAGAAATATTTCCAGATTCCCTTAGGTATTAAATAATAAGCCGACTACTTATATGTATTTGTTTTTACTTGATACAGCATAATTTACATTCACCAAGCCCATTTGTGAGTATGTCGGGTTCGAATGCAGGGCCGCTGGATTCGAACCCTGGACCTTTACCTTACAGTGATGAGCGCCGTGTCAAAGACGGAACCTTGCGGCCACCGACGCCCCTGTCAGACACTTATTGTTGGAATAATGTTGCAATAATGTTAATGAGTTTACAAAATCAAATTCAAAATTCCAGCTCTTCTAGGTTTGGTTTTTCTTTAAAAGAATTTTTATATGAGAAATATAAAAGAATATTTAAAACATCTTTAAAAAATAGAAAGAAAGAAATATTTTCTTTAAAAGAATTATGTGTTTTAAAATCGTTTTATAAATAATAAATGTATTTTTAATTTTTCTTTGAAGACATTCCATTAAATCTTTTCAGACAGGCTTGTAAAAACTAAGAAAACTCTATTTTTCTTTTTTTATGGTCGGCTAGCAGCTAGGGCTATTGTCTTTTATCCATTTTTATCACCCCAATTAAGGTCAATTTAAATTCAAATTCATGCTATTTAAAAGTGCTTATGTAACCTAATTTGGCGGGTCACAAATGTTGTCGATATACTGCTGAGCTCTATTGAACTGCGCTAAAACTCAGCCTAAGCCTAAGCTTGTGTCCCCGGCAAGGCGATTTTCACCATGACGCCCTCTCTTTATTCACGCCAATAAATACATTCACACACAGTAAAAGTCATAAATTCATTATCTTAAGTCAACTAGATTCGTCCGACACGTCTGCGGGTACTACATAATTCATACATTTAGCAAATTACACAGATAAATACATTCACACAATTCGGTAGCCACCAGTGTTTTCGATATTACACTAGTGAATAACACTAATCACACTATATCAAACTAAATAACCGAGGCTATTTTGATCTGTTGCTATGTGGGAACGCGTCCAACGCAAACACACTATAATGTTCACGCTAATAAACACATTCACTCAAATAAAAATTATTACTCCAATCTACGTATGAAAGTGATCCATAATGAACTGTTTCGGTTATCGAATCTATTCCTTCTTATAATACTACTGTGATTTAAAATTCGTTAAAAATCTGTAGGCAGGTCATATTTTCTTTGCTGTTCTAATTCCTAGCATTCTGTTAATATGACCTTTACAGATACTCATGAATTACCATCGACTGTTTTTGGCCGGCAGATGCCCATGTGTCATCCTGTAATAGCCGGACAAAATTGTGCTTCCAAAATTGAACGACCTCCAAACACCCTTCGTTAAAAACCTGTTAGGGATCAGATTTTTTCCACATTCCTTGAACGTTCACATCCTAACACATTCCCACGATGAATGTACTAATACCCACCCCTACAAATATGCCTGAATCAGTAGAGCAATTGAGGCGGAGTTGGCCGCGTACTAATCAGAAAGCTGGGAGAGCGACAGCGGTTGCTTGATAGCTCTCCTCAAGATATATCTAAGCAATAAAATAGATAATAAAATCTTACTGTAACTCATTTCATAATGTTTATGTACATATGTTTGTGTAAAGGTGTTAAATTAATAAAACAATTTAATATGAGAAAGAAAGAAAGATTTTCTTGGATACAGTACTTCTAGTTGAAGAATTGTTTAAGCCATTTATTGGGTTGTCCGGAAAATAATGCAGGATTTTAAGTTTTCATTAAAAAAAATCTATATAAAATATTCTGTTTACGTTTACAGGATTACTCATTTGTATGAATGTCAGCACTTATTAATCCTCTTCCAAATGATATTGTTTGTTTACCTCTGTAGCATTCCGCTACTTGGAAATAATTCAGTCATCCTTATAATGTCAAAGCGAGAATTTCGTACGATTTTCTTTTACGAGTTTAAACTCGGCCGAAGCGGAGCCCAAACGGCTAGAAACATTAACCAAGTCTGGGGCGAGGGTTGTGTTAATGAGTGCACTGTGCAAAGGTGGTTTAAAAAATTTCGGGAGGGAGATTTCAGCCTTGAAGATGAAGAAGGTCGTGGAAGGCCTTCCTCTCTTAATGATGATGTTCTGCGATCAGTGGTGGAAGAAAACCCCAAAACAACTGTTCGAGAACTTGCAGAGCAACTCAAAGTCAGTAAAACGACCGTCGCTGACCACCTCTTTGGTCAATCGGAAAGGGCCCATTTTGTTGCATGACAACGCTCGACCACATGTGTCACGTGTAACGTCACAAAAATTATTGGAGCTTGGCTATAAAACTTTGCCTCACCCACCCTACTCTCCGGACCTCTCGCCTACTGACTACCATTTTTTAGACACCTGGACCACTACTTACAACACATAATATTCAAAAATCAAACGGAACTGGAAAATGCATTTATTGACTTTATCAATTCTAAAAATTCTGAATTCTACTCAGACGGAATTAATAAGTTACCAACACGTTGGGAGAAATGTATTGAGAGTATGGGAAATTATTTTGATTAAAGAACATTGCTTTAAAGTAACTAGTTTCTTTTTTTTTTGTTTAATACCAAAATCCTGCATTATTTTCCGGACAACCCAATAGTTGGGAAAGATTGCTGATGTCCGAGAATGCAGTGGGTCTATAGGTAGATTTTTGCCGGAATATGGCAATGGGTTTGACCTGATGAGGTTTCCTTCGGTCTTTTTATTCTTGGATGTTAATTTGCATAGTCTTTGGCTGTTTTTACGTTCGTTCTTGTAAGAGTATATATTTATTTTATTTATTTATACAAATGTGAATGCTTATTTAATTTGTAACCAATTAGAACTACTGTTTTATGCCTCAAGGCTGAGGGGAAAAGAACAAGAGAGATAAAATCGAATTATCCAAAAATCGCTACAGACTTGTCTGATAACCCAATACACATTACAAGAAAAGAGGATATTTAGGTTCACCTACCTATTTTATTGAGTACATTTTCTAAAAATTCAAGTTGTTCATAATTTCTGAAAATAGGAAGGCTGTGTATGTAAGCATCTTTACTTTAGCAGTGTAACATTAGATTATAAAAAGTAAAAGGTTTTTCACTTGTACGGCATTATTAGTAAAAACAGCCTAGGAAATATGGCATAGTATTGAACAGAAATGGACTTCAAGTAGGGCTCGTCCGAGTTTCTCGTACGTATTAATTGTTATACCTGGAATGAGGAAGTCGTACAAGCAAGAATTTTCTGGAATCCCTGGTAGTGAAATCTTAACCCTTCCAAGAATCCTGTCTCGCTTTCAACGCGGTTAAACTTTTATACTACTATGACGATATTATTTACATATTATTATTTTTACAATATTACAACAAACTAATTTTTAGAAGATGAATAGGACCAGTTCCGACTGAGCGAGCCTGTCGGAAAGAAAACATTACAAAGGTAAATTCGGTTTAACGGGGACAAGATGAGTATTCGTGGTGATATTTTATCCCAATATTTTATAATGCTTGCCTATCACGTAAACTTTTATTGCTAAATGTTGTCGTCGTAGAGTGAGTTAATGTTTGGGAGTTAAAATTGGCGCCCAATAAATCAGTGTTGCCAATACAGGAGCAGAAACAAAACAATGGCCGCTCTAGACTAATGGGATTTCCTACAAACCTTAAACAAAACACTAACATTGCTCTGAATGAACTATAGGCAAGAAAGAGTTAAATTAAAAGTTGACTGGATATAAAATAAATTTAAAAATTTATGTTTCAGAAATATAATCATCGGTCCAATGTGGCGGTGGAGTTACAAGATTCCAAGATGGAGGTTTTAGATTGTCGCCAAAAAAAATCAGTGTTGTCACTACACGGGAGGAAGCTTGAAGGAAAAAGTGTGCCCTCGTTCTAAACTCATGGTATTAAGCTGTAGCAAATTTAGTGTTGCCCTGAGCCAATGTTGGACAAGAAAGGGTTAAACAGTTTTCTATATTAATAAGAACGAAGGATCAGTTGCTGGAATTGGTTTTATAAATCATAATATTATTATGAGAAAAACTTTCAGAGTAGGTTAAACATTAGAAAGGAATTAGTATTTTAAGTTTACATTTCATTTTATTATATTTTCCTTGGAAAGAATCAAACCATTAATCCATAAACTATTTACGATTTGAGACACATTACTGGTTAATGCTGGAATTAATAAACTGTAGTTAAGTCAGTTTTAGTCAAAATAAGCAGCGCTGACTGTAGCTAGTTTTACATTTGTCAAAACATACTTATACTACTACATAATCAAATAATTTTGAGTTGCAATTCCGATTGGTCGGGTTGAAAGTCTTATTAGAATTTTCATAAATATCTAATAAATTTATACGTCGATTTCTTTCCCATGTTGACTAAAACAGTTCCTATGTGCAGGAGGGGTCGGACGATTACCATAAATTCTTAATTGTGGCTGGCGTTCGGACAATGAGAAAAGGCTGAAAAATAATGGGCAGAGGATAAAACAATTGCAGGCCTTATTAAACGTAACCTCTTCTTCCTGAGCCCAACAAAGATAACGAGGTAAATTCTGCAAATCCCGTCCAGAGCATTCCGAGCGGGCACGGTTTTTTGCGGCTCTATAATCCCCAGACCCTTGAGGGGATAGAGTGAATATATAATTGAATGTTTAAGCCTAGAGACTAAAAGCAAAAACTAATATTTTATGAAAGGCGAGTGATTAATTTCTTGCTTTACATTCAGTCGGCGTTGGGGTGATTGTGTACCAAACTAGTTAGTTGACTTCCAATCACACCTTGGGCATGGAAATTAATTTTATTAAGGGTCCAGCAAGGGAGTTTGGAAACTCGAATAAAAAAAAGAAAAAAAAACAAAGTTATTACATTGGGAAATCAACGCACTATTCTTACAGTAAAAATGGCTGCTGGCTATTCAGAAATCGTGAGATGCGGTCTGGTGTGATTTAGGTTTCAGAAAAGCACTTTCTTTATCGTGCCGACGTTTCGATCTTTATTGAGATCATCTTCAGGGCCTGGGATTTATAAACATTGTTTTAATTTAACAAATACATATGGGCTGTGGTAAAAAGTGAATTTATGCAATGCAAAAAAAAAAAAAAAATTCAAAGTATTCCTACACACTCAGAGTGTTTTTTTGCAGTTGTGCCATTCTTAAGTGTCGTGTTGAGAATGCCAGTGAGATATTGCTGTTTTATGATTATATAAATATACGTTGTGATAAATAGGAAAAGGAAAGCTAAATTGTTGAAAAATTAGACTATGTAAAAATGGTTGATATGTGGAATGTGATGAATGTTTTAAATATTTTATTATGTTTTGTGTGATGTGTTGATATATGTGTGATATCGATATTGAATTTGATTAATGATATTGGCGTAGCTAAATTGCGTTTTTATGTGTCTATTCTGTAAATGGTTGCTGTGTTTATCTCGGTTGATGTAAACCGTTTCTAAAAAGTTACGTTTATTTTTGTTTTGTTCTGTGTGTAACATTTTTGGATTGTTGAAGTCGAAATTGTGTTTGTGTTCTGTAGAATTTTGCTTGGGTTTTTGCAATCGCAGATATGCTGCTTTACTCTCTTACTGAGCTATTGGGATGTAATTCCGATGCATGTTGCCGGTATATGTTATTGGTGTGGGTTCTTTAATTTTGACAAAAAAGTGGTTGAAATGTTTTATAATTTTTCAAAGCTATTTTGAAGTTATCGGACGGGAGAAATGTGTTATTATTATTAGTAGTTATGTATTATTACTAGTAGTGGATGTTGAGTTGTAGATGTTGATCATTCTGTTGATTATGTGTTTAGGGTAGTGATTGTTTTGGAGGATTTGTTTGTAAATCTTTGTGTTCTTGTGGTGAAATGATTCATGGCTTAGGGTAATAATTGTGCGAAGTAACCCTTTGGCCGTGTTTATTATTGTACTACAGCATTCTCCCTGACTGGATGCTAAAGATCGATGGCTTTTCAAGAAAGCAAAGATTGAAATTGTAAAGGAGGATAACTATGTCGGTGTAACACTATCCCCACGCTTGTACGACGGATGTAAGACGGGGTGGTACTGGTTGTAGTCCACTCTGGCATGCCTCAATCGATCTAAGGACGGTGACAAATGCCGCAGATGATTGGTATAATACTCGCCTTATTTCATACGTATTATGTCTTCCGTGATGTGGTCTCGTCGCACCAATCCACAAACCAATATTTCGGCGACATTCAAATCATCCGAATGAGCTGGCAATGTGGCAATTCGAGATAAACGGACGACTAGATGCACTCACGTAACAACCGGGTGTAACCAGGACATGGTTCTTTCAGATTATACACGTTGATCACAGAACGTGATGACGCCGACAAACCAATCTGCTGACGTTCCTCTGGTGGATCTGAAAAAGGTTTCTAAACCTACGAGGACCTTCCTACCATAGTTCATGTCTAACCAAATCCGTTGCAGTGAGTCTTCGCGACAAACCGTTCGTTAGATTCCTACAGCTCCGGACATAACTGCCTGAAACTTAGTAAACCGTTTGGCCACAAATGTATGCCACCTACTAGGGAGAGGCCTTCAGTCAACAAAGGATGACTTGACTAATTATTTTTGTTTTATTCTGCGTGTAATATTTTTGGGTTGTTGAAGCTAAATTGTGTTCAAAATGATGGGTAGCGTGTGCTGTAGGTTTTGTTTGGGTTTTTTGCAATCATATATAAGTTGCTTTACTCTCTTGTCCAGATATTGGGATGTAAGACCGATGTAAGTTGCCGGACAGTTTAAACAATTGATTTAGAGATTACGTCAGATTTATTTGTTATTGGTGTAGGACCTTTAATTTTGGGAAAAATTGTTTTATAAGTTTTTCCAAAATTAAAGATCCTACACCAATAACAAACAAATCTGACGTAATCTACAAAATCAATTGTTTAAACTGTCCGGCAGCATACATCAGTCCTACATCTCAATATCTGGACCAGAAAGTAAAGCAGCATATCTATGATTGTGTAGAGATTAGTGACCATTAATGGATAATTATTCAGATATCGTGAGATGCGGTCTGGTGTGATGTAGGTATCAGAAAAACATTTTCTTTATTGTGCCAACGTTTCGATCTTTTATTGAGATCATCTTCAGGGCTCAAAGTGTTTGTCTTCTGTGTAATTGTGCCATGTCGTGTTGAGAGTGCCCTCTCAATGTATATAGTATGTGGTTTAATTCTAGTTTTCCTTTTCCCATTTATCTCTTTCTATATATTTCTATATTTGTCGGCTCTTTGATGGTCTCAATAAAAGATGGAAACGTCGGCACGACAAAGAAAATGTTTTTCTGATACCTACATCACACCAGACAGCATCTCACGATTTCTGTATAATCATGGACTAACGGTCACTAATCAGCACACTGTTACCGCACATCTTTAGAAGAAAGGTATTCAATTCTTTTGTTAATATTGTCAAAAATATATATTTTGAAATTCAAATTATACCGTGTTTCGGAAGGTTTTATCATTGCCTTTTTGCTATTTTAATTTTGATGAAAATATATTAAATTGAACAAAAGGGGAAACGTTCATGAACGAATTATTAATTTTTTCCTTTATTTTTAGCTGGCATTGGAGTGATTGTGTACTGCAATAGTACTCCCGAGCTCGATCGGTTACTTACGATTATTTTCAAACAGCCCAAACAATTTTGTTGTCCGACAGACCTTACACCAGCGGGTTTTAATTTAATTTAATTCTTTTTAGTTCTTCTTTATGGTGGTTTATGCCTTTCCAGTTCCATTGAATTATTGTTCCATCCATAATATACAATAATTTGATGTGATCTCCCTGTATCTATCGGCCAACTTGGTTTGCTTTTCTCTTTTTTCTTTCCTTTATTCCTACTGAACCTATCGAAGAAACGTGTAACTCGCAACCCAGATTTGCCCACCTGTGGAGTTTAGGAAGAGTTACTTGCTTCTCCAAACTAGACCTAAGAAAAGCCCATCAAAAATTGGAATTAGATCAAGAATCAAAGCAAACCACAACAATTAACACACATATGGGGGTTACTGTTGAGCGATACTAGATAGACAGTATTTATATAGATAAAAAAGACAGTGCTTTGGGATTTCCACAGCACCAGCAGTGTTTCAGAGAATTATGGACAAACTGATGAATGGAATCAAAGGCGTGGGCACCCTGCTTGACGGCATCTGTGTGACAAGTAGGGCAAGGGAGGAACACAGTCAGAAAATAAAATTGGTATTAGCAATATTAGAAAAAGCGAATCTGAGAGCAAACCCTACAAAATTTGTTTTTGCCCAAACATCAATTGCATACTTGGGACGTGTCATCGATAAAAATAGGTTACACACCACCGATCAACATGTTAAAGCCATCGAAACAACACCCGACCAAAAGATGCAACAACGTGTGTGGCCATACCTTACTGATAGCCAATGATTATTTGGCAATTCTTATCCCAAACTGAAACGGGCGGCATTTCTACTCGCTCCCTATATGGAACCATGACAACATTCAATGTGGGACAGAATCATTAACTATCTCTGAATGTCTGGGACATACGCGGGCCTAAAATTATGTGTCTGTGCGTCAAACGCGATAAAGCTATTATTATCATTATTATTAAGAAAAGTCTAAGTTTTACGTGGCGGTCACCTTTAAGGTAAAACATGACTATTAAATTTAAAAGTAACTAAACAAAAAGCACAGTTAGTTCATAATGTTTTATGTAAAAATCTTGAATCGGACATAAAGGTGCAATGTTTTTTATTAGCCTAATTCGTATTTAACAGTAGGAGACGGTTAAGTATATGGCTACATGAAAGCTCAGCGAGGAGTCGTTTGAGATTTAACCAGTGAGCTGGGTACGTAATGTAAATGTAATCGTTCGAACTTTTCCATTGTTTTCGTTTGACGGTGGAATAGGCTGGGCTTTTCGGAACCGGCAGGTGTTATTTTCTGGTTAGATAAATGCAAATCGCGGCGCATGTTACAACACGAAGTGCCGTTAATGCACTCTCTGGATACGCCATTCAACGTTCATCGGCAGAGTTCCTCTTTGAAATTCATTTTGCGCTCGACTCGCATTGTGCAATAATGCGATGGGAGATTGCTGGGGACGTTCTGATATGAACGAGTGGAGTTTGGCAGTATCAGCATTGGGGTGCATTGGGTTTTACCATTGCAAATAACCTTCCTTCAGTATGTCAACAGATCGACCGTTTTATCGGAGTTTCTAGTTTTCTATTGTTATACAGTGTGCTTGTTTTTTTGTTTGTATTTTTAAATACTCACAGTACATATCTATAGTAACTTTGGCAGATACAGGAAGGCTGATGTTGTTGTTTGACGCTTGACAAGAGTACACGGAATGAAGGTGACTTCTTTCTAAACTACTGACAACCAGCTGATTGTTTTTTACATTTGGAAACCCTGTTGTTGTGTCCGTAGAATCGACGATCTTGTCGTCTCTCCACCATTTGACCCTTGGAGGAGGTCGACCTGAAACAAAAAATAAAATAAATTAATTTATCGTATGTATGTAACATTTATTATATACGTTCATTATTATAATATCCCGGACACATGACTGTGACTAATACTAACACTTTTAGGACCGACATTTTTTTGACTGTCGAAACACGACCAACTCCATACAAAACCTACGTTACGAAATTTCATTTGTGGTTTTCATTATACGCTTAGGCAGTAAAATACAAACTCAATAAGACAATAGAGTGTTACGTGTTTACAAAGTTTTTGACCAAATTTTAAGCAAGATTTTCTTGGTTCTGTAAATACTGGCGTATATGTTGCTTACAGAAAAATTGACCCAACTTATGAGCTGTAAACACAAGTACTTAATTTCTCAAATGTAAAATAAACGTTTAGTTTCTAATTTGAGTTTTCCGTAGCAAACAGTTAAAAAAACTGCCATCAAGTTTGTGAAACTTCTATTAAAATATAATACGTCATATAAAAAGTAAACGTTAAATACACTTTGGTACTATTATTTTTGTATTAAGAATATGAAAACAAAAACAAAAAAAGGAAAACATTTAATTACTCGATGCTCAAAATGGATAATAAAAATCATTACGTTTAATACAGTAATTTTTTATCCTTTCTACCTTGATTCAAATTTCCATCAAAGAATCACTTTTGCTTTCTTTGTAATGTGTGGTAATTAGTGACCGTTAATCGATATTTATTTAGAAATCAGCACACTCGACACGGCTCGCAAGAATGGCACAATTATACAGACGACAAACACTTTGAGCCCTGAAGATGATCTCCATAAAGATCGAAACATTGGCACGATAAAAAAAATGTTTTTCTGAAGCCTACATCACACCAGACCGCATCTCACGATTTCTAAATAAAAATTTCTTTGTAATGTTTTCTTTTATTGTTAATAAAAGGTTGACAATCGTAATTACTTTTAAACCGCCTCAATGTCCAGTACGTTTAACCATAGTTTGTATGAAAAAAAAAGTAGAATGTTAAATTTGTAACGAGTTCTTCATCGGACCTCGCCGGGTACCTAAGGCTCAATGGAAATTTTTTCCGCGCCTCCTGCAACGAGGGCAACCGACTCGAGCCATCCCCTGTAGACCACATCCCGTGCAAACCGTCGACATCGGGTCAGGACTTCTCTTAAAGTAGTGTCCGATGTCCGAACAGTTACAGCAACTGAAGTTGCCCGCCTAACAGTCTGATCCCGGCCTAACCGCGTCACTCGTCGTCCGTCGCTCCATCGGATCAGGTACCCGAGCGTATGTGACGTCTGGTTCTAAGAGGCCAAACATCGGGGGCGGTGGTACATACGTTTCTACATGGTCCCGAGCCTCCTCCTGTCGACGTCTAAGCTTCAGCAACTCCCTGAGGTGGCCAACTGCCTGTAGAACCAGCCTCTACTGGTAGTAGTGATTTATCAAAAAAAAAAAAAAAAAAAAAGGGGGGGGGAGCACAAGAGCGCGTTCCAGTAGGTCTTGTGGCCCCTCTTCTATCCCTATCCTTATCTTGATTTATAATAATAAATAATTATAATATTAACGTAAATAATAATTAATAAGAAAGTTTTTATTAAAATAGTTTGCATTTTTGGGCTGTATGTAACTAGACGGTATAAAATACTCATGTGTTAGTTTAATCTTAATTTAATGGTCTCTTAATTTCTAAGCTTCATAAAACATATTATTTAGTAAAAATTTTAAAGAAAAGATGTTTTTAAAGAGATAGAAATGAATTGAAATTGTGAAATGTAACGTTGATTAAAATTGTAAATGACGAGCTGGGAAAAAGAATCTGCACTCGGGCTTAAAAAGCTTCCGTAAATTGCAGGAAAGCGATTAATTTTAATGGGTAGGGCATTTTCAACGACAGGAAATGACATGTCCGCCGTGGATTAAGATTTGAGTATGGATGAGATCAAAAAATATGTTTATTTCGGCTCACAAATATTTCCCAGGAGTGAGGTTTTTTTTTAATACTAGAAATAAAATCTGCCACTTTAGGATGAGCTTTTTTTCTCTCCCATCTTACTATAGAATTACGAAATCTTACTTTCAATGCTATAATTTAAAATGGCCGTGAGCTCAGAATTCAAATGATATTAGTGCAAATCAGCGCGGCAAGAGAAGAGTTATGAGCGTGTGTCAAGCTTTAACGATTCAATGGCACACCGCCTAAACTGTAGGGGTACCGAAAACGTCGTATCATTCATCATTATGGTTGAATACCTTCCTTGGTTTGGCATTGTGTCCAGGAGTGGGCCAGTTTTTAGAAATTGTTTCAGTGACATGACACGTGACGCATTACGAAATTTACAGCTTAATTTGAACGCTTTTATGTATTTCAAGGGCGGGGGGGGGGGGTTGTCCTTTGTAATAACGTTCCCGTACATTTTTCTAATGCCAAAACATCTCTTTAATCACATTTTGTTTTCTGCAGCTTGTTTTCTGTTGTGAACGGAAAATTCTAAACGATTAAATTATATTTTTCATACGATTTTTTACCTTTTCTGATATGGGAAACCGTATGAGAGTTCAACATTGAACACCTTAAAACAATAAAAACCAATTTCCTCGTGAAATCAGTCGTATATAAACTTCAGAACAATATAACTTGAATTGGATTTGTAATAAATTGAAATGCAAATAAATGGATAATTGTAAACTTTAAGATGTTTTCGTTAAGAATAGGCAAAGGGCCAAGAATTCAATTATTTCATTAGGTAAGGAGTATAATAAGTTATAAGAATGTTGTTGCTAGGCTAGATTTTGCTCCAATCAACACAACCTTTGGTTTTGTTAAAAACATTTGAATAACATTTGTTGTTCGATTTTATGCCAGAATTGTGGACAATGCAATTGGCCTAAAACGCATCCATAAACAAAACAGTCTACAATTGAAACAATTCTTATTTGCAGTTATAGCATAGTATAAGAAATTACGTCAACTTACAATTTCATGCATTATACTTAATAATATAACACTCGTAAAAAGTACATTTTTCGGATAACCACCTTTACGAGAGAGGGCGACCCGACTCATCGGGGAGGTAATTCCCGGTAATCACTCTAGAAATTTTCAAGAATCCGCTAAATGTAATTTTAGCAGATTGCAATCCATCAACACCCCAAAATGTAGTGAGGAATGGGAACTTTCAAACCTTACACCTGATAACCACTTACCAGCCCCAATCTTTATAAATCAATTACAAACCAAACGATGTATGCGTTTATATAAATATTTGAGGGGCGTCGGTGGCCGCAAGGTTCCGTCTTTGACACGGCGCTCATCACTGTAAGGTAAAGGTCCTGTTGACTGAAATGTCGTTGCTTAAGAATCGGCGTTAAGGGGCAGACGGGATAATGTATACGCTAATTTTGCGGTTATTCGAACGGTGGTGTTGAAGAAATGTATGTTACCGGAACATACGGTGTGATAATTACTGAGATATCGTGGGATGGGGTCTGGTGTGATGTAGGTATCAGAAAAACATTTTCTTTACCGGGCCGACGTTTTGATCTTTTATTGAGATCACCTTCAGGGCCTGGGATTTACAAACAGTTTATATTTACAAAATACATATGGAATGCAGAAAAGTGAATTTATACAATGTAAAATATATTTTATATTCAATCAAAGTATTTCTACTCAGTCAAAGTGTTTGTGTTCTGCGTAATTGTGCCATTCTTGCGTGTCGTGTTGAGAGTGCCAGTGAGATTTTGTTGTTTAATTTTTATATATGTTGGATTTTGAAGGGGTTGGGAAGGAAGTAGGTATAGAAGAGACTATTTTGTATAAGTCGTAGGCTTCTTTGAGGTGAAAAGGGCCGACAAAGGGAAACAATGTGTAGGTAATGTTTCGGCCAGTTTATTATTTCAGGATTATATAGAAAGGGATAAATGGGAAAAGGAAAGCTAGATTGTTGGACAATTAGACTATGCGAAAAATATTTGATGTGTGGAACGTAATGTAATAATACATGTATGTTATACGTATTGAATTTGATTAATGATGTTGGCCTAGCTACGACTGATTTTACATGTATCTGTTCTGTAATTGATGCTGTGTTTATTCTTGTTGATGTAAACCATTTCTAAAAAAATACGTGTAAATTTGTTTTGTTCTGTAATATTTTAGAAATGGTTTACATCAACAAGGATAAACACGGCATCAATTACAGAACAGATACATGCAAATATAAAATATATTTTGCTTTGTATGAATTCACTTTTCCACATTCTAAATGTAAACTATGTTTGTAAAGGCGCTTAAGATGATCAGAATGAAAGATCGAAACGTCGGCACGATAAAGAAAATGCTTTTCTGATACCTACATCACACCAAACCGCATCTCACGATATCTGAATAATTATCTATTAACGGTCACTAATCTCTACACATTTCTAAACGGTGTGGTGTTAACGAATGGAGAGTCGAGTTACAAGGAAAATGAGAATAGTGTGGAAGCTAACGTATAAAACGGTCACGGATAAATAACATAAACGTGTAACAGCAAATTTAACTCTTAAACAAACAATGCCGTTTACAATGGTTGCGGTACTAGCTCGATAACGTGCAGTCGCGAAGAAAAAGACTCATTGACAAGTGGGTTGTCAACAACAAAACCCATCCCTTCACAGCATCATTGGTGAGGGACGTACAGCTCCTATTTTACATATTATCTAGCATTGTGCACCATCCAATTTTTTATAACGCGGAGGTACCTTGTAAATAATAATTATATACTAATTTTGAAAACAAAATGGCAGTATGAGCAAAACCCAAAATGTCGATTGTGTAGATGTAAGTAAGCTGCTCTTATTCTTTGAATTTGTATCAATTAATTCGGTGTTTGAATGCTTTTAACCAAAGATAAGTCTTCATAAAAATCGATCCTAGCCTTGTGAACACGAGAATCCCAATCGAACCACATTCCTGTAAGCTGATTTTTGCTGGAAAATGACAGGCACGAGATATTCTTCGGTGGACATGATCCCTAGCTTTGTGGTAATTATTTCTCTGGGTTCCTATCTACCTGAAAGGCTATCTTCTGTCGGATGCCATTACTTTAACAGTGGAAACTACATTGGAAAGTGAAATGGTGCCGTTGTTCGTCGGCTACTTTTCTAGAAGATTTGAGACACCGGCACTCCATTCTTTCCTCCATATATATACTGTCAAGCAAAAAATCCCACCCAATTGATTTTTTTTTTCATTTTCTCGATAAAGGAAAAATTGTGCCCTTGATTGGTCTCCTTGGTTTTAATCAAGAAATATTTGTTTTAAATTGGGAATATCAATTAGAGGTAAACAAGTTAATCTTTAATCCAAAACGAGAGTTAAGGATTTTTAAATGTTAACTTTTGTAATGTTTAATGCCGCTTCATGCTGCGGGTGCTGCGCATGGTGTGGCACTTATAGATCCGACGTTCCATCGGTCGGAGGAAACATTGTACTTTTCTAATAATAGTTATCCTATGGCTCTTTGTTTTGAACTTTCCTTTTCATATGACAGACGTGCAATATTAAAATATTATTTGTTAAATTATTGCATATTAACATTCAGTAATAAAATACGATTAGGGCCAATTAGAAACCAAACCCTTTCTTTGTCGAGCTCTACAGAGGAAGTGATTTTTTTTAATGGCCTCATCCCAGTTCGTATTTTAATATAAAATTACAATTTATAAGTTATTCAACAATTTATAGATTGTTTATTGATCTTACGTAACTACAATTATAATTATTATAATTATTATTTTGAAGGTCCAGAATTTTTTCTGTAGCTATCCGATTATTTAACTTTCCTTTGTTCCGTTTTTAATCTGGACCAAGATTGACTGTATTCTTGGTAAACTCGGGATCTCTTTCTATCTAGATAATACCAGCTTTATTCTATTTGCCGTTATAACGGTTTTCTCTCCGTTAATTAAGAACAGGGCGTTTAACTTTCTCACTTAGGGATCACCGAGGAATTTTCTGAAAGATCTTTTTCACGATTTGGAAAATATTACTTCACCAACAGTTAAATTGAGCCCGGGAGTCTTTTTAAAGAATTAAATTTTCAAAGGCCCTGCATCAAGTCGTAATTGACAAGTGCACAATGATAGGAATAAATATGTGAACAAAGTAATCATCAAATGGAAGATGAAAGAGTTCTCCGTATTTTTTTTTTCGACCGCATACAATATTGTCCGTCAACATATCCTGCCATAGTGTATAAAAACTTGAACTGACGTATTCTTTACATAAATAATAAAAGCAAACTAATTAAACAAGCCTAGTTTCGCAGACACAATGAAACGAGTCCTCAACCTGCCACCTTTGACAAACTAAGAATTTTCATCGGTATATGGAAAAAAAAAAAAAATCTCAGAGGAAGATTATGAACTGAAAACCAGTCAACATAATTGCTGAAATGAGAGTACAGTGAAGAGGTAAAAAAACTAATAATTTTGTATGCCTAGAATGTCTTGAGAGCGAATGCGTAGGGTAAAAGTCCAATGGCAGAATATTGAGTACCCCACCGGCCCTCAATTAGATTAGTTTTATTTTAACGTTAATATAACGAAGAATCGATATCATGTACTCCACCACCCAAACAGAGTGAATGGTATGCAAATAGGAAACATAAAAATTTAAGAATGAGTGAGAATGTGGATGGGTTCGGATTGAGGAACAGCATGCGTTGGGTGCTGAAGTGACAGTTGAAAGAATCCGGAGCACAACCTCGGTGGCTGGACGGCTAAGACCGACATTTGATCACAGACTACCAACACCCAGGGTGGGTGATTCTCGAAGCCTGCAGGTATTTATTGTAATAGATGATGGGGTTTGATCTGCGAGTTGGCGAACTCACGTTGAACCGGCACACGGTACTTCTCACTTAATGGGTCTGTCTTCACTCGCGGTTTTTTTGTTTCAGTTAATCAAACGCGTTTAGGTATTACGCCATCTTCAGTGAAAAACTGTCTGTAATTTAGTCTGGGTAGGGTTTATATAGTGTTGCGTCCGTCGCTTCTCGCTGGGGGCGCTGCTTTAGGGGGCGTGGTCTCCGTGTTCGTTTGTCCGTCTTGGTGGGGGGTATTTCCGTTGTCAATTATTATTTGTGTGTTGTTGTTTTTTTGTTTTTTCCTGGTTGGTTGGTTTGTTGGTTGCAACATTTTGTTCTTCTGAACGTTTTCGTCTTTTGTTATGAAGTGTTTTTAGTGATGTGAAGGTGGTGTGTGACTGTGAGTTTGTTTATGCGTTTATAAGTTTTACGTTTTTAAGTGTTATTTGTTTGTATAACTCGAGGTTAATTTATAAAGAAGAGAACTGAACCAGTCTGTCACTGCCTAGGTACTTTAGTGAAAACTAGGATGTAAAAATAACCTAAGAAATACAGTAAACTTACTCCCGAGGCATCGTCGACTTGTCAAAGTGGCAAAAGACGACTTGCAAACCCAATGGGAAAAAAATTTCCTTCTCAATTTAAAAGGACTGAAAATCCTGACAGGAATATGTCGATGGGGGAAATGTTCCCATAAATACCAAACGTAACAATCAACAGACGGTATTTGACTGTGACCAGAAGAGACAGAGACAAAAGAGCGTTTGCGAATGGCTGGAAATCGGTGAGAAAATGCATCGGTGCTTGAAAAACCAATCCTGTATAATGAAAACCGTAGGTACACCTGAGAAAAATTTGCTATTTAACAAAGGGATATCTTCAATAATCACAATATCTTGATAAGTACCTCGTGACACATTCATAGCTATATTTGACAGAAAATACGATGATGATTTTTTTATGTTCTTTTTCCATAAAAAGAAGAAGCCGGTAGAAAGAAAAATAAATAACAGACATGTTTGTTAACTATTCGTGTTGGGTTCATCGTGGCAAACTTTCATTATGAAGGGCCAACCCTCTAGGCTTAAAAGAGTTGAAAAAATTTCAGTCTCAAGAATATATATGAGTTTATTATTTCGTATTAATATATTCCTCAACTTTCTTCTTTTTTTTCTTCTTCTTTTTTAATACAAATTCCGAATTTTTCTTTTTCTATAAAAAAATAATAAAATAACATTCGCGTACGGTCACGGGGTAGAAAGCGAAAGTGATGAAAGTTGAAATTAGAATTAGGGTCGGGGAATTTCACGTAGTCGTATAACAAAGAGGAGGGATTACAGCTTTTTTTCATGTAAAGTAAAATGGAATCCTGTTTTTAGGTACGCTCAGTAACCCCAGGGCTGGCCACATTCTGTTAATGATTACCTTTCAAAGGAAATCTTTTCACTTTTATTCGGGCGAATCGTGGTGTATTGAACAACAAATCATACGCAAAAGAAACGCTATTGTGATTGTTGATTTATGCCATAACACATGATGACATAAATATTATGAAATAACGGAAAATGAACTGCAATAATTAAAATTATTTCAAAATGCTTATTCATTCTCCCAAATATAGTGTTAAAATCCTCCAAAAGTTACCTTATTTGATGGATTTTAGAAACATGTAGATTTTTCTTTGAATTCTCAACAGATGTGTAAGAAATTCGATTTATTTCTTTTTTTTTTGTAGAAAAATTGCGGTTTTAATAAATTGAAGAAATAAATTGTAGTTACAACAATAAGAGCAGATAGTTTTAGACATTTGTTCACGATAATTCAAAGGATTTACCAGTCTTAGATTAAAGGTTCATAACTTCTGTCTTCTGTCATTGTTAAGAATGACAAAATATTTTGATTTATCACAATTAATTTCGGTTTTTAGTTGAGATGAAAAAAAGTTAATGGCACGAGAGGGATTCGAACCCACGACCTTCGGCTAGATACGCCGCTGCTCTACCACCTGAGCTATCGTGACCTCGATCCTCTCGGACATCAACTCCTTTTGCCTCCTTTTGCCATATTTCAATGGTCACGATAGCTCAGGTGGTAGAGCAGCGGCGTATCTAGCCGAAGGTCGTGGGTTCGAATCCCTCTCGTGCCATTAACTTTTTTTCATCTCAACTAAAAACCGAAATTAATTGTGATATATTAATTGGTCGAACGGACCACGAAAACAATGAATTTTGATTTATTTGAATTTGCACGTTCTTTTTTCTAACTCTTTTAGATCATCGTGATCACATATTTATCACGAATCATGCATTCGTGGTACAATAATTCAAACTTTATTCTTCCTATTTGTGCATATTTTTTCTCCTATTTTTTTCTTTTCAAAATGATTATGCACTAAAACGAAAAAAAATAGCCTAGGGTAAAAATAAGTTAATGCTTATTCGGGTGATGCCCTTGACAGTCATATGTATTTTAATATTGTTAGAGCAAATCATATGGTATACTTGGCAGTTATTTACGGCGTATAACATCGCATATTTGAGGCTTTATTAATGCATATTGTACGACATATTGCGGATTTTTACTGCATATCCCCTCCCAAAGCCTCAGAGGTTAAGTACATCCTGGCTCGCTTACCAAGGGCAAGGCTTTTTGTGTAACAGGATACAAAGGAATCTTGCGTACCGAAAAAGAAGACCATATGGACAGATGAGGATATACAAGACCATATATAGTCCCTGAACCTTGGGATAACAAAAGCAAACAGAATCCACCTTCACTGGAGGAATCTAAAAAACGTCAAGAGGAGAAGCAGATAAATCTAGAGTTGCTACACAGTAAAACAGGCCTCACAAAGACAGGTAAACTCATTGCTTCAATTAGGGATGGGTAAACTCAGAGGACTAATAAAATTATTTACCGGTCATTGCTATCTGCGGAAATATCCACACAACATGGGCATATTCAATGGCTACCTCATTTGTAGGTTGTGCATTGAGAAAGAAACAGCTGCCATATCACCTCTAAGCAACAGCTCAATCGAAACATAACCTGGGATACAAAGAAAATCCAGGGAAAGGAATTGCAGCAATACATTCAATGTCCCAGTGCTTCTTTGGACAATCACCTCGATTGAACTGTACGAGGAAAGTACAATAAGCCAGAAGGATACAGTACTTTGGGGGGGGGGACGCGCTTCCAAGCATCCATTCTCATCATCTTACAAGAACGTTGCCAAAATTAAGCAACTTTCTCAACGTTCCACAGTGTTAGAGCCCAAAGAATGGTGAATTAGAGCGTTACTTACGCTTCCTGAACCCCTTGTGTCCATACAAATTGTAAGGGTGCAAAAATTAGTACACAAACAACCCTGGTAGGGACTATATTCTTCGAGAGATAAGAAAAGCAACGGTGAGCCAAATCCTTTGTTTTTCTGTAAATTCCTGAATCCTTATTCCTTAAGGGAGTGTGCCCGCTCCTTCTTTTAATTAAGCGTAATTGTTAATAGTTATCGTGAGATGCGGTCTGGTGTGATGTAGGCTTAAGAAAAATATTTTCTTTGTCGCGCCAACGTTTCGATCTTTATTGATATCATCTTCAGGGCTCAAAGTGTCTTCTGTGTAATTGTGCATTCTTGCGTGTCGTGTTGAGAATGCCAGTGAGATTTTGCTGTTTTAGAACGATGTGTTTTGACACGATAATAAAAAATCTTCGTCTGAAACCTACATCACACCAGACCGCATCTCACGATTTCTAAATAATTATCGATTAACGGTCACTAATTGTTAATAGTATTTCTTTAAAATTGATCTAACGTTGAAATTGTGCTTTTTTTTCTTAACAGGAATTTTTTAATTTTCTGTTAGCAAGACATTTTTTTTAAAGTTTGTTCTATCACACGGCATTTTTTGTGTAAATATAGTTTTTTATCGGATTTCATAAAGTCAAAATTATACATTTTTATTTTATGCGGGTGGTTCGATATTTCCTTTTTCCCAGTTCTTGTTTTCCTTTCGGGAAAAACTTAGTACTGTTCAAACGGGGACCAACGGTCCATTGAGACGACTAACAAAGTTCGTTGCACTTAAAACTCCGATCTTTTCTAATAGAACGGTTCTTTTACAAGTATCAGATTACTTGACACATGGTGGCGAGTGCGACGGAAAATCTTCAGTTTTACAGAAATATTAGATACTATCTGGATTTTGTGACTAATTTTCTCCCTTCAATGGGTAAATATTTATAAATCAATATAAGTATCTTCTACGTGTGTAACATTAAATTGCCAATGGTAATAAAATATTAAATTTATAAAAAACATATTTTACCTTATGCTTTTTTTTTTTTTTTTGAAAAGTATAAAATGTACAAGCTCGATGATTTGTTTTGTACGGTATAGATTAGATGTAAAAGGATGTATTAGATCTCAAGTAAAAAGGAGACGTTTTATTCTTAAAAAAAAAAGACACTGAACATGAATTCTGTGTGAAGGTACAGTGCGGAAGCTACCATGGAAAAGCTAAATTCCATCTCCGTCTACTTCTTTCGAAGAACAGCCCCAATAAAATTCAAGAAGCATAGATTCGATCATAGGACGGTTGTGTGACAAATTGTTTCGCGTAAATATAAGACAGCTTTGTAATAAGAAAAATTGAAAGTCAAGACGAAATAACTTGGTCAGAATAAAAAAATTGATTATATTAAAACACACACACACACAACAACATTATACGCACTCAGTTTAAGTATAAGCAAATTTTGACAAAGCTTTTCTTTATTCGGATAGCGATGGCATGAACAAATATTATCATTGTTATTTGACGGGCCACATTAATCTAGTAAAATTTGAAGGTGTACAAAGATGGGCAAATGTATGGATCACAGGGCAATGATAACAATCCTATCAGCTGGCTTAAAAGCACTATTCAACTATTCACTATTGAGGAATACAGCGTACCATGAATGAACGTCAATACTTCCGGGGGTCATTCATGATGTCAAATTCGACTAAGAAGTATCTACTGCCTAAAATCTAAATTGTATTAGTATATAGAGAAATTTTACCTCCTTCAACAATTTACAACTATATTCCATAAACTGATGCTATCTCCTATAATGTTAATCCTTCTGTAAATCTGATTACACCATCGAAAATAGTACTGAAAACAGAGATTCATTTTTAAACTACGTTAAACTTTCATATTTGCAACACTTTTCTGTTTAAAAACATTTGAACTATGAGTTTATTTTCTTTAAAATTCCAACGATTTACTACTACACAAATCGTTATACGACAAGTAAATTTAAACAATTCCGTTTACATAATATTTGACTATATTAGGCTGTTTAGTTAACACATTCTCGTGCTGGTTGAGGCGAGCCTGGTGTTTGGCGGCAAATCTTTGTATTTCTATCTTCGTATTTATTTTGTAAGATTAAGTCCTTATTCCTTATGTACCAAGGTGCATTGACCATGTTACGTAAGATTCTATTTTGGAGTGTTTGTCTGAGTTTAATATTGCGTTTGGTGCAACCCCATAGTTGAATACCATTTGTCCACAAAGGCTTTATGACTTGTTTATATAATAACACTTCATTTTGTATAGCAGGATTGGAGCCACGTCAATCAACCAGTATAGTTGTCTACACCTTAAACCTATTTCTGTCCTTTTTTTCTTCACGTGTACTTTCCATCTCAGCTTGGCATCTAAGGTCATTCCCAGATATTCGGCTGTATTGCTGTAGAGTAGTTCGACGGAACATGAACCATCTTTTTGTGTGTAAAGCTTAGATGAACTGATTTAGCTTGATTTTCCTTTCTTTTTTGTCCATTCGTTTATCTTATTGCATGCATTTTGGAGGATTTTGGTTGAAAGGTTGATAGTCGGTCAAGTGATATCACCGCTGTGCCATCTGCAAACGTTGCAATTTTTACTCCATCTATTTTCGGACAATTAGTGGTGCATAACAAGTAAAGCAGTGGACCTAATATGCTACCTTGTGGCACTCCTGCATTTATTGTTTTTAATTTTGAATATTGATCTTGTTCGACTCTAAACAGTCTCTGCCATCTCTCGCCCAAGTATCATACTCTTTTTGCATGCAATTAATATTCCAGTAAAATCAATCTGATATAATATACAGGGTGTCTCGTGAACAGAGATCAATATTTCAATTAGTTATCGTACTTATTAAATTTGACAACAACGAGCCTGTGGTCAGAGTGTCAATTTTATTCAAGATACATTAAAAAAACCGACGAGACTCATTTGTTTTTTATGTTAACCTTAAGCAAACAACATACAAAATACACTTTTACGAACAAGTTAGCGTACTAAAAATTCTAGCAATTCAAAGCATGAGGGAAACAAGTAGGCTTCATAGTAACCGCTTAACATATATTATGGTTTAGTAATAAACTGAATTAATAAAATGGTGAAATGCACAAGCACAAGATCAACTAACCAAATAAAATCTGTTTTTCCTAATTGATTAAATTGATCGTTGATTTCTGTACGTTTTTCTTTTCGGAAATTTGGCGCCCTCCAGCTGAAAATCACCCAAACTCAAACCCTATCTAGAAATATTTCTGTTTGGACGGCTAATTTCTGAATCGCCCATTAAGCTCCACAACCCCTTTATTAAAACTGAAATGGCGAATCGGAAAGACGGATTTTTTTTCCAGCGCGATAGTACTCAACAGCACGTGGCAAAACAACTGGAGAATCGACGAAATTACGCGTCCTGAAGTATACAATACTTTTTTTTCGCCCTCTCTAACTCAAGAGCCGGCTGATTTTAAACTTTACAAACATTGCAATAACTTTTGGAAAAGACAAAATTTACATGACGAAATTTTTTTTAAGTGATTATTTTTGCATGTGTTTTGCTCGACAATTTTAAGAATGTTGTGACGATTGAATCAGAGTAATCATATGTATAAATTTCTTTAATTACAAGGGAACTAAAGGTCCAACTAACTTTTTTGACTTGAATAAGATTATAAAAGTGGAAAAGTAATACATTAATTACACTCTCATCACAATTCTATTCACTTTCACCAGTAGGGAAATCCTGAGGCCAACAGCGCTTAAGGGATTTTAAAGGAAAAGAGGGTGACAGGTCTAAGGGACTAGAATCAGGATTCGGGATTTTCGTCTGTATCGACTTTGTGCGGTAAGAACTCAGATTTTGAAGGTGTGTGCACATGCGAAGTAGGGATCTTGGGTAATGGTTAGATGCATTTTGTACTCGAGTGACTAGACGAACATTTGAAGGTTGGGATGCTTGTTAGAACCAAACTTTTCAATTCCGTACGACCAGATTTGTTATATTGTTGGGTAGATTAGCCGTTTTTAAAATATATTTTTGAGTTTTGACCTGTCTTTTGTGTAGTTTATATCGTCTTTATATATCGTGTGTTCTTTTGAGTCCAGTATTGAGGTTTCAAATTCTGGACGTCATCAGTTGTTGGGAGAGGGACAGCGTTGTAGTAGAGTGAAGGTGATACAGCGAAGGGGGAAGGTTAATTTCTAAAATTGGGTTTCTTTGAGTCTGATCATCCATTTCTTCAACCATTATTCCGAAAAAAGCGATGGTCTTGGAGGATTCTGAAAATCATTGCTGCATCTAGGTTTGCTGAAAAAAGTTGTATAGTCAGCATGAATGACGACCTGTATCGGGATTGATACGAATATCTACAATGCGAAAAGAGAACCGAACCAAGAGTGCTATTTAAGAGAACCGTTTTTCAAAATAGGAAAGATTATCGTAAAGATCTCTCCAGACCACTATGGGTATGGACAAGATAAAGGATGGCGTTATAACCTAAATATTTGAGGTATATTTGGGATTGATAGGAATTTCTGCATTTTACATTGAAAATTGAATGAGATTGAGTGAGCTGTCCTTCTTCTGCCTGACAAGAGACCTTTAACCGTAGGCAGTGCTCATCTAGGGGGTGGGTAGCAATCTCACTTGAATCCGAAACCGTTTTCGGGGCGTTCCCGGAAGTTTCTACACTAGGGAAGCCTCTACACGCAGATAGATAGAGTCGCCTTCTCTATCTAGGGAGTACGCGGGAGAGCATGCTGATGTATTTCGACTTGCTAGCCCTATGCGTGCGGCATACGACCCGATGCTTAATGGGGCCCGACCATTCGGAGTGGACAAGCGGGAAGCGTGGTTTTACCAGCCCTAGGGACTGTGGCACCTCTACACCAATGCTGCGGCGGTACCACAACTCCGTCGTATGCGGAGGTGCCTCAGCTCTCATCTTGAGAATCGAAACGTCTAATATGGACGAATGCGGCCAGGTGCGGACGTTAAAGATCTTCTAGTCAGTCTTGTTGACGAAGATTTCTCGGGAACCTCATGTCCTTCTTCTGCTTAGTTAATGTGCCTCCATTTTTTGAACTATTCTTCCGAGTAGAACAGATTGTATTGAAAAATTTTTATGGCCAATACTGGTTCGAATTTTGCTTGAAGGATCGCGGTATCTTCTGCAATTTTAAGGAGTAAATTTATCAGGATTAATATGAATGTCTACAGTATATAGAGAAAAACAGAATTTGCCCAAGGATGCTACCTTGCGAAATACCAACGCTACCATCCTGTAGGTCTGCCAAGGAGGTAAGTTTAATTATTTTACGTTCTAATAAAGATAAGTCGATTGTAAAACAGGCGCTTTAACGAGCATACAATTTAACCCTGATATAATACGCACACGTACAAATCAAATTATTTTGAACGGAAGGTCAACCTGTACAATACTTTGTCATACGAAACGAGAATTCAAACATATCTTTCAGGCTTAAGCATTCAATGGGTTCGGATGGATACGAACCGGCGAATAATGACTGACCTCGACCTGATCATTAACTCTAAAAAAACTGAATAAACTAACCTTTAACAACACAAAGACTTGTCAGAGTGTATCTAGAGCAGATAGTCTATCACGGAAGTTCATGAGCCATAGGATTCTCTTTGAAATGGGTATACATTTTAGTTTCGAATGCTTGCTGGTAATCGCATTAAATTATAGTTTACCCTAACTTGTAATACATTGTAGTCATACAGGTTGAACTAGTTTGGGATGATGAAGGATCGGGCTTCATTATATTCTTAATTACATTGATGTAATTTACCTTTTCGTATGTAAAGAACAAAAAACTTTGATTTGTTTAATACGTACAGAAATTTTTATACCTATAAAATACGATAAAGGGCTATTTTAGATTTATAAATCGTTAATCCAATAATATGTTGTTTAAGTAATAAACAGACCCAAAATGTTTTACCATTGCAATTATTATGTAAAAAGGGAAAATTCAGGTTTTTCTCTACAAAATAATATTTTCTCATGCTGAAAGTGGCCTTGTTGCTTCTTCAACTCCTTAGCCATATTTCCCCACTTTTTCAAAAAGTATTGCCGTTCACTTCGACTGCAATCGACCTTCTGTATTAAAGGAGTTAGGAAGAGGTCGAATGATATCCGTTTTCTCTTTATTGAAAGGGAAGGTGCCCTCCTAATTGAACGTTCCATAACTCTCTCCAAATCGAATAAGTTCAGACGAAGCCAGTTCGATTTCACGAGAGATCTCCATAAATTCTGTGAGCGTGTAAATACGAAACCAGACGGCGCCTTTCATCTCTACAATTCCTACTTTCAAGCCTATATATTTTATTATAATTTTTTTTGGAACATGTTCAGTTGTTTAATATAAATTTTGATTTTATATGTTTGGTCATCCTAATAGGACGCATTATTATTTGTGCGATTCACGTTAAGAAACATATTGTTTATGTCTTATGTTCAAACTTTTTAAATCTCTCTCCCTTTTTCACTTTATCTGTCTCTCTTTCTTACTATTTTCTTATATTTCTCTTTATATCTTCTACTTGCTTCTTCAATCTTAATCTCTCTCTCTGTTTCTCTCACTCTCTCTTTCTCTCACTCTCTCTCCCTTTCTCTCTCTCTCTCTCATTCTCTTTTTCCCATTCTCTCTCACTTCTTCTTTTTCTCACACACACTCTCTCTCACGCTCTCTTTTTCTCACTCTCTCATTTTCTTTCTTTCTTTCTCTCTCGCTCTCTCTCATCCTTTTTTTCGCACTCTCTCACTTTCTCTCTCTCATTCCTTTTTTTCGCACTCTCTCACTTTCTCTCTCTCTCTCACGCTCTTTTTCTCACTCCCTCATTTTCTTTCTTTCTTTCTTTTTTTCTCTTTCGCTCTCTCTCTCTCTTTCTCTCACTCCTTTTTTTGCACTCTCTCACTTTCTTTCTCTCACTCGCTCTTTCTCTCTCTCACACACTCTCTTTTTCTCACTTTCTT